>CM028346.1:521973-1121973 GCA_016618105.1 Dendrobium huoshanense | reverse complement strand
TACTTGATCTTATTGATCAGCTTCAAATATTCTATATCTAATTAAACAGCGTTCTAAATCTTTCTTATAAAGGCAGTTGGATAATCATCTTGGCAAGAATACCTAAAATCCTTATATACCTGATGGAATAGGAACACATGTCAAATAACCCTTCAGCTTCTAAAAACTCTCTTCACAGTCTGATGCCCAGAAGAAAGCTACTAACCTTTGAGTCAATCTCATCAGAGGTGCAAAAATATGAGAAAATTCTTTCTCAATCTACCGATAAAAGGCATCAATGCCTAGAAAGCTACATACCTCTAATACAATAGTAGGCCTCAACCAATCAGTAATAGCCTAAAATTTTTGCAAATTTATAGAAATGCATGTACTACTTATCATGTGTAATGCCCCAAAATCTAATTTGGAAGAACTATTCTTTTAATCTTTTAATAAACATCAACTAAAGCTATCTAATATAATATATCAATAGTTAAAAACAAAATATAGATTCTATAATTTAAAATATTAATGTACACATCTATATTCATTCCCAAATATAATATACAATACTTATAATCTATACAATCATCACATATCTATCATATATTGAGTACAAAAAATAGTTAAAATAAAAAAAACATGAAACTAAAGGAATCTTGATTAGTCTCGCACTCTTGCTCCCCTACCCTACATGAAAATATTTAACCATATATAATGAGCTTAAAAGGTCAAACAAGTCACCAAACCCTATAACTAAATTTAAAATATGGCAAAATAGCAATACGCATGTCAACAGTCATATCATAGAAGTTATATTCATATGATCATTAAATCAGTGTAGAAATGGTAAAACTCATACAATATTAGTATAATATATAAATAGTAAAACACTACAACACATAAGCTAGTAAAGTAATAAACTAGTAAAAGTGTAAAAAATAAATGAAGCAATCATCATATCCGTAATACCAATCAGTACATAAATCACATAAATTATTAAATCAAAACATCTATAAAGATTGCAAAATCATGTCAATATAGTAAAATCATATAAGGGCGTACCCATACTATTCAGGTATTCTATATCACATGCTAATTTTATCACATACTTAATATCAATGCAGTGAAATAGTAATATTAAATAATATCAATATCTTTATAAGTAATAATAATAATTTAGTGATAGTAGTAGTATAATAATACAATAATAGTAAATCTATGTAGTAACAATAAATATATAAAATAAAAAGACAAATATCTCAAGAACATGCATTTCAGTAATTACGCTAAATAAGTAAGAAGTCCTGGCTATCACGGTGTTTATCAGTATTGTATTAGTATAAGTAAGTTTTTGGCTCAGTAAATAGAGTTGTCACTCTTTGCATGTCGGCATAGTAATCATCTCCTATAAAATCATACCATAGTATTTAAAGGAAATTCCATCGGCCCACCATCCTATACATGTCAATCAGTCTCCAACCAACAGGTCAACTAATCTTTACTTGTCTTTCACACACACATTATTATCATAGTACTATAGTAGTAATCTCAATCATTTATCCACTTTCATTTCCAATACATTACAGTAAATAAAACATAATTAAGCTTAATACAAAAAATGTTAAAATATCCTAATGGTAGATAACAAAAATCCTACTCAATAAAAATTCATATTTTTAAAATTTAACCAAATTATCAAATATTACCTAAAATAATAGTCTGAAGCTTTAGTTGAACTGCATCACTATTTTTAGACGTCAAAATAAATTTCTTATTGTTGTATTTTCAATATCACCCGTTGAAAAGTTTTAAATAAATACTCAAAATATTCATAATTTCAATCTCTATAATATATAAAAAGTTACACGGAGAAAGTTTTACCAATATAAAATTATTCTTTTTTAATAAAAAATACACAAATTTGATCAAAAAAATTCCAAAAACACAAAATCCTTAATATTAGAAATAGGGTAAAGGTTTCTTACAGCAAGATGAGCATATCTCCTAACTACGTCGGCGGACGAAAATCACTCTGTGGCCTCCAAAACTAGGTTTTCTCCTTTCTCTTTCCTCTCTTTCTCTCTAATTTTCCTAAAATATTTATCTATTTACCAATAGTCGAATAGAGAAATGGATTTTAATAAAAAAGAATTATATGGCTTAAGATATTTTACAATAAATAATATTATAATATTGATATAATATTTAATTTAATTAATTATTTAGTATAAAATTCAAATAAATCATTTTAGTATACAAAAAATATAGATAAATATCCATAAAATAAATCATTTTATTTAAAAAATATAGATGAAATTAGTTTGCAAAACTGACACCTAAAGATCCCTAAATCCTCCTTGTACTGAGAGGTAACAATTCCTTATGGATTTCACTAGTATCCAAAAATTATTAAAAAAAAAATTTATGTAAGTAAAATACTACAATAACAACATTATGGTGGAGGCGGATTATGATTTTGAGTTATATTAACTCCAAAAAAAATTATTTACCAGGGTCAAAATACAGGTTATTACATCACGTGTCTTAAAAATGAGATACTCTTTAGCCAGAATTCACACTTGAAAATTTTTTTGCATACAACTGATATTGCCTCAACATTTCCAAACAATCCTCAGATGAATTGCTTGATCAATTTTAGAAGTTGAGTAAACTAAAATATAATCTATGAATATAATCACAAACTAATCCAAATACTCATTGAATATCTTATTCATCATATGCATAAAATATTACATGTGCATTACTCACTCCAAAAAGCATAACTAAGAATTTAAAAAATATATATCTTTTATTGTATGCATTCTTCACCATATTTTATCCTCACCTAATAATATCCAGACCTCAGATAAATTTTGGAAAATATAAAAGCTCCTATAAGTTGATAAAATATATCATCAATCCTTAATAAATTATACTTATTCTTGATTGTTACCATATTTAGTTGTCTATAATCTCTATAAATATGCATGGTGCCATCCTTTTTCTATAGATAGAATATGTGTTCCCCTTAGAGACACACTAGGATGAAAAAATCTTTAACTTTTGAAGTTGCACCCTCAATTCCTAAAATTTCTTAGATGATATCATATATTAAGCCATAAATATGAAAGTGGTACAAGAAATACATTAATGTATAACTCAATCTCTTAATCAGGTAATAAATTAACTCCATAGGGAACACAATAAAAAATTCTCGTACTATATAGACATCAAGATCAACCCTCCTATCCCAAATAGATGCTAGAAATACCACACATCTTTTTCTCTATATCCTATCCACTTGCACAATAGTAATTGAAAGTTTGTAAAGATTGTTAGAAGTTTAAGAACTTGCCGGAGGCTAACCAAGAGGGGGGTGAATTTGATATTTAAATAATTATTTAGTGAAAAAAATTCTTTAAAAAACTTTTCAAACCCACATACGATAATTGATGCAGTGAATATGGAAATAAGTAAATTTCATAACAATAAAATAAATCAAAATTTTCAACCACACATATAACTATAGAAAATAAAGTACAAAAAATAATCAGAATGAACAAATCAGAATTTATAGTGGTTTGGTCAACCTTGCCTATGTTCACTCCTTGGAGACTCCCTCCCAAAGTATTGCACTAAATAGTAGTGACACTCTTTTTATTCCCACAACAAGGTGGAGAAGCCTGTACATATGCTGTTTCACCACCATGGTGCGACAAAGAATCGTGTCTCTTTTACAGGTAGAGAACCTCAACTTTATTTTCACCCTCCTATGATGGTCAAAGAACTAAAACTTTATTTTCACCCTTCTAGTGATGGTCATAAAGCCTCAACTTTATTTTCACCCTCCAGGTGATGGTCAAAGAATCATAATGTTTACTAAAGAACTTCTTCTCTGGAACCACAGAGAATCCAGGCAGACACTTGTAGATACTAGGCAAGATTATTATTTGGTTCTCACTCATAAAATCTCCCTCTCTTCTCTCACAAAGCTCTCATTCTTCTCTCCCTCAAGGCTCTCTCTCCTGAAATCTAAACAGCCAAAGATTTTCTAATAGTAGTACTAGAAAACCTTATGTAGTGGGCTTCAAAAAAACCCTAATTTTCAAGATTTCTGCCTTTTGTTGTTATCATATGATATATGTATTGTAAAGTACAATCAGTGTAATTCAAACTTGTCTAGTAAGGTCGTGCAGACAAACTATTCAATCTTTATAACATTTCATACAGTACGATCAAAACATCATACGATATGAACTGTAGAAATTCTTTCTGTTTGTTTAGGATGACCCTTGGGAAGACCAACTTTGTATATTGTTGATTGTCCATAACAATGGACATTGTACAGTATGATCAGTACAAAAATCATGGATTTCATTCAGTATGATCTCTAGGATGACTAATAGTAATCAAGTATGACAAAATGTTTATAACTCCCTAGAATAAGCAACTCTTACTATCCAAAAATAGTGTAACTCTTTTTTTTTTTTTCAAATAAATGATTTGAGCTTTGTATTAACTTAGCCAATCCAAACCTAAAATGACTTCAAATTAAGAAATAGGTAATAGTATCATATTAGATCTCCATTTTTACTATGATATTTTAATATCACAAAAATATACTCTACTAATTATCATGCCATCGCTAGTTGGAAAAATAATAGACAAATAAAAAAGGCAATAGTATGGAAGTTCTATGTAGCTAATAAAAAAGAACCTCTCAAGTTTGAGAATGCATATTTCTTTGATTTATTTCAAAATGAAATAAAATACAACAAGCCATATCATAAATATAGGTCATACCTGTAACCACATTAGGAGAATTTCTAGCCTCATGTTGAGTCAAACTATACACAGATGCTTAAACTTGAGGTGGAGCAATAAAAATATGAAGCTCTGTCTAACTACTCCCAAATAGTTCACCTACCATAGAACCATAACCATTATCTATGTTATATAATCCCTTAGTAAACACAAAAGGAAAAACTATCCTGATCTTCTTACATATCTAATAAAACTCTCAAACTTGTCAAAATGTCGATCATGTCTTTCCTTCAGACATTTAGCCCCTTGTGTCCAATATGACCACTCCAAAGCTACTGATATGTCCTGTAGTACTCAACAAAATGTCTCCTTCCATAACTTTGGCATATAAGTACCCTACTAGAAGAACCCCTAGAATTTTCCATATTACCATCACTAGGAACTAACACAAACAAACCACCTCTCTTAAAATCTCTAGGTACTAACCTACTCCTCTTCTAAAAAAAACATGTTACTAGAAGTTTCACCATCAAACCTTTTCTTACTAGCAGTCCATTATTGTCGAGTAGCCGTCAGATCATTCTCTATCAGATGGGCCTTCTCCACTAACTTAGAGAAATAAAAAAATAATATGAAATGGAATAAGTAGTTATCTCAAACAATCTCAAAGCCATCTCCAAAACTTATAACACTTCTCCTTGAAAGTGCTAACCAACTATAGAGCATACCTGGCAAAGGCAGTGAACTCTACCTCATACTACATAACTGTCCTGCTTCCTTGAACTAGTTTCAAAAATATCTCCTACATTTATTATGGTGTAGATGGAGGTACAAACCATAATATAAAGATAACTATGAAATCTTCCAAGCTAATCAGACCATCCTTCCCTAAAACTTCTCCTTCTACTAGTCCAACCACCACTTCTTAGCTCACCATTTAATTGAAACACGGTAAGAGGTGCCTTCCTCTTAAGAGGATGCTACATAAAATCAAAAGTTTTTTCTAATCTCATCAACCAGTCCTATGATGCTCTGGGATCAATAACACCCTCAAACCTTCGAGGCTTTAACCTCAAAAATATTTATAAATGCGTGTCCACATCATCATATTAGATGGAATAAATCTTGCTTTATGCTTCACCCATCAACTTGGCTACTAGATTGGAAAATTGAGAAATAGAATCAAAACTAATAGCAAGTATAGCACTTTATACTAGTGTAGCCTAACTAGTACTCTACAAATCTATCATATATGGGTCATGTAAATCCATCAGGTAATAACTCATAATACACTGACGAACAAACATACACATGAAAAGAGAATAAATAAATGGTCAGACACTACCTAGAACCATCTAACTTGACTATAAATCATTTCCTTTAACTTTTTCTTATAATCAATCCCCCAAAACCACTACTTTGATACTAAAAATGGATCATAACCCAACCCAAGCCAAAAATAGGATAGCTCATATCACATTGAATAGAGATACACTGGCCTAAGATCTAAGTTTTAGGATCTTTAAAAAAAATTAAATTAAATAGATGATATAGCTTCTAATTAACTTATAGTAAGCAAAAATAAACTCATTCATAAATTTTTATTCTTTTCATTCCTCATCAATATATATATATATATATATATATATAGCAACAGCTAAAATAAAATAATGAACTAAATATCCATGACTACACAAAAAATAGAAAAATACCTATATAGACACAAACAAATCAAAACCTTGGACAACATCTACTCAATAGGCTCTTTTCCCTTTTCCTAACCTAAAACAAAACACATAATAGGTGTGAGCCAACACAACTTAGCAAGTCACACCTACATATCTAAATTTCTAAAAAAATTATTTATTAAGCATTCAACTAGGTTTTAAAAGTTGTTAATAATAATTTATTATATTGAAAAGAATAATTCTTGTTGTTATAAAAAGTTTAAATGATAATATAGGAAAAGTAAATAAATAAGTAGTCTAAATATCTTTATATTAAATAATAATTCCCTTCAACCTCAAGTCCTTATATCTCGCATTAGAAATAGGCCAGAGATTATAAAGAATTTCATAAAATGTTTTATTAGTAGGCAATATAATTAACTACTAAACAAAATTTCACAATTATAGAATGTCACAAGATTACCAGAGATTATTTAGAACACTATTTGGATTCTTTAATTATACTATAACCATATTTTTGGGATCAAAATTATTTTTTTTTATAAAAATAGCATAATTTTTAAAGATACCCAAATTTTCTTTTTGAGAAAGTACCTAATGCCTAAAATTATTATATCTATAACATATAACAAGTTACACGGTAAAATTTTTATGGGTATAAAATTATTCTCATTTTGTAATATGAAATTATAAATTAAATCAAGAAAATCCCAAATTTGTATATTTTAAAATTTTGAGATAGGCAAAATGTAACATACCTCGATCCAAATAACTTTCTCTCATTAAAATATCTCCCTCTCTTTATTTAGGTAGTTTAAGGGGGTCTTCTATTTTATTTAATAAGAATGAAAACTTATTTTGATATTTTTATAAAAAATTGAGCTAAGGCCATAACGCTCCCCATTGAAGAGCACATCACCATAATTCCTAGCCCCAACGATATTAAATTAGTTTATTTTCTATAATTCAACTAGAGAGCTCAATGTGAAGTGCTTTCAACCCAGCATCGCAGCGCTCCCATGGGGAAAATTCTAGATTTCATATACATGCATATATACCTTATGAACTTGCATCAAAATAGATTTAGACACTCTCATGCATATAGAACACTCATAGACACATGTAGAAGACTTGATTGCAAAAGTTTCACTTTATTGCTCTTACTAGACTAGGTGAGAAAATATGTAACTACACACAAATTTAATGGGCATTACATTCTCTAATAAAATGGTGCCTACTATCAATATTATTAGTGTGTGATGTTGGATTGAATTCTTAATAATGCATAATATACTATTATTATAACACATTATGGGAATGATATCCACTTGTAATCTAAAATAAAAAATGTTATTGCTTCAACCATAAGACTTGGGTAGCATAACGTCCTACAACTATGTACTCTGCCTTTATAGTGGATAGGGTTATTGAGTTATATTTTCTAATTGACCATGAAACTAATGATTGGTCCAAAAAATTGATAAGTTCTTGATATGATCTTTCTATCTACTTTACACCCCACAAAATTTAAATTTAAATATCTAACTAACTTAAAGGCCATGCTATTCCTAGGATACCAAATAACTAAGTTAAGTGTCCCTATGAGATATTATATGTTTATTTTTATTGTAGACAAATGAGATTCTTGAGGTTTAGCCTAATATCTAGCATATAAGTATACAATAAACATAATATTAGGCCTATTGGAAATTAGATATATCAATAATCTTATTATTCCTCAATACTTATTTTGCTCAATATGTTTACCACTTGAACCCTTGCCTAATTAGTTAGTCGGGCTCATAGGGTGTTTGTGCTATTATAAACTTCCATATCAAATTCCTTGATGAGATACTTATTATAACAAAGGAAATCTCATATTTTCTTTATTTGACATTGAATCCTAAAATGTAAGTCATCTCACTCATCATGCTCTTTTCAAATTTATTTCTCATTGTGGATGAAAATTATTCACATAGTTCATCAATTGTGGGTCTAAATAAGATGTCGTCTATATAGATTTGAACTATTAAGATATCTATTTATATTCTCTAAATGAACATTTTGGTTTCCACTATGTCCTTAATAAATGACTTGTCTATCAAGAATGTGATAGACGAATCATACCATGCTCTAGGTGCTTATTTAAACCATAAAGTACTTTTTTAAGTTTAAAAACATGATATGGAAATTTCAAACTCTCAAACCTAGGAGGTTGATCTACATACAGTTCTTCCTTTGTGATACCATTAAAGAATGCACTTTTCACATGCATTTGATACAACTTGAAACCTCTAAAACATGCAAATGCTAATAAGACTCCAATGGCTTCTCATATAACTATTGGTACGAATGTTTCTTCAAAATTAATTCATTCTATATGATTGTAACATTTAGCTAGTAGTCTATCTTAGTTCTTTATTACTAATCCAAAGTCATTAAACTTATTTTTAGCACCCATTTTGTTATACTCATACTTTAGATGCTAGTTTCCACACATCATTTCTTGTGTATTGATTTAGTTCATAATGTATAGCCATAATTCAATATTCATCTTTAAATGCATCATCAATGCCAGTGAATTATACCATTGATAAAAAAACATTTTATGGCTAATCTCTATCCTAATACTTTGTTTAGGCCTAACTCTCGAAGAAGAATCTTTTATGAACAAGCCTCTAAGATGACTTGATGCATAATTTCAATCTTTGGGTTCCACTCTATCTTTTAGTCTTACATTCTTAAATATAGGGATAATGTTCACCTCTTCTTCAATCTCTCAAGAAAGCAAAATCATATCAGACTCACAAAAGTAATGTGGGTTGACTCTTCTACTAATAATGCCCTCTATTTGCCTTTCTTATGGAGGAATGTCCTAGAAAACCTACTTCATCAACTTTAGCATCAAACATTTTCAATTGAGATTTTTCATTATTTAGAATAAAATATTTATGTCCAAAAAGATGTAAATAATAAAGGTTTGGAGTTCCACCCTTAAGAAGTTCATATAGGGTCTTTTTTTTAATTTGTCTTTAATATTTACCCTATTTAACAAATATCATGTCATGTTCACTACTTCAGCATGAAAAATACTTGGGTAACCTATATTTATTCAGCATTGCCCTATTTTTTTTTTCAGTTATTCTATTCTGATGTTGGGTTTAAGATCAGAAATATTATGTTCTACTCCTGATTTGTTATATAATGACACTAACTTCTCATTTTCAAACTCCCCAATATGATCACTGTGAATGGTGGTGATGACGCATCTTATTTTTCAATAAATCAAAATTTAGATTATCATAAATTTATCAAATGAATCACTTTCATTTGCTAAAATTTTAACCTATGTGAATATGGTGTAATAATCTACCATCATCAAATTATATGAGTTGCCTCCAAAACTTATAGTGCTAATGGGTCCAACAAATTCATATACAACATCTCCAATTGTTTATTGGTGATAACTTCCTATATTAAGTGATATGAAGATTTTACTTATTTTCTAAATTAACATGCATCACACAAGTGTTTTTTGGTAAAAGTCTAACTTAGGTATTCCCCTTACGATCTTTAAGTATGTGATTTTTCTAAGTGTCCTCTTACTAACATGACATTGTATTCTATTATGTAGCCATGATTCATCTAAGGTGATTCTTAATCAACACACTTCACTAGTTTTGTCAATATATTCTAAATCAATCATATATAAGTTATTTATTTGTAATTCTTCTAACATTTCTTTGTTATTAAACATTAATAAACTTTTTTTAAATAAAAGTTAATGTCAAACACCTTATCACATAATTACTTAATGCTTAATAAATTGTGTTTACATACTTTTACTAGTAAAACTTTTTCAATTGTGGAACTATTTATTTTTTTATAATACTTGTATTAATTACTTTTTTATTAGTATTGCCTCTGAGTGTCACGTTTTCTCTACACCTTGATTCGAGCATAATGAATTTGTTGATGTCTTCAGTCATGTGCCATGAATACTCGATGTTCAGGCTCCACTTGCCTTCATTGGACCCCTCATGAAGGCGTACCTATAAAATATACTTAAGTTGTAACTTTAGGAAACCAAATAAGCTTGGACCGCATAATGCATTGAGATTAGGGTATGCCATGCTATTCTTCTAAAATCTTAGCTCTTAAAAAAAAAAAAATGTGTACTATGGTGGATCCTATGTTGGATGATTTGTGCTTTGTGTCCTACCATGCCACAAGAATAACACATAACTCCTAAAAATGAATGAGCAAATCTATGAATGAATTATTCTTCCTTTAATGAGAGGATGATACATATGATGCCCTAATGAGTTATTTATTAGCAAGTGAAGATCTTGATGTAAGGTTTCTAAGTTATGTGATTTCCTTTCTTAGATATTAGTTTGTACTTTTAAATATTCCAATCTTAACATGTGATTCATGCACACTTTCTTGCAAATTCATTAATTCTACCTCTAATGTCTTGTATTTAGCATCTAATTCAATATGCATGCTAATATTTTCTTTTAAATCATTTTTAAGAACATCAAATTCTTTAACCAAAATAAAAAGCTCATCTTGTAATACAATATGTGTTGCAACTTAATTTTTAAATCTATGCTTTTATATCATATGAGTTTTTGATGATACCAAAATATTATTGTGTTGATTATGGTTTTCTTCTAACACATATTAAAAAAATTTTATTTATATTATTTGTGTGTACTAATGTTTCAGAAAAATCATACTCCAAACTACTGAAGACTTCAAGACATATTAGATTATGGTTTATTATAATTGAAGTCTATACTTTTTCTAATTTTCTTAAGTCTAGAGAGTGTAATTATAATTGAATAATTGTGTACACACACACTAGGGGAGTGTCAAAATTTGTATTTTTAAACTAATCGTTGAAAGTGGTTTGATACCACTTGAAAGTTCGTCAAGGATATTAAGCTCTTATGAACTATTCCTGAGGCTAACCAAGAGGGGGGGGGGGGTGAAAAACTTCTTTAAATAAAAGAGAAATCTTTTTATATCTTACATCAGAAATGAATTGAATCAATAATAAAAAGATAAATTAGATATTTCACCCAAGTAGTTAATAATAATAAAATTAAAGTGCAAAAATAATAAAGGAAAGAAAACACCATATTTATAGTGGTTCTGTCCAACTTGACCTACATCCACTCCTTGGAGGTACCCTCCGAGTATTGTACTTAACTCAGCGTCTCTCCTTTAGCCTCCATAGCTAGACAAAGAAGCCCTTACAAAATCACTTACACCTTCCCCGATGCGGCGGACCAGTCAGTTCCTTTGACACCAAAGAGGTCTTCTTCTTCCCAAAACTTCACTCAAGATGACCCTTGAATCTGATGGTACTAAGGTGCGAGCTTGTCAGAGCAACCGTGTGAAATCACCTCCACACTCCCTTGAAACCCCATCCAAGGTTCTTCTCCCTCTCTCAAACTCCACCCTTTCTTCTCTCCCTTTTCAAGTTCTCTCTTCAAGTTTCCTCCAGAAGAATGAAGTTACAATGGCTGCCAAACACACTTTGCAAGTGCCTTAATAAAGCTTAAATAGAAGAGCTCCAAAAAGGCTCTTAAATGCACCAAACTGACATTATTGTCTAGGACGATCTGTACAAATTCAGCTCAATTAACTAGGACGATTTGGGATGATTAGAAGGAAACTTATTCCTATAATCCAGGATGATAGTAAATCTTCCTGTATAATTAGTTCAATTAGTTGAATATAGTCAAGAGAATCACCCTTAATGAACCAGGCCGATTAAACATCGTCTAGAAAGAATTAAGGTTTTATTTAACGGATCGTCCCAGACGATCCTACGATCATCCAGGACAATATGATCATTCAATCAATCTTAATTGCTTTCCATAATTATCAAATTAATTTAAGCATAATTAAGATGCATCGTCCAGGATGATATCTTGAATGATGTCCAAAAATAAAAGCTACCTAAATAGTATGGCTGTTGATTCTTTCTAATTTAAGCTTATTATCCCGACCAATATGAATATCATCTATAATGATGTGCTTAATGATGGATGCCTTAACTAGGTGCCCTAATCAGGATTTCTTTTTTAACTGATCGTCCAGAATGAATTATGGATTGTCCTGAAAATTGTGACAAAAATAGTAAACTCTAAAAATAGTCAATAATTTTCTTCGAAGTGTGTGTGCAAGGTTACTTAGCATCAAGAACCACTTTGTTTATAAGTGAATCAAGAAAAGAAAAAGATTACAAACTAACTCAGACCTAGTCTACCCAATCTTGAGCTAGTTTAAATTACATTTTTGATCTTATGGACATAAAAAGTTAGTAGGCAAGATAGTTATAAAAAAACAGAAGTATTTGCTATCTTCAAAATTTTATTCCTTGAAATCAAATTTGCAATAACCTCCCCCTTTTTTATGATGAAAAATATTACTAGTTGAATTTACAAAATTGAAAACATTTTCTCCTAATCTCCTTCCTCACTAGAATAAGGAAATTAAAAATAGGGGAAAACAAAACTTTCCTTTTTTTTTAAATTTTTTTTTTAATATAAAATAATTAAAACAAAACAAAATAATTAAAATAAATACAAAAATAATAGTAGTTCTCATCCTTTGACATTATCAAAAAGAAGAGGAGCACAAAAAACTAAAATAGTAAAAAACCGACTAAGAAAACATTAAACGATCCCTGATTTGGTGAAGAAGATATTTTTAAAAGAATTAGATTGAAAATTCAAATTTTCTTGACATGAGAAAGTTACATATTGATTTTATTCAAAAACTTAATAAGGAATGTATTAATAATGCATACCGCTGAAAAGATAGAAATTAAAAAATTATTAATCCAAACTCAAGTTCTTTTAAAGGCTAAATTTTTTTTTAATATAATATCTAAATTAAGGAAAAAATTAGAAAAAGAAATAATAATTTTTCAAAACTTCTTTCATGAAATATATTTAATAGAAGATTAATGTAAAAATTGGTGAATCAAAAATCATGATTTTCAAGCTTAAGTATCAAAAATATCAATAGATAAAAGGGTTTTCTTAAGATTTAAGAAGTTCAAGAAAGGTAAGCTTACTTTTTATGAGCTCATTTTATGCATCTTATCAATTGTTTGGCGCACTTTGTATATCTTTTACTTTTTGATACCCTTTGTGTATCTTTCTCAATTTAGCGTCATTGCGCATCTTTTGATTTGGCATCCTTGATCATTTTTTTAATCAAATATGCTACCTTTCTGAAATTTTTAAAAACTAAAGCAAACTCATTATATTGACAAAAAATGAATTACTTGATTAAGAAAATTATGAGGTAGATTCAAGAACTTGCAAAAGATCTTTATGTGATAAATAAAATATAGGGAGATTAAAAAGTTCAGTTTCAAAATCCAATTTATAATAAGATGAAGATTTTTAATCAAAAGTAAAATAATTTTTTTAAGAAAAGAGATAGAGAGATAAAATTATGAGTTTCCTTCCTTGACAGTTTTTAGAGAAGTCAAGCACAACTTATATAAGTTAAAAAAAAATAGGAGGTAAATTCTTCATTTTTAGAAAAAATGACCTTTAAAAAATATTTGATTTTCTAAAGTGTATATGAAATAAAAAGGTGATATATGTGTGTTGATTAGAAAAAACTTCATAAAAAATATAAAAACTAATTTAAAATTTTAACATAAAAAATGATGAAAAACTAAAGCAAAAGAAAACACAGAAAATAAATAAAAATATAATGAACAAAAATATGTATACACAAATAAATAAATACACAAATAAGAATTTAAATATCATATTACTCCTAGTCTGATGATTCAGAAGCAAGGTCTACCTAGAAGATTTTTTGCTTTTAATTATTTGTCATTTTTAGAATTTGCTTAGCTTTATCCTTTTCTTTTGCAGGAAGAGTTCTCAAATTAGGGTATTGATTTTTCATATCTTCAGGCTTCTTACATCTAAAGCAAACAACGTAAGAAGAAATCTTAACATTCTTACCATTTTTACCTTTATTCCACTTTTGTTGATGCTTATGCTTTGGTGAGACTTTTAATTTGCTTGATAATTCATCGCTTTCGTCACCAACTAAACCACTTTTCTCTATATTTTCAGCATTTAACACTATCATCTCACTTGCATACAAAAGTCTTTGTCCCAAACTTTACTCGTAGGCAATGAGTGAGCTAATCAAATTAGTAATAAAATATTCATTCAAATTTTTTGATTCACAAATAGTAATAATTTTAGCATCAAACTTATCAAGTAGACAATGTAGAATTTTATTGACTTTTTCAAAGTTTAAAAATTCTTTACCTAAAGCATGTAATGATGTCATAATTTGAATAAACCTAATATACACGTCTAAGATCATCTCATAAGATTTCATGCAAAATAGTTCATAATTATGCATTAAAGTATTCAACCTAGATTGCTTGATTTCACTAGTGCCTTCATATATTGTGTGTAATTTATCCCAAATTTTCTTACCAGTAGTGCACATGAATACAATATATACAATCTTCAGAATTTAAAGCATAAAAAAATAGTTTACTGATTTAGCATTTAATTGAGCATTAATTTATTCTTTCTTACTCTATTGATTAAAAGGAATATCAGTTTTAATTCCATCTTTAATATGCGACGGTATAGAATAACTAGTTAAAATCATTTGTCACATTCGATAATCAATTGATTGCAAGAAAGTAGACATGCAAATTTTCTAAAAATTAAAAGTAATGTTTTCAAATAAAGGTGGTCGGGTGATTGAATATCCTTCCGTAATATTACGATTATTAAAATTAGCCATAGATCAAAATTCAAAAGTTTTTAAAAACTAGAATTTATGAATCTTGTTCTAATAGCACTTAAAAGTTCGTTAGGGATGTTAAGCCCTTATGAATTATTCTCGAGCCAAACAAAGAGGGGGGTGAAAAACTTCTTTAAATAAAAAAGAAATATTTTTATATCTTGCATCAAAAATGAGTTGAATCAATAATAAAAAGATTAATTAGATATTTCATCCAAGCAGTTAATCACAACAAAATTAAAGTGTAAAAATAATAAAGGAAAGAACACACCATATTTATAGTGGTTCAGTCCAACTTTACATATATCCACTCCTCGGAGGCATCCTCCGAGTATTGCACTAAACTTAGTGTCTCTCCTTTAGCCCCTACAGTTAGGCGGAGAAGCTCTTACAAAATCACTTTTACCTTCCCCAGTGCGGCGGAGTAACCAGGTCCTTTGACACCAAAGAGATCTTCTTCTTTCCAAAACTTTGCTCAAGATGACCCTTGAATCCGATGGTACTAAGGTGCGAGCTTGCCAGAGCAACCGTGCGAAACCCCCTCTACACTCCCTTGAAACCTCATCCAAGGATCTTCTCCCTCTCTCAAACTCCACCCTTTTCTCTCTCCCTTTGAAGTTTTTTCTTCAAGTTTCCTCTAGAAGAATGAAGCTACAATGGCTACCAAAGACATTTTGTAAGTGCCTTGACAAAGCTTAAATAGAAGAGCTCCAAAAAGGCTCTTAAATGCACCAAACTGACATTGTCGTCTAGAATGATGTAGAGATCATCATGTACGATTGATACAAATTTAGCTCAATCAGTCAGGACGATTTGGGACGATCGGAATGAAATTTGTTCCTATCATCCAGGATGATAGTAAATTGTCCTGTATGCTTAGTTCAATTAGTCAAATATCATCCAGAGAATCACCCTGAATGAACCAGACTGATTAAACATTATCCAGAAAGAATTAAGGTTTTGTTTAACGGATCATCCCAGATGATCTTGCGATCATCCAAGATGATATAATCGTTTAATCAACCTTAATTACTTTTCATAATTAATAGATTAATTTAGGCATAATTATTCTACATCGTCGAGGATGATATCTTAGACGATGTTCAAAAATAAAAGCTACTTAAATAAATATGGCGACAAATTCTTTATGATCTGAGCCTATCTTCTCAGCCGATATGAATATCATCCAGGACGACGTGCTTAATGAATGTTGCCTTAACCAAGATGCCCTAATTAGAGTTTTTGTTTTTAATTGATCGTCTAGGATGATTTATGGATCTTCCTGGATGATGTGACAAAAAATAGTGAACTCTAAAAATAGTCAAAAATTTTCTCCAAAGTGTGTGTGCAAGGTTACTTAGCATCAGGAACCACTTTATTTATAAGTGACTCTAGAAACGAAAAAGATTACAAACAGACTCAGACCTAGACTATCCAATCTTGAGCTGGTTCAAATTACAGTTTTGATCTTATGGACTTGAAAAATTAATAGGTAAGACAGTCGTAGATAAACAAAAGTATTTGATATCATCAAAATTCTATTCCTTGAAATCAGATTTGCAACACTCGTACTGTACGATTTTGGAATCGTACGGGATGATTTGACCTGAGTGTTTTTTTAAAAAGTAGTTAATCAGATCATGCCTTCAAAATTTTTCTTGAACTATTCATACTGTATGAACATTGGTTCGTACAGACGATGCTAGAGTATGAAATGGATATGTATTAATTCATCCCAAAGGAACTCACCATTTTTTGAACTGATCGTACTATACAAAAGAAGTTTCACACATATGATGTCCAGAGTATGTATTGGGTTCATACCAATTTGTCCAAATGATTAGGCAAAATTTTTAAACTATTTGTACTGTATGAAATTGGGTTCATACACATGACATCCAGAGTATATAATGGACTTGTCCATTTTCATACCAAATGAAGCATGATTTGGTTAAATTACTGTACGAAATGAAGTTCATATCGTATGTCTATTAGAGTATGAAATACATTCGTACATATTCGTACCCGATGAACTTGTTTATTTTTTGAACTGTTTGTACAGTACGATGTCAGTTCGTACATACAACTGATAGAGTACAAAAATAGATTCGTCTAAGTTTGTATTAGGATTTTTGAACTATTCGTACGTATGAAGTATGATCATACTGCATGATCCAAGATGGTCAAGTTAAATATTTTCATTTTTCTTGATGATTTTTCTTGTCCTTTCTATATAAGGTCCTAAAAATTAATTGCCTACAGATATCCTACTATAAATTTCTTTTGAGAGTGCACTTGGAGAGTGTTTTGGGATTGGAGAGTGAGAGATTTCATAAGAGGGATTTGTGAGGGAATTTATAAGATTGCCCAACAGTGAGGATCTCTTGTTTGTTTTTAAAAGTTCTTCCCTACTTTCTTGAAGGCTCTTAAAAGAAGATTTTCAAAGGAGATCTGGTACTCTACTGACACCATGAAAGTGTAAAAGAATAATGATATTCTATTGACACCAGGAGGGTGTGAAAGGATGATGGTTCTCTGCCAACACTAGGAGAGTATGAAAGGATGATAGTTCTTTGTTGACACTAGGAGGGTGTGAAAGGATGATGGTACTCTACTGACACTAGAAGAGTATGGAAGGATGCTTGTTCTCTACCATCATCAGAAGGGTGAGAAAGGATGACGGTACTCTGCTGCACTGGGGATTGGTGGAAAAGATGTTAATTGTAAGGGCTTATCCACCTTTTGTGGGAGCAAAAGGAGAGTCACATTGGTATAGTGCAAAACTTGAAGAGGGAGTCTTTAGCGAGTGGACGTAGGTCTAGTTGGACAAAACCACTATAAATTTTTGTATTTTTATTTTTACTGCATTTTTTATTATGCACTTTAATTTTGTGGTTGAAAAATTAATTTTGGAGAAAATGTTTCATTGTGATAAAAACTTAAATTAGTTTTTTAAAATTTACTAAGAGATTTTTTAAATTACCAATTCACCCCCCTCTTAGTTAGCCTTGGGATAGATTTAATAGATCTAAAAACCTATTCAGACTTTCAATATGCTCCTTTTTTAAGCTTACTATATTTATCATGCAAATGCTTAGTAAATGAAAATAGTTCACCATAAGTGAAGTCATTTACTTGATCCTCATTGGTGTCACATGAACTATCATTTACTATTAAGCATAGATTGATGATTTCTTCTTCATCTTCAATTTTGGAGGATTTAAAGTCAATGTTAGCTTAGAAAGCTATGTGAGATCTTTATTTTTTCTTTTTCTATTCAACCTATTCCTTAGCTTTCTCCTTTAATATTTGGTTTTTCATATTTAGGTAATCCCACTTAATGTGACTTAATTTTTTTACATTTATAACAAATAGTGTCACTACAAACCATATTATAAAAGAACTACATGCAAGCCCAAGAATTATTATAAAACAAATAAGAGAGTTAAACAATGTAATGGGGAGAATATAGATGAGCTTGAAGACCTCATATATCATATGAGTCTCCATAGTAAACTTGAAACCCCTTTTAATTAACATGTGCCTTGGTATTTATAGAGGTGATTCTTCTAAGAGTGTGTGCTATATCATCTTGAATATTTGAAGAAAATAATTTAAGGAATACACTAAAGCCTAGCACCCCCTATTAAATAAATGATTAAGCTGACCAAATTATTGTGGAACATTAGAGAGCTAGCATATATTTTCATTCAAAATAAATATGATGGATTAATTGAAAGTGTATCAAAATCTTTGATGTTGGTGTTAATGAAAATTAATGACATTGTATTGAGTGCTTGAAGCATGAATTTGAGGGGTTTTGGCATTGAATAGAAGATTGATAGGAACCATGAACTATTAAGAGGAATCGAGTAATGTTGAGATATTCTTCTCAATAGATTTATCAAGAGGCTTCATAATAAACAAACTCCCAAGAACAATTCCAAAAAGCCTGGCTTGTCAAATCAAAATTACTATGTACTTATGTGAATATTCATGTATCTGGAAAATATTGTTTCTAAGATTTGAACATATTTTAAGGTTATAATTGGCAACCAACAAAAGGCGAATGAGAGGTTTTAGTTGTCAGTGGGCAGCAGTAGGCTATTTATAGCATAGGGAAGTTTAAGTAATACTAAAATGATCAATTATATGTTTTTGTAGTCAATGCGCTAGAATTCTTTATGACTTTAGTGCGTATAATATAAAAATGAGTAAAACCAACATCTTTGTATAGATTTTAATGGGATATTCTAATCTTTATTTTAATTCATTCATGTTTCTTATTATCAACAAATGCACTGTATAAGACCTTCGCATTGTTAGAATATGATGTTCTAACTTTAGAGGTCAACCATATTAAGTACTACGTGTGATAGCTAGATGGTGGACGACAATAGTGGTGTGATGGTGGCTGTCACTGACAAAGTCTTTGAATGAAAAACATAATTTATTATTATGAAGCACTTGATGCCATCAGTTTAACATAATTGATTAATCCACATTTAAATAATCGAATTAATGGGAACATGAATCCAAATTAGTAAAAACTGTCACCTCTCCAAGAACAACAAAACATTACAAATAGTTCATAAATCAAAATTTTGTAAAAGCCATAATAATTTGGAAAGTAAATGTGTTCAAATTTGCAGTTATCAAAGTATAATAATGATATTGACACCATTTGCATGTCAAAATATTTATCTTTTTCGATGAAATCTAACACTAACTCTTGAATTGAAGAATCATGGAGGTTATATGAATTTTGAAATGTTCTGATTTGAATGAATGAATTATATGCTATCAATGTGTAATGATGTCATTTAATTACATAAATAAGTGAATTATAAGCAAGTCGAGATAATGATGATTGAGGTAATTGGGAAGAGGGAAGGGAGAGGGCTAGATGAGGAGGCATCTTTTTAAACTAGTTTAGTTTATTCAATAAATATATATTTAGATTAGTGCGATTTTGATGCCATTGCAATCAATATGATGAGAACATTATTTTTAATTCAATTTTCCAGATTTAGAATTATTTTAGTTATGGAATTAATTTTTGAAAATTTTTAGTGTTTTGAGATCCAAAATTTAGGTAAAATTTATGTATACCACATCAATCCTTATTATTCATGATATAAATACATAGATTTGTTTCCTCATGTATCTTGTAAAGGAAAAAAAGAGTCATTATTGCGATGTCCCGTTACGTTGAGGGAAATCCCCTGCTTATATCATGTTGCTTTCTTTGACCGACGTACACTATCCTTATAAGATTTAAGATCTATGTTTCTCTCTCTCTCTCCAAATACGAAACGGCTCTGATTTGGAGTGGATCTACTCCGACGGTAGGGATCTGCTCTTCTCTCTATCCTACGGCCAGGACGCCCGCCTTCTCCTGCAACTGCGTGTGATAACCAAAAATTAAGAAGGAACTAAAATGGCACCGCCTTTCCTATGTTTTGTTTCCCGTTTATGTATTTAATTTGTTACCCTTCTCTCTCTCTCCTCCACCCCTCTTCATTCTCTTCCACCCCTCTTTCTCTCCCCGCCTTTGCCAAGTTATTACTTCATTCCCCTTCCAGCAACTGTACGCAATCAATCCTCTTGCCAGAATCTTGATTTATAGGTAATATATTTCGCTTTGGCTATGCCCTGAGATACCACTATATGCATTATTTTTCTACATTGCTGTGGTCATTTTAATTTTTTTTTTGTTTTTTTTTATTCTTGATGATCTTTCTTGGCAAATAAAGATTTTGTTCCGAAGTGTCTCAATTAAAATTACCCAAAAGAAACACCTTTTTCCTGATTTTTTATATATTTCTTGTACTATGTTTATGGTATTTTCTTTTTTATCTATTTACTATTTTGATTTTTGGATAACATACATCAATTTATTTCTACCCGCTTTCTTTCTAGACTGTACATATTAATAAAACTGCATTGTGTTGTAAGTGATGATTTCATGGCATTAGTTTGGAGTAGTCTGTTATTTTCTTATTTAAGGGGGACGCTAATTCTCTTTGGTTGTTGTCAAATAAATTCAGAAGCTGTAATTTTCTTTCCTCTAATAGGCATTTGGCTTTGCTGTAGCTGTGCGTGAAGGCTCTTTTATTCCCTTGCATGTTAGAATTTTGATGATTTATGGTGATAAGCGACCCTCTTTTTTCTAGAAAATTTCGGAGCTGTCATCTTTTTTCAGGTGAAATGGATGCTTCTGTAGATCTGTGTCTCCGTGGTTGACCGTTGAGAGTTTTAAAGAAATCATTACCCAACTTTACTGTATTTTAATTCATTTCATTAGCTTTTTTTGGTGGTGGGGCGTGGTTGTTATTGGTGGAGGACTAAATTAGTTTCACTCTCAGGTCTCCTGTTCAATTCTGCTCTTATGCTAAATGTTTTTATGTGGTTTGGTGTTGATTTTTCAAAATTTGATCACTTCATCAGAAAATGTTTTTCTACTGCCTTTGATTCAGGTTTTCTATTAAGCAAAAGCAGTATAAGGGACTACGATTTCTTTTAAATCAAGTTTGCTTTTCTTGATCTTATGGGAGAGAAAAAATAATAATAATATGAATTGTGCCTACTTGAATGTTACCTTCATTGGGCTTTTCTTAGTGTTATTTTGAAGTACTTGGTGATCTTAGTATCTTTGCAAATAGGCTGCTATCATGGATTTCAGTGGCATGAAGAAAGCAAGTAAAACGGACTTTATTATTCAAAAAGATGATATACAATTTATCAGCGATTTTGGTGAACTTGACCCATGGACAGCATGGGCGTACAAGCCGCGAACAATTTCGTTGCTATTGTTTGGCTCATGTGTTATAATGTATGTCCTTATTTTTAAGTTGAATTAAATGTTCTTAAGTTCTATTTTGTTGCACAAAATGCATTTGCTTTTTAATCCGATAGATGAATGCTTGTTTTATTTGTTTCTTATTTTTTTACCATAACATTCATATATATATTTTCCTTGTTACTATTTGATGCAGAAACCACATGTACTGAAGGATAACATAGGCAATTAGGCTTACGCCTGCGAAGGTGTTCCTGGATAAAACTTTTTTATTAGATTTCTTGTCATTTTTTTTTTCTATGGGAGAGGCAAGCGCTGAATGCAATTTGTCAATTTGTTAGAAATTAATAGGTTAGCATGCATAAGCACGGGCTGGCGGCGATGAGCAAAAGCTCCAACCCCATTGATTTGTTGCCACCTTGCAAGCATTTTAATGCTTGGCTTCAACTTAGAAGTTGCACACATCCTCACTTAATATTACAATAGGTTTATAATTTAATGTCTATATCTGTTATACAATAAGATATGATTACATTGTTTTATTGATGTAAGCATTTGACAATTGGTCTTATGTTGTATCCATTCACACTCTTCACCTTCAAATTTCTTGCCTTGCTGCTTCTGTAATACTATCAAGACAAGTTCCTAAAAATTTTAGTTTTTTTTTTTTTAAATATTTTTAATTCTGATATAACTTTATGTGTACCATGTGATACACCTATTTTTAGTAGTTGTCTTTAGTGTTGTCATAATTTTTTTTTTGCTTAAAATATCCAGTGGCTATTTCTAGTTTGATATCTTCCTTTAGCATCTATCATCTTTGACAACTGCATCTAACTTTTTGTTTGTCGACAATCATATTGCACTTTAGAAATGCTTTGACACAATCTTCTTAACAAAGCTATTTTTCTTTCACTAGTTAGTGCTATAGTTCCTTGATTCTTCTTTGGGATTTTCAAGTTTGCAGCAGTTGTAAAACTTCTTTGCAAACATGACATTTTGACATGGGCTAGATATTTTTATCATGTTAATTATCTTCCATCTAGAACCTTGTTATTTGCTTCCTTGCTTTTGAAAATTTTGAATTTTTTGTGTTCAAAATTGGTTTAAATCTTTATTGGGATTCCATTAATTTTATTTTGAATGAATTATAAAGGAATCTAGATGTGCTCTAAAGTTATTTTTTACATTTCATTTACATATAGTTCATCCTTTCTCGATCTCTTATGTTCCATTTTATCGCACAATATAGGCTGTGATTAAAAGCAATCCTGCCCCATAACATACAAAGAAGCATGTTCTTGTTGTCTAGTTATACTTGATTCCTTTTCATGAACTTATTTTTGAGGTTGTTCTTTTCTGAAATTTTCATAGAAAATGTTCAACATAACAGCAAACCCACAAGTTATTCTTTTGTAGCTTCTGAATTTACCTTTGAACCTTGGTTAGCTTTCGGTTCAGGGTAGGCTTACAACTTTAATTCCCATTCCTAATTTTTCATGATGATGTTGTCTAACAATAGTTTAATATGTCATTTCTGCTTTATTAGCCTTATTATGTGATAACTGTGGAACCACCTATTTGATAGTTGGTCAAGTGGAGCTTTTGATCCAGAAAGCATGACTTCAAATGCTCTTGTTACATCGGTTAAGAGGTACTTTTATCAACTAATTTTAACATATTTAGTCAGTAATTTGTTGCATATTTTTATGCTGATATAATATTTCACCATTGACTCGATGGTCTTATAAGAGTTTCAATCTAACGGGCATAATTTACATTAGTTTTTTTTTTTTTAACTTGTTTGCTTTTTTTTTTTCTTTTCTTTAGAGATTTATTTTTCTTTGTTGAGCTTCAAAAAGAAACTTATGTGGCTTTCCCCAATTGTATTGTTTTTTTTTTCGTATTATTTATTTCAATTATTGTTGGTCATTGCTGCCTTAGTAATTAATAATTTTCAAGTCTACTATTTGTTTTGGTATTCTTCAGGGGGGTTTGTGCCATGATTGCAGTTTTTCTAGCTTATTCCTTGCTCCAAGCACCTCCAACGTGAGTAAAATTTCCTTAGTGCTTACTGTGGTTAGTACTAATTTTTTATTAATACCTCTACATTAATTTCGTTCAAATTGTGTTAATATTATTCTAAAAAAAGGTTGAATAGGCACTCTCTCTTGTTTTAAGGTAGTAATAAGATCAAGAAATTTAGATCCTTGGATGCATAATTTCTCATAATTGCATTATTAAACTTTGCCTGGATTGTTGTTTATCTATTATTGATCTAATTAGAAATATGTAATATAGTTTATATGAGATATCTCATTACTATTATGGCTACTTTTGTTTATATTTTTAGTTTTCAATTTTTTTGTCCTAACATTCCTTTGCTATTTTTTTTATTTTTATTTTTCTGTAACAATCATAAAATCTAATATTGATGATTTTAATTGCAGCCATCTGTTTAAGTTCAGATTAATTTAGTAATGCAACTTTTAAAGCTTTTTGTGTTGTGTCCACCTTGCACTATGTTTAATTAACCATAATGAATTGTGAATCTTCTGTTTTTCTGATTTCATTCTATTCTTTAGGGTACTTACTAGGCCGCATCCTGCTATTTGGCGTTTAGTCCATGGAATGGCTGTTGTTTACCTTGTTGCCCTTACTTTCTTGCTTTTTCAGGTTTGTTTCAAACCTAGTGATTGTATACTTTGATATTTCTTACATGATGGAGCTTAAATTCTAGAAGGATTTGAAAATTGAACCTACCAATTAGGCAAATTCTACAATTTTATTTTTAATTATGTACATTAAAAATTTTTATAATTGTCTACTCTTTCTTTACCTTGCATAGAATCGTGATGATGCTCGTAGATTCATGAAATTTCTTCACCCTGACCTTGGAATTGGTAATTAATTCATGTGTTAGTGTTCACAACTGTCCCCTTATTATTTTTAGGTCAAATTCTCATGTCTTTCTTTTATCTTTTTGCAGAACTGCCTGAAAGGTCTTATGGAACGGATTGTCGTATATATGTGCCTGATAATCCCAAAAGCAGGTTTAACAATGTTTATGTATGATGTCTTCAATCACCATCAATTTTTCTTTTTAGTACATTGTATATAGATTTCATTATTATTTTTTTGTCTTTCAAGTTACTGATTTAGCGTTTTAGGTTTTTGTAGGAGACATTATTTGATGAGTTTGTTCTTGCACATATATTTGGTTGGTGGGGTAAGGCCATAATGATACGAAATCAATCTCTTTTGTGGGTCTTATCAATAGGTTTTGAACTGATGGAGGTAACCTTTCAATCTTTCTCAGAAGATTTTTTATGTTTTTCATTTTTTGTCATTTTCTAACATATTTCAGAAATATCTTGATATATTTCATAAATTTCAGCTTACTTTTCGTCACATGCTACCAAACTTCAACGAGTGTTGGTGGGATAGTATTATTTTGGACATTCTTGCTTGTAATTGGTTTGGTGAGACTCTAACTGGATTTACTTCTAGTTCCTTGGCAGTTTCTATGCACTGTAGTTATGTGGTTGGTAAAATGCATATCGACCATTCCTTTATTGCTTATGATTTGAATGCTAAGCATTGCCTTTCTGACCGTGTGCTGTGCATTTATGGTTATTATTTTGGTTAAAAAAGAAAGGGTTTTGAAATCTCTTCTTGCATTATTGATCGTACTTTGCTGATTAGTTGTAAGATTTTTCAGTAAATAACAGTTTATTTAAATTCGGAGGAGCCACAATAGAATATTCATTAAGATTGAATTTATAATCCTGCATGGTTTTCCTTATGCAACATAAGGTTCAATTGTGCTGTGCAATGAGCTCAAGGAAAAGTTAGATTCAAGAGCTACCCTCAAAATTATCTGCAACTATGTTTTTTAGCATTTGATTTCCTTTAATTAACCAAAAAGTATTCAATAAATATAAATAAGATGCGGTATTGAAGGACATAGAAAATGAATTTGTCTTTTTTGTTAGTTTTGCGTTAAACTAAGCTGTGTAAAACACCTGTCCGTGCTATTTGGGTGAAAAGCAGGATGGTTTTGCCTTCAATTTGCTTTATAAGATATTTTTTTGGACGAGTAGAACAAAGATTGTGACCTATATAAAGCATCTTTCTTAATTCTCTTATTAGAAAAGCAATTAAGAATAAACCCAATCAAACAAGCCCCAAATTGTTCATGTACCTGTGATGTAAAAATATATGGATCTAGATGTTGCTGATAGGAAATACTTGAGTTCGCAAGTAATGCTATCGGATTTACTTGAGTTCGCAAGTAAACCTAATCAATAATTAGTAAAAACAACGAGAAAACGAGAGAATCGTGGTGGAAGATCAAACAAACGTAGAAAATCTTATAACAATCAAAGAAAAACAAGAGCAAAGCAAAGATACAAGAGATCCTCAATTCGAGAGGAGGATCGTCTCTCCGAAATCTCTAGACAAGATTGTCTAGAGCCCAAGCCTCCTTGAAACTCTAATTTCAATCAATAAAAACATGAAAAACTCCTAACCCCCCTTATCCCCTTTAATACAAAAGATTTCTTTATATGATTTCCCTCCCAAGCCCTAGCCGCACCCGCGGTTTAAATTTCGAACACAACAGACAAGTGGGGCCCCCCTATGGGCGGGCCAAGCCAAGAGAGGCGGGTGAATACCGCCTCCTGTAGACCTGCTGAACCGTCTAGGCCAGTTCAGCCTGAGCCGATACATCAATACCGTCCTCCTAAAGAATCACCTTGTCCTCAAGGTGAAAATTAGGAAATTGTTTTTTCACCCTCTTGTATGGCTCCCACGTGGCCTCGTAGTCAGGAAAGTTCTTTCACTGGATCAACATTTACTTAGTTCCCTCTTCTTTCTAGCGAACCCCCATCAGCTCTAAGGGTTCCAAAACCACCTCTAAATCTTCAGTAAGTATCACCGGTAGCTCGGGATTGATTGTATAGTCACCAATGGCCTTTCTCAACTTTGATATGTGAAAAACTGAATGTATAATCGCCATTGGTGATAGTTTTAGTCGCTACTGCTCCGATCTTCTCCAGCACTTCGTAAGGCCCAAAGTACCTTGGAGCCAGCTTCTCGTTCCTCCTATTGGCGACTGCCTTCTCTATACGGTCGGAACTTCAAAAATACTCTCTCACCCACTTCAAACTTGATATCCCTCCTATGCCCTTCCGCTTATCTCTTCATAATCTGTTGAGCCCTCTGTAGGTGTCTCTTCAATTCTTCCAGCACTCTCTCTCTCTCCTCCAAGTACTCCTCCACTGAAGAAACGGGAGTACTGCTCTCCCAAAGTGTTCCAAGTGGGGAGGATCCCTTCCGTACAACACCTTGAACGGAGTCATCTGAGATTGGCGCCGCGAGGATGGGCGGATTCAACAAATATCTTTTGATGCTGTCAAATGCCTCGTGACATTCTGCATCCCATTTGAAACAAACATCCTTCTTCATTAGCTTTGAAAATGGTTGGCACCTACCCGATAGATTCGATATGAATCGTCGAATAAAAGCCAACTGCCCTTGCAAGGAGCGGAGTTGTCGAAGGTTTCTAGGTGGCGGCATCTCTATAATCGCCTTAATCTTGTTTGGGTCAATTTCAATTCCTCGATGACGGACCACATACCCCAGAAATTTACCAGAAGAAACACCAAAGGCGCATTTGAGAGGGTTCATCTTCAGATCAAACTTTCTGATTCTCTCAAATACGATCCTTAGGTCATTTAAGTGATCCTTACGATCGATACTTTTAACAACCAGGTCATCCACATAACACTCGACCTTCTGGTGTATTAACTCATCAAATATACGTGTCATTGCCCGTTGGTAAGTGGCACCAGCATTTTTTAGGCCAAAGGGCATGACCGTATAGCAGAATATACCGATGGGTGTTCTAAATGCCGTATGCTTCTCATCTTCAGGTGCCATTTTGATCTGGTTGTAGCCCGATGATCCATCCATAAATGAGAACATATCAAAATTTGATGTACTGTCCACCAAGAGTTCGGATACAGGGAGCGGGAAATCATCTTTTGGGCAAGCCTTATTGAGGTCCCAAAAATCGATACATATGCGAATCTGACAATTCTTCTTCTTTACCGGGACAATATTGGCGATCCAATCGGCATATTTTTTTTCTTGGATGAAGCCAGCCTCTATGAGCTTCTTGGTTTCAGCAATCACCTGTTCTTCTATCTCCAATCTCATTCTTCTTGAAGCTTGTTTGACAGGTACTGCATCTAGTTTGATGGCTAGTCTGTGAACTGCCACATTAGGGGATAAGCCTGGCATCTCAGCATATGTCCAGGCAAAGTAATCCCTGAATTCACAAAGTAGCTCTTTCATTTCTTGCACTTGGTCTTCTGGTAGTAGGGAGCTAATGAACGTTGGGCGAGGGTCCTCCTCAGTCTCCAAATTTATCTCCCTTAACTCATCCATAGTGGCTGCTTGTCCACCATCTTCAAGTTCTTCAGGTGCAGGCTCAGCCTCTACTGGTTGATCATCATAATCGTTAGCTTCATAAATCTCTTCAGCACCATCATCATCAGATTCAATTTTCCTGCATGTAATGACACGACAAGTCTCCCCTTGGGAATATCTTTGCACAACGTATCCGAGACCTCTTCTAGCAAAAATATCTTTTCTTCGTAATATATGGGGATTTCTTCGATACCAAAGCTTCAAGCAAAGATGAAGTTGTTGCAAAGGGGTGCGAATTCCAACTTGTTTTTGCAACATTCTCCGTACATTTCTATTAATAAATCTGGGCATTCTTATAGGCACTAACTCCCTACGTTCAGTGGGTCTGTAGAGCCAATCTCGATTCTCTTCATCTCCACGCTCTCCAGATTTATAAAATAGGATTCCAGATCCACCCCTATTTCTTCGAGGAGGTACATAAAATATTACAAGTTCCTCGACATTATGCACCTCTCGAGGAGCAATTTCTTTAAAATGTTGCGGGGGAATACGTGTGACCACGCATTCATTGTCTGAGATTGACAGATTATCTATCCTTTTTGAAAGTACATGTTGCACATTATTCATATAGATAGACTCGTAGTCATAGTCATCATCTGAATATCTTGCCTTCTTTTTCCCCCTTGTTGTTGATTGTCGTAT
Source organism: Dendrobium huoshanense (assembly GCA_016618105.1). NCBI lineage: Eukaryota > Viridiplantae > Streptophyta > Magnoliopsida > Asparagales > Orchidaceae > Dendrobium > Dendrobium huoshanense. The sequence continues at coordinate 1,092,783 of CM028346.1, read as the reverse complement.
CTCCTGAGATTTAATAGGGATGACATTATCTTCATCTGTGTCACTCCCTAAATGAGGCACATATTTTCTCGATTTAGGAGCGATTTCTATTTTATGAGGAGTCGGCATTGCCTTCTTTCTTCCCACCTGCTTCTTCTCATCTTCTTGTTTGGGCCGCCTTACAGCCTTTGGGTTTGCTGCCTTAGTCTCGAGAGAACTTGACGGCTTTGATTCCTTGGGGATGAAGTATCTAGCATCTTCATAAATTTTCACCTCATGAACAGCAAAGGGCTGAATATCACCGGAGATTCTGAACTCCTCTCCTTCTCTGATATACTTCATACACTGATGCAGTGTTGATGGGACAATACCATAATCGTGCAACCACGGGCGACCCAGAAGCGCCTTAAACGAGGTGTCCGCATCAATCACATGGAATTTGGCCTTGGTATGAAGTTCCCCAAATACTAAAGGGAGCATGAATGATCCAAGGGTCTTTTGTCCCTTTTCATTGAAGCCGTGCACCATCAATTTGTCTTGCCCAAGGTGTTGTACATCAAGACAAAGTGATCTCAGGGCTTTCAAGCTCATAAGGTTGATGGAAGATCCGGGATCTATCAAAATTCGACTGATTATCATCCCATCACTTTCTGCAGTGACATATAAAGGCCGATTATGGTCTGCCGTTCCGAGCATCATATCATCCTCGGCAAAAGTAATGATTGGCTCATTCCGAGCTTGCAAGACTTCAGTCAAGTTACGCTCAGCAAAATAAGCCTCATATCTTTCAGGGTCCCTGAGAGCCTGAATCAGGGTCTCCCGAAGATCTTTAGACATCACCAGAGCGTCGTATATGCTAAGCTGTGCTGGAATTTTTCTCAAATGGGATAGGATATTGTAATCTACCCCTTTAGCTGGAGTTTCCTTTTTCTTGGAATTTTTGAGAATGATATCTTCATTAACGACAATCTCCTCCCCTTTGTCGTTATTAGGGATTCCTTTTTTTGGTGGAAACGGTAGTGTTTTACCACTCTTTAATTGCACTTGGGCAATTTCTTCCCGTTCGGACTCATTTAACTGTGCATTATCTTCAGAATCGATCATTGCCTCCTTTGGAAATTCGTCTGTTGATTCAGAGCTGCTGCCCAAATTCACATGTTCCATCTGCGAAGTGATATCATGCTCTGATTCATCATCTTCTGGAAAATACAAATCCTCTTGTACACTGTAATCCATTGGTGATACCATCATACAGGACTCAGAGGGTGCTTCTTTTTCCTTTTTGGCCCGAGTTACCAGTGTTGTTGATATAACTCGACAAGTTTCCATGGGAAGTGTATCTTCATCAGCTTCTTTTTCTTCTTCAATTTTGAGTTCTGCCATAAAATCAGCCAGCTTAATGGGGCGTCTGACAGTCTGATAGTATTCCTCTAAACTATCGATAACCCTTTGGGTTGTTGTCTTTTTCTCCCTTGGCTTCTTCAACTTGGTCTTCTTCTTCGAGGATTTCACCTTCCCAGACTTCGAAGTGCCAGCTTGGTTAAGGAGTTGCTTAGAATTGGATGCTCGCATTGCAGGTAGTGCTTTGAGATCTATCACTGGCTCTATGGGAGACTTCCACTTCACACCCGAAACACCCTCAAGCTGCTTCAGCATCTTCACTGTTTTCTTGGAGACTACAGTCTCCCACCGTTCTTCTTGAATCAGCTTCTTTTCCTTTCTTTTTTCTTCAACCGGGGGTATGGAGGAAGTCGTAACTACCCGGGTTGATTCTTTTCTGGGATTAACCAACACATTATCTGATAATGTGAGCTCTCCCTTCCGGTATTTTCTTTCAACCCAATCCTTGAAGATATAACAATCTTCAATGGGATGGCCCAGCACTCGGTGATACGGGCAGTAGTTCGGGTCACTAGTTTCTTTCGACTCCTCTGGCCTCTTGCACTCTGGCAGTTCTAGGCCTGCTTTTAATGCTTGTCGAAATAACTTTGCGACACTCCCTCTTTTGAATGGATATTCTTTATTCATTTTATCTTTGAGAGATGGGAACGTTTTATCACCGGTTCCCATTGCTTGCCTCGGACGTTCCCCTCCGCTTTGAAAAGTTCGTGGCCTATCATTTCCCCCGAGTATCAGCTTCGGTTGGAGGTTAGGGTTGTAGACTTGTTTTGGCTTTTCTTCATACTGTATTGGTTGTTTGCCTTTGTCTACATTATAAATCACCTGTTTCCCCCTGTTCGGCCTGAGAGAGGATGCAAAATAAGTTTCACTCCTTCTGGTCTCCATGATTTTAGGCTTTTTGGGCTTGTCAGAATTGCCCTATGATTTTGACAAGTTTAGCTTTTCAAATTTTGCCACTCTATCCAACAGGTCTTGAAAAGTGGTAATTGTAGCCATACATAAGAATGGTTGCATCTTATCATCGATATTTCCCATTAGTAATTGCACGGCGTGTTCTTCTTCCAATTGCTGCTCACATTTCATGCTTAAATTACGTCAGCGAGTTATGTATTTCGATACTGGCTCTTCTTTCTTCCATTTATCTAAAGCAAGATCGGCGATCGTGATCTTCTCGGTTGCACTAGCGAATCTCTTTACAAACAAGGCTTCTAATTCTGCAAAAGTTTTTATAGAGTCATTTGGTAAATCGGCATACCATTCGAATGCAGTTGCTGTCAAACTGTTAACGAATTGCCGGAAGAGCAGAGCATCATTTCCCCCTGTATTCCCACAGGTGGTCTTAAACTGCGCCAAGTGCTGTCGGGGATTGTTAGTGCCATTGAATGTGTGAAATTTTGGAACCGAATATCCCTTCGGGTATGGCACTTGATCGTATTCAGCGGGATATGGACAACCCTTGCTAACCAATTTTTCTGCTTGATCAATGGCTATAATAGCCTTAATCCTTTCTGTAATTATCCCTTCAAGCTGTGCAGCCGTTACAGGCTCGGAGGTGCTGGCAATATTTTGAGGAGTAGGCTGACGAGTTATATTTTGAGCCTCATGAATGTGTTCAGGAGTGCCTCGTACTCCCGAGACTTGAGGCATTTGATGATTCGGGGGATCAGCTGGAGGATTAGGCATGGTGCCACCGGCAGCCGTTCTTTGCATCATCTGCATCATTGCTGCCATTTGGGTCATCATCTCAGTTATCTTTTCATTTAGTTGAGAGATCTCCCTATCCTTGGCCCTCATCTGTCGCCTCATCTGTCTTCTCATGTCAGCGAGCATGGTTCCTTGGTCATCAAAGGGATTCTCCTCAATGTCTTCTATTTCTTGCTCTCTAGGGGAGCGGTCACCTCCGCCAGCAACGGAACCAGTCTCTTGTTGGCGTGCTTGCCTAGGTTGTGGCTGCCAATTGACATCATCTTCGCCATCATCGTGGTAGACTTCCTCGATAGCACGTGTATGTCTTACCATATAGACGACTTCAAAGCTCATGATATCCTCCATTTCTTCTTCCATAAACTCATCAATATTCTCATCAAAATTTTCTTCTATATTTTCTTCGAGATTCTCTTCCATATTCTCTTCAAGATTCTCTTCTATATTCTCTTTGAGATTTTCTTCCCCTTCAACATAGTCCTCTCCTTCTTTCATGTTTTCTTCTCCTTCCCTTTCTGCTTCTATTACCCGAATTTCCGAGCGGCGACGCCACTGGATCTCCGGTTCTTGATTAGGCAAGGGGATTTCTTCGACCAGTGGGCTACGATCGAAGTTAGTCTCTTCTTTCGGAGGAGATAGAGGGCGACGAGATCCCCTGGAGGATTCTCCAAGGTGTCGAACGTCAGGAGGGACGTCATTGTGGGTCTTCTTTTGGACCCATTTTTGATGTCGTTTGTAGGTGGGGGCGGATCTCTGGGAAGCCATACCAGATGTCACGCCCAGATTTATTTCTCTTCTTCTTTCTTCTTCTCTGCGAGGCTTTGGCCTCCAGATTTCCTTTCCCTTCCACCGAGACCTTTCGGCAGTGGATCCCTGAACTTGAGGTTCAGGTGTCACACCCCAATGTTCACCGCGTGGAGCTTGTCGTCGATATCTTCTTTGTTCAGCTATCACAGCAGATGATAGTCTTTCCCTCGGAGGGTTTCTCCTGGCCTCAATAACTATCGGCCTCTAGAACTGCTTCTTCATTAATCCCCTCTCCTTGACTGTTTTCAGCACTCGATGTACTCGAGCAGAGAGACGTTCAGGTTCTCTAGTCTTCTGAGGGGTTGGTAAACCTATTCTCAGCGGGGACATTGGCCTCAAGTTCTTGGGCTGGCAGGTTTGATGGGTGCACAGGCACTGATTGCTGCTGAGCTCGGAGCTCAGCATTCAGTTTTCTCCTCTGCCTCCTTGTTAGCTTTCCTCTATATGAGGAAGCTTCAGCATTATTCCTCTCGGGTGCAGGTAACCTGTTTGACAGAGCAGTGGTGTTTGCAGCCACCACAGAAACCCTTCCTCCAGCCACAACTCTCTTGGTGGCCGTGGCTTCTGACTGTGATAGTCGTTCAAACACAGAAATCCTCCTATGAGGATTTGTAGCAGAAGGTCGTTGTGCTGGCAGATTCACACGACCGATAGGAGCTTCAACAGTATTAAGTCTTATTGCAGATCTTTCAGCATTCGCGCCATTCACAGGGATGACAGCACTCCTTGCAGCGATTGCCGGAAAGTCAACGCTACCAAATTGGATGGTAGCTCCAGCATTTCCGGTGTTGATCATTGCATTTGGCAACTGGATGCTGGCCCCACCTCCTAGTTGAACAGTAAAAGGAGTGTTCTGTAGATCCATCTGCTCGAATGAAAGGTAAGGGTTAGTAATCAGAATCTGATACATCGCCCCACACTTTCAAAATGCAGAGACTTGCACAGAACAAAAGATAAAAACAGATAACTATTAGAAAGCAATAAAAAGTAACATAAATTAAAAGCACTGCTGACTAAGCTATCTCGATGAATGTATGAATGATCATATAGAAAATTTAAAAATTTTGATCCGCTAAACGATCATTTTAAAAGATGATTTTAAAATTTTAATCCACTAAATGATCATTTTTAAAAGATTCAGATTTTAAACACGGATTGATAGGGCTGCTACCATAGCACCAATATGACTAGCCAAAGATGGAAAGAGAAACCATTCCCCAGCGGAGTCGCCAGAAATCTGTGGGCTCCGAAAATTCGGCCCCGGCCTCCGCCCGCTTTTCTTATTCGGCGAGGGAGTTTTAACTAACTAAGTTCCGGGGTAAATTTTGGAAGGCAGATTGGTTTGTAGATAAGACACTACCCAGAGATTTCGCCCTCATTTTGTGAGGACTTTATGATCTGAGTTCTGGTTTCCTATAGGCGCAAGCCCCTATAGTTAATTACCCCTCCTGATCACGAGAGAGAACTTTCGATTAAGGCTAGTCGTCAATCAGATTCGTATAGAAATACGTGTATCTGGCATATAGTAGCAGCATAGGTATTGGTATTGAGGATTGGAAGTTTAGAATTTGAAGGGTTTGGATATTGGGAATTGAAGAATTGGGTTTTTTTTTTTTTTTTTTTTTGATTTGAGAATTTGGAAAGATTGGATATTTGGATATAGTTGATATTTAAAACAGAAATGACACCATCTTGCACTTAAAGAGGATGGTGGGGGAATGAATGATAGACCCGATCAAGATCCCATGGTTCTGTCGTCCCGGGCCATCGTGGTCCCTGGTCTACTTAGTCAGAGGAGGTAGTCGACCCAACCTGACAGAAGGATCCTTGTCGGCAGCCATGGGTTGCTTCGTCCAAGGGGACCTTGTAGACCGGGGTTGAATATTTGCCTAAGGAGACAATTTTGAATCCACCTTAGCTAACAGAGGACTTTGTGCCCTATCGATCATGTCCTATTGATTCATATCTCAAAGATTTGATGCCAATAAGGAACGTAACGGCGCTGGCCATAACCGGTATATCGTGGTGCCTTTTGGCGGCAAAATCACTCGGTTCAGAGGGCCCCGGGTCGTCGTAACCGTTTATCCTGCGGTGCCATTTGGCGGCTAACCGCCGGTTAGAGGATACGTACCACGTCCTTACTGGCAGGAGATTGTTTTGAAAAAATGGATCATAGTTATATTTTCGACTAGACATTTTGCTCTTTGTGAGCTGAAGTAAATCTTGATTTGTCCATCCCGGCAAACGGTTGCGGAGGGTGGATGGATTTTGCTTTAAGCAGGTTAATGAATTTATTTCATTTTAAATATTTTTGAAATTTTGGGATTTTTGGAATTTTGGATTTTGTGGAGTTTTTGGTGGAGCTATGGAATATTTGGGAATGACATTTGAAAATATATCTGAACCCCTCCGGTTGAGATCTGCATTCAACACGGCCTCGGGGTCATTTCTCTTTATTGATTGAACCTTGTCAACTCTGTCGGGCTATCGACAGAGGATCGGGTTTCGTAGGCTTTATAGCCCTTGAGAGTGAATTCTTTTGATTTTAGGCTTTGAAGGCCTAATCTGAATATATTAAAACAAATATTCTGGTCATTACGACCACATATTTGTTTAATGGTTCGAATCCTGTCGACTCCTATTAATCCGTATAGAAGGATCGGATTCGAATTTGAATTCACTTGTTGACCCGCGCAGCATCCCTAGATGTCACATGTGTACCAATAACACGCTCGCCGGGGCCCATGCGGGTTTTGATTACAATTACTCCTTTGTGTACCTATGTGTATACAAACTACGGTGCACTTGTGCGGGGTACTTTGAAAGTATTCGTAGACGCCTTCTGTCTGCTTGTACGGAGGTTGCAGATCCGGTGGCGTGGCGTAGCAGCTTCTGGATAGAATTATTTGCTGCTTCGTACAGATAGACTGTCGTGCACTATTTGTTGATTTTTGTAGGCGGGTCATAGTGCACTAACTAATCTTATGCCTTGGGTTGTAGAAGCTTATATTCGTTGTTGTTGTTTGGCTCATGTAGTTCATCCGTCATTGTTATGAGTGGACAGGTAGATGTATTCCTTCATAGACTGAAATTGACTTCAGGATACTGCATTTACTGAAGTCTTTCTGCATCTATCCAAAGTGGCATTTGACACATATATTTGTCTTTATAGAGAGCTGATATGTGTTGCAGATCTTTTTTTTTGTATTTGTTCGTAGATGGAACTTTGTGTATATGACAGGACTCCTGTGGTGATTCATAGGAGTTTGCATTTGCCACCAATTCTTCATACACATTAATTGGTAGGTTGCTTTGTTCAGTACACATCAGTCTTCCAACTTTTTCAGAATGCCCACGCACATTCCTGCATGCTATTATTAGTAATCGATCGAGTTGTGCTCGCCACTGATTTATCCTTGTATCCTGATTGGCAAGAATGTTTGGATATCCTTACCATAGGAGCTTGCAGGTACTTACATTTACTGCATATTAATCACTTTTATTTGAGAGGGTCAATGTATTTCACCTGACATTGAGTTGCTATTCACCGCGCAAATATCATTGTGTTTGTTGCTTTTGAATGAGATATAGAAAACTCATTCATCATCGATCATTATTTGTAGTTGCTATTGACATGTCCGTTGCTTTTGCTCATAAACAATGTACTTATCGTTCACTATCTTCAACAAGTCTTTTGTTTGCTCACTAATGTTTGTGTCTCAATTGGTATGGTGACCTCTTGATTTTGAATGAAAACTTTGTATCATTGATTTTCAGCACTTCAATTCATCTCCATTTGATCGTTGTTTAGGGATCTATCATGTCCACCATTGCAAGAGGACTATCATGATCCAAAGGATCCCCTCATATAGTGACTTTGTAATGAAGCCATGTCTTACATAATCTTATTTCATACTTCACATGAGATGATTGTTGTTCATTTACCCTTTCATTTTTTGTAGGCATGACACAAAAGAGTTGTTTGTTCAAATATTTCAAACTCCACATGATATTGTTCAACTCATGTTCAAGATTGATATCTCTTGCATTTGTTCAATTGATCCTTGCTTGAAGATTCATGCTTGGCACATGATACTTGAATATCATATATCCCTTATTAATTCATCAATTTGATAATTTCATATTTGATATTTGATTGCAATTATCATTCAATGCTTGTAGAGATCACAAATCTTTTATAAATTCATCATTTGGATCAATTGATATTTGATTGCAATTATCACACTTATATGAAGTTCAATTCAACATTGTTCACTTATATTCAACTTCAATAAATTTTAAATGTCATTATTACTTAACATTCATTTGAGCTCAATTTGGTTGCAATCATGAGTATTGTTCTCCTTCATTAAAATTTTTATTCAATTTGTTCAAGTCATATTAAAGTATGAGCTCATTTCAATTTTATTTTCAAAATTAGACTTTTTTATTTGGTCCACAAGTTCAAGTCCAATATGTTCAAATTCTGTCCAAGTCCTTGTCTTTTTCAGACAAAATTTCGGCAGCCTCCCGGCGTCTCCCCCGTTTAGGGGAAATTTTGGGAGACTAGCCTTCCCACCACGCGCAATAAAGGCGTGTATGGTAGGTGCCCTCGGACGAGGACACCGCGGCCGTGTACTTTCCTCCCACCACGTGCAATAAAGACGTGTATGGGGTCTTCAAGTGCACCTGCATAAGAATAACAATAAAGAAATAACACAGTTCGCTTTCCCCTCGCTCGAGGGTACTTATAAATGACTCCATTTTGCCGTAGGCGCCGCACCGGGGTCCCTTCCCACCATGTGCAATAAAGACATGTATAGGCGGTTTTCCGGTGCGCCACGAACGGCGAAGTGGACCTTAAGGTGATTTCCCATCTCGTCGTAGGCGCCGCACCGGGGTCCCATCCCACCATGCGCAATAAAGGCATGTATAGGCGGTTTTCCGGTGCGTCACAAACTCCGAAATGGGCTATCAAGTTAAGGTTTTGAGCTTATGAATTTTATACCTTTGCAACATTGGTGGCGACGACGAGTGGCAAGAGAAATCAACTAATTATGAAACTAATAGTTAATGAAAATAATTTAGCTGACTGTAGTATAAATAGTTAATAAAATTAATTTAACTGACTATAATATTAATAGTTAGCAAAAGTAATTTAATTAACCATGGTATGAATAGTTAATAAAATTATTTTAATTAACTATAAGACTACCAGTTAGCAAAAATAATTTAATTAACCATAATATAAATAGTTAATGAAATTAATTTAACTAACTGTTATACTAACAGTTAGTAAAAAAAAATTTAATTAACTATAATATAATAGTTAATAAAATTAACTTAACTAACTATAAGACTAAACGTTAATGAAAATAACTTAATTAAATATAGCATAAATTGTTAAAGAAATTGATTTAACTAACTATTATACTAACAGTTAGCAAAAGTAATTTAATTAACTACAACTCTGATGGTCGGTAACAAAAATAAAAAAACTATAATACTGACGAACTCATATGGAGAATAAAATTAATCTTAATTAGTGCCAACAGATGAAATAAAATAATAGAGATAACCAACAACTGTTAATTAACACTAATTAATCAAACGAAATAAAACAGTAATCCACCACAAGTGAAAACGTGATAATGATTTTATATGAACAGTAGTATTATACTATTTTATCACCAAAAGTTGTCAATAAAAGAAGTATATATAAAAAAAAAACACAAAAAAAAAAGGTACAAATGAAATAATAACAAAACAAAAAAAAAAAAGCATTCACATGCGTGCATATGTATGTATGAAAACAAACATAACTAATAATCTTTGTCTAACACTAGATATTTATGTGAGCTCATAACGGTAATTAGAACAAGCAAAGAACTAAATGCAGAATGTTGCAATGATTTAGTATAAAATAATACTCACACTATTCTATCACTACAGGTTACCAACAAAAGTAAAGACAAAAATAAGATGTTTTTTTTTTTAAAGCAGTGGAAAAGTATGCTTGTGAAGAGAAAAAGTGTGTGTGATCTTTTGACATGGCTGAAAAAGTGAGAGAAAAAAAAACGAAAAAGCTCTTTTTTTTTTAGCTAAAGACAAAACAAAACAGAATAAACTTAACAGCTACAACACAAATGACTAAAAGATATTAATGCAAAGATTACAGCACTAATAATTAACAAATGTTAACTTAATAGTTATAGCATTAATAGCTAAGACTAGAATCTTAATAACTACAGGGCTTAATAAAGGCATGAGCATCTTACTGCAGCTTCTTCTTTTTCCTTGAAATATGGGGATGGGTTCACGTGAAATGGTAAGGATAAAAAAAAGAAAAGACGAATCTTGCTGTTGGTTTAAATGGAGAAGTTTTGGAGTGGTTTCAGGCAAACGAAGTAGATGTGAAGGCCTTCTCTTTTTTATTTTTTTTGCTTAGTGGGTTCGTCTTCAGAGGAGGAACGAGAGGCTTTGAGTGCAAGTTTCAGTGGAGCTCGTGTGCTGAGAGGAACCCGTGGAGAGACCGAATAGGTTGGGGAAGAGGAGCTGCTGCTGTGTGGGCTTAGTGAAGTTGAGAGGTTTGTTGGAGGCGTCAGAATGGGAGAGTAGCAAAGAGGTGGGGAAGCTGAATCGTGGAAAGAGAAGTTGTGTGTTGAGGTTCTCGGTACAACGACGACGTTTACTTGCGCTTTTGAAACCGAGAAAAGCAGGAAGCTCCTTTGGTGGAAGTGGAGACGATTCTTGAAGGTTTGCTCGTTGTGGATGTGTTAAGAAAAACCCTGACGAATGACTCATTGATTTCGTTTTAACGAGGAGAGCAAATACAACGATCGAGGCCAGCTGTTCAGCAGAATTCACGGGATACAACGCTAGCTCAGCCGGATTTACGGAGTTTACAGGGATTTAGCACAGAAAATTCATTCAGAAGATACGAGGTGAATTAATGTGATTTGCTGTTTCATTTGACTTTACATTATTTTGATTAGATTCATCTGTGTCATTAATAATGATTTTCCTTAATTAGTAATTGCATTAAATAAAGATGATAGTGAAGGATCAGTCACTAAAACAAATCTTGATTTGCGAGATTTCCTTGAAATTTGTGCTTATGTCACCTCGAAATGCGTGTAGTCGCCTCGTTTAATGTGTCAAATTCATCAAATATAGATATTAGGCAAATTGGTAGTGCATTTAGGGTATTGCCGATGTTCCGATCGTAACGGCGCAGTCCGTTTTGCCATTGGACGTCGTTTGGGCGACGACGAGGCTTAATTCCCTCAAAGTGCGTGTTGTCTCGATTTGCGCGCAAAACTTCATTCAAACAAATTGGTACTGTATTCATAATATTGACGGTGTTCCGGAACCAATGACGCAGTCTGTTTTGTGATCGGACATCGTTTGATCATCATCGAGGCTAATTCTCCCTCAAAATGCGCGTCTTCGCAACATATTTGAACCGCATTTGAAATTTACGACACCATATCAAATGATCCAATTTAATCAAATAAAATGTATATTCCGAGTGTCGGCAACGTTCCAAACGCAATGGTATTGTCCGTTCGTCGATCGGACGTCATTTGGGTGGCGACGAGGCATTGTTTCCTTCATAGCGCATGCCTTCGCAACATATTTGAGTCTCCTTTTAAATTTGCGACCCTACCTCAAACGACCCAATTTGATCAAATGAAATGTAGACTCTTAATGCCGACGATGTCCCGGACGCAACGACGCTATCCTTTTGTCGATCGGGCATTGTTTGGGTGGCGACGAGGCATCGTTTCCTTCGTAGCGTACACCCTCGCCTCATATTTAAACCTCCTTTGAAATTTACGACACCACCTCAAATGATCCAATTTGATTAAATAAAATGTAGACTCTTAATGTCAACGACGTTCCGGACGCAACGGCGCTGTCCGTTTGTCGATCAGACGTCGTTTGGGTGGCAACGAGGCATCGTTTTCTTTGTAGCGCATGCCTTCGCAACATATTTGAGTCGCCTTTGAAATTTTTTCAATGCTTCAGACGATCCAAATTTATTAAATAAAATATGTATTCTCAATGTCGGGGACGTTCCGGGCGCAATGACGCTATCTGTTCATCAATCGGACGTCATCTGGGCATCTTCGAGGTCTCATTTCTGTCGTAGCGTAGGCCTTTATATTACATTTGTATCACCTAGAAATTCACCACCATCTCAGATGATCCAAATTCATTAAATAAAATGTATATCCTGAATGTCAACGACGTTCCGGACGCCATGGCGCTATCCGTTTGTCGATCGGATGTTGTCTGAGCGTTTTCGAGGGCTCCTTTCCGCCGTAGCGCAGGCCTTTATATCATTTTTTTTTTACCTAGGAATTCACGACACTATTGATGACCTTTGCAACAAATGGAGATCCAAATAGCATTTCAATCATCTTTCTAGTAGTGGATCTTAATATTTTTATAATCATTAGGACTCTTCTTATCAGCAAATACATGAGGGTTGAAAAGCTTCAACACTGACCTTTCTGCAAGCCCTCTAATCTAAATATTTTTGTCTCCTTTTTAATGACTGTTGCAGTCATTATTGCAGCTGAGCCCATTCGAATTCTTACCAAAATTCTACTACCAAAACTCCCATAAGCCAAAGGGACGAGCATCTTCTCCTATTTACTTTTATCTTATTTCTCATCATCATCCGAAATGTCACCTAGCATAAGTAAGAACTTTTGGACATGATCTCAGCCTCAAAGACTTAGTTTGAAGTGCCTTAAGCATCTCCAAAAGAGGCCTCTCCTTCTTAAGAGATTCTGACATATCTGTAATGACTTTTCTTCACATCAAAGTCGTTGACTACACAAACTCACAATTTAAGATCAAATTCCTTTGTCATTTCACCTTCATAAACATGTTGTAGGAGAGTTGTCTTTTCCATTTGATTGCTTCTTCCACTAGTGCATAACAAAACCCAATGCAATCCATATTCAAGCTAAATTCTTTTTATCGAATTTAAGATTATTGGGTTCGCTGTAGAGGTCAACATTGATTTCAGTCGCGCTCTAGCAGTCAATACATGGCTGAAATAGGCAATGGGCCTACAACTCTGCATAAACACTGCACTCAGCCCATATCCGGACGCATCTGTCTCCAAAATGAAGGTGTGAGTGAAATCTGGCAAAGCTAGGACCGGCATCGTAGTCATCGCCTTCTTCAAGATCTCAAAGGCTGATGTGGTCGCCTCCCCCCATAGGAACCCGTCCTTCTACAACTACTCAGTGAGTGGCCCTGCTATGGAGCTGTACCCCTTAATGAACCTCTTGTAGTAACCTGTCAGTCCTAGAAATCCCCTCAGCTCCTTCAGATTTTTTAGCATATGCCACTTTAGCATTGCCTCAATTTTGGATTGATATGCTGCCACCCCTTCTTTTGATATCACATGACCCAAGTACTCTACACTGGCTTGTGCAAAGAAGCATTTATTCAAATTAGCCCTCAGTTGGTGCTCCTACAGTACCTCTAACACCCTTTTCACATGCTCCCAATGCTCCTCCCCTGTCTTACTATAGACCAGGATGTCGTCAAAGAATACCAATACAAATCATTTGAGATAAGGTTTGAAAACCTTATTCATAAGGGCCTGTAACGTAGCGGGAGCATTGGTGAGGCCAAATGGCATCACCAGGAACTCATAATGTCCTTCATGAGTTCTAAAGGCCCTCTTGGGTACTTCCCCCTTCATCTGGATCTGATGGTAACCTGATTTTAAGTCTATCTTGTTGAAGATCATGATCCCACTCATTTCATTTAACAGCTCGTCAATGACTGGTATAGGAAACTTGTCAGGTTTCCTTGTTGAGTGCTCTGTAATCCACACAAAAACCCCAGCTGCCATTTTTCTTTTTCACCAACAGAACGGGTCTAGAGAAAGGGCTGATGCTTGGTCTGATAATTTCTTCCTCCAGCATCTCTCTAATCAACCTTTCGATTTCATCCTTCTGGAACTGAGGGTAGCGATAAGGCCGTACACTGATGGGTGACACTCCCTCCTTCAACACGATGGAATGCTCCTCTCTCTGCGGTGGCAATCCTTGAGGTGGTTGGAAAATATATTGGAATTGCTGAATCAACGACTGAATGGAGAGGGGTATGTCTCCTCCCTCCTCCAATCTCGCTCCCTCCAAATTGTGCAGCTCCACCAAATTCCCTTCGCCCGCCAACTGAATGTCCCTCACCATCGTTTTAAGAGAAACCAAGGATTTGGAGAGCACCGCATCTCCTTTAATCACCGCCTTCCTTCCATCCACCATCAACTTTATCGTGAGTGCTCCCCAATTCACTTTGGTGTCTCCCAAAGTTTGCAGCCATTTCATCCCCAGAATGACGTCTGTACTCCCAAGCTCTAGTGGAAGAAATCTTCCTTCACCTGTATCCCCTGGATCGTCAGTCGCACTCCTCTGCAATCCCCTGACCTTTCTCCACCTTCCTCGTACCCATCATCACCCTGTAATAGTCGATATCCACCAATCTCACCCCCAGTTGGTCGACGACCTGGGTGAAAATGAAATTATGAGTAGCCCCACTATCAATTAGCACCACCATCTCCCTATCCTCTCTCTCTCCCTTCACCTTCATTGTATGATTCATAGTGAATCCAACTATTGCGTTCAGGTAAACCTCATCCAGATCCAAGCGTAGCTTCTCCTCTATCTCCTCCTCTGTCTCCTCCTCACCTCCCTCCTTAGTTTTTTCGTCATCACAGATGGTGAGAACCTGAAGTGTTCGATCCTTGCACTGATGCTCCGGTGTGTACTTTTCATCGCATCTGAAGCACAACCCCTTAGCCATCTTCTTCTGCATCTCTTTCTCCGTTAGTCGCTTGAAATTTCTCCCGCTTCCTCCTCCTGTCTTCTACTTGGTGGCCTCTTGACTCCCTCATGTTGCAGGACCTTTAGGTGCTAGATGAGTAGTCGTCATCCTGTAAGTGCCCCCAGTGTTGCTACTCCTGGCTCCCCTCTCCAAATTCCTCTGATTTTCCACCAGTTGGGCCAACTTCATGGTCTCCCCCAAGTCACGGGCATCAAAACCTTCATTGCTGCTCGGATCTTCGCCTTCAGCCCTTTCATGAAATTTTCCACCAATACTGTATCTGAGAGTCGCTCCACCCTGCTTGCTAGGTGCTCAAACTGCTCCTTGTAGTCTACTACCGATCCCTCCTATATCAGAGCAAAGAACTGCTCATAGAAATCTCCTCCCCGGTCGGTTTGAAAACGTTCTATTATGCAGTCTTTGAATTCCCTTCAGTTCCTGATAGGCCTCTGATCTCTCCACTGATATCACGACTGGGCTTTTCCTTCCAGGCACAATCCGGCTGCGATCAGCTTCTCCTCCTCCGTCAGCTCATTAATGGCGAAGTATCTTTCCACCTTGTAAATCCACCCATACGCATCTTCGCCTTCGAATATGGGCATCTTCAAATTCCTCACCTTCTGGTCGCCTCCATTACCCCAGATTCTTCCATAGTTTTCCCTCTCCTAAGTGCTAGGTGCACCCCATGTTTCTCGGTCTTCCCTTGCCCTGCCATAGCCCAAACCCCCTTCGAAATCCCCCCTTCTTTCTTCAAAATCAGCACCTCAGCGGCCTTAGTATCCCTCCTTGCGTTTACCATATCCACCTCCTCTTTCTTCCCTCTGGACAGGCTCCAGATGAGGTCTTCTTCCCTCTCCTTCCATGATTTCCATGATTTCCTCCCTACGAAATTCAGAATTTGTATTTTTTCCTTCCATTCCTTTCGCCACAGAAGCCGCTGTTTGGTTTTGAATTTCTAACATCTTTTTCATCATGTCCCGTAGATCAGCAACTTGCCCTTCCATGGAGGAAATCCTTTTCTCCACTGTCGTTTTGATTTGATTCATCTCTCCTTCAAGCCTTTCCTCCAGAGCATCCACTTTTTTGGTCACCATCACAATTCGGAGTTTGTAGAAACAAAAAATCTGGATTTGGAACTCCAAACAGCAATCTTTCTTCCTTCCGGGCAAAAAATCACTGCTGAAATTAGCCAAAAAAAAGGCTCTCCACCGATCCCACGACTTGCTTTGATACCAATTTGATAGTAAATACTTAAGTTTGCAAGTAATCCTATCGGATTTACTTGAGTTCGCAAGCAAACCTAATCAATAATTAGTAAAAACAGCGAGTAAACTAGAGAATCGTGGTGGAAGAACAAACAAACGATAACAAATCTTATAACAATCAAAGAAAAATAAGAGCAAAACAAAGATATAAGAGATCCTCAATTCAAGAGGAGGATCGTCTCCCCCAAATCTCTAGACAAGATTGTCTAGAGCCCAAGCCTCCAAGAAACTCTAATTTCAATCAATCAAAACATGAAAAACTCTTAATCACTCTCATCCCTTTTAATACAAAAGATTTCCTAACATGTTTTCCCTCCCAAGCCCTAGCCATCCCCTCTGTTTAAGTTTCGAACACAACGAACAAGTGGGGCCCCCCTATGGGCGGGGCAAGCCAAGGGAGGCGGGTGTGAATACTGCCTCCTGGAGACCTGCTGGACCGGCTGGGCCAGTTCAGCCTGAGCAGATACATAAGTTGCTTACTATACTTTTAATGCCAATGCATCTAGAGAATATTTTCTTATTAAAGTATTTCATGCCAACTTGTAATTATGTAAATTTCAGATGTAAAGTTCTTTATAGCCACATTCTACTTTTTATGAATCCATATTTTGCATTCAACGTCAACATTATATAATACATGGAAGAATTTCAGGTGAAAATAAGTTTGGTAAGTAAAAAATATTGTTTGGTAGAAAATCGATGCGTACTAAGGTACCTGGGTACGCATTGTGTAAAGGAAAAAGCATCATATTTTCATAACTAATATCTTTAAGTCTAAGGATAAAGGAGAGCATATTCATATTCTTATTCGCACGGTACAACTCAAGAACTTACAAACAAGTTGCTCGTTTTGACCCAAGTGGTCCCCCCTCCCTTCTGACTTTTTTGTCTCTAGTCTTAGGCTTCGTTTGGAACGGCTTTCTTCCTGCTTTTTAAAGCAGTTTTTTAGTACAAAATTTAAAATTTTTGTACTAAAAAACCGTTTTAAGAAGCAGGAAGACAGCCGTCCCAAACGAAGCCTTAAAGTGAATAAAATTAATCTGAGATGATATATGGAGAGACATCTTGACTTCAAAACCGCACAGTCCTTTATTAGGTTATTATGTGGCATTCACCATCCACCATCATCTATATGTATCAAGATTCTTCCATGAACCGGGAGGACCAATTATTGTCCATTTTATTGAAGAATATTTGCTTTTAGAAGTATAATATCATCGTTGTCACACTTTTAGTAACTTTAGTTATAAGTTTCATGTGTCATCTCCAATTGTCATATTCAATCCTCTAGAGCCATGATGCAGTTTGGCAAGGAGAAGATGACAATTTACTATAGGCATAGGATTTCCTAGAATCACTTTTAATTTGAGTTCCAGTAGAATCACACTTGGAATTCTTAGAATACTCCATTATAGAAGAAAACCTTTTACTTTCTGAAGTTTTGTAAATTGAATAGATTTCTCGTCTTTTAGAGAAAAAAATCATAGTAAAGTAAGTGTGAAGTTTAATTAATATTTAAGTGTACATTGATAAATGTAGAATACTGACAAGGAAAATTAACCTTAACATACAAGATGACACAAATAAACATTGAACCTAATCCAAACAAAATTAGCAGGGGTTTTTCCACTAGAGGAAAACCATCGTATGAAATAGTATACACTAATGCTTTAACAATACACCTACAGCTCTAGGCAGTGCTGACAATATCTTAAGTATAAATTAACACATTTATAAAACTTTTCAAGATCTACACATCTTTTTTTTCCATCTTGGGAAAAAAATCACCCTCAAGTTTCTAGGAGAATTTGAGTGTCCATTTTGGATTGATCCTAAGTATTTTCATGGACTTTATTTTTGCAGCTAATTTTACAAAGATGAAATTGTTCCACAACGATTATTCTTGATTTGATGACTATTTTACTTTTGATGAAAAGACTTTTAAATTTTATATAATGTTAATATTCATATTTCAACTTGAGATCTTCATGATTTTTAATGGTCATCTTTTCCATGAGTAAAACCATTTAATCTATATTTTTAAACAATAATAATTTCTTCACAAGATGATCCATCTCAATCTCAACTTCAAAATTCTCTTTATTTTGCTTTCATAGATGTTTCTAGTTGAAGCGTATTTTCTCCATGAAACTTCTCTTCTATTTTCTTTTAAAAAGGTTCTTCCTTAAAGACCTTTCTTCATTTAATATGTGATTTCTTTTATTGATGACACTATGCAATCCTTACTAGCTAGCAATATTCATCTTGAATTAATGTAATCATTCGATGATCCATAGACTTATTTAAGCAAAATAAGTGAAAACTAATTGGTTGTTTGTTTTGTTGAAAAAGATTGCAGAGTTAAAGAAATAGTGTAAAAGGAATACAATGAATATTATTTGTTTTGGAGTATTTTCGATGAGTGTATTATAAATATAGATAACTATTTTTTTGTGATTGATTTGAAGTAAATAAATATAGTGTAAAGCCTAACAATGACAATGACTGATGGCTTATAGTGGCAGCAAGCACAATAGCCTGTGGCAGGAGAATGATGATGGCAGTAAGAAGTGACTAAGGATGGGGGGTTAGTAATGGGTTGCTGTCGGGTGGAGGCCGGCGGCTGCAGGCACAACGATAATTGCAAACTATTTACAATGTATTTAAAACTTAGCCAAGCCTAATGATTTCCAAATACCCTTGGGGGATGTTTGTTTGGCTGAAAAAGGAATGTAGTGTAAAAGAGATGCAATGCAAAAGAAAATGTAGTGTATTTTAAATGCTTTGGAGTTGTTTGAATAAGTGTAAAATAAACGCAAGTTTATTTTTTTTATTTGGGTTGAAGCAAAATGAATACATTATAAACTCCAAAGATAGTGGTGGTTAGTGGCGGGTTAGTGGTGGCTGACAATGGGCGGCCGGTGGTGGAAAGTGGTTGCTAGTGGTGGGCGGCAGTCGGAGTTGGAGATGTGACTGGTGGTAGTGGGTGGCGGTGGGTAGCTGAAGGTAGGTATCGGCGGAGGCCGATAGTGGGTGGCTAGGGGCAATGGTGGCCAAAGGTGGGCAGTGGCTAGCAGCGACGTTGGTGGTGGGCGGGCAGTGGGTGGTGGCAATGAAAATGAATTTATGGTGTATTTGAAAATCTCACCCAAATCTGAGGAAACACCAAATTGAACTATTAGGTGAATTATAAATGCAACTGAGAGTACGACTAGTTCAACTCATTTGGTAGAATTTTACATAGATTTGTTAAGAAGTCTACTTCAAAATTTTTGAATGAAATCCTTTCTCTTTTAACCTCCCCTTTGGCCGAGTGGGCTGCAGCAAAGGATCTGAAAATGCTCTTGAACTTAGTCAGCTTGGTGCCAAAAGCATTAAAGACAATTTGCTAGGCTGACAATTGAAAAAGGGGAGATGTGACTTAATCTTTAAGAGAATATTTCTAGGACATTCATAGTGCTATTTTTGTTATTCCCAAAGATCTTCTTAAAGTGGCGCTCTAAAGAGTGGAGTTGTCTACTGAAGTTGGCCAATTGAGTCTTCAATGGCCATTGTAAAGGATGTGAATTAACAGAAAAGTCTGACTTCAACAAACATGAATTGACTCCATATTAAACAGAAAAGTCTGACTTTACCCCATATTAAACATAAACTGAGCTTGTTATCGTGCGTTCATTAGTTTTAAATGATGTTGTTCATGCATATAAATGAGTTGAACACAGTTCAAATTAACTTGTTTATTTAATCAGTTAGTATTGAAAAAAAAATTTCTAATTTGTTTAATTACTTAATTAAATGATCACGAATGAGCTATAATCGAGCTAAGTCATGAGTGGCTTGTTGAATGCTCGGTTCATTTGCAATTTTATTCAAAAATAGTGAACCTTATTCTTCCTATACTAATTTCACAAAAAAAAGAAAACTTATTTAGAATTTAAATTTCAAAATAAAACTTATCCAAAGTAAATTTAAATTCAAAATTTATTTTTTATTTTTCAATTCTTATTGTGTTCCATTGATTCAATTTTTTTTTTGTCTCAATCATTGATCACGATGCATATAATTGACAAACCATCTTTATTTATGGACTCATGTTGACTTGATCTTCAATCTCAATGGTATAATTTGAGAATCATCACCATATGTAATCTCCGTCAAGTAATTGGATGTCTTATTATCTCAATGGTCTTAATACTTTAAATCTCATATACTGGTCATGGTTGTGTGCGAGCAAGCATGAAGTAGGTCCCTGTGAACATATCTAAGGTATTTAAGCCCTGCTTTGTGGTTCGGATTGCTTGCTCCCATTCATAGTTCTGCTACAGATGACACACGATGAAGATTTGATGGCGTCACCCCATTTATCCTCCTGAGGAGAAGCTTGGTTTCAAACTTCGATTCGAACAGGAGTACGTCATGCTAATGTGCCTTGGATGATCCACATCTCCAGGTCCGGTTCATCAGACATTGTCAAAGCTGTAGCGTGAGAGTCCACCAAGTGAAAGAGCTCGCATCTGAGCATCTCCTTGGCTGCTAGATTATGCGGTGGCATAGTAAGAACCAGACTGTAGTTACTCGATGCAGCATTGAGGCTGAATATCGAGCGTTGGTTGATACCACTTTGATATCGGAGCTTGTAATAAAAATGGTGAAGATGAGTTTCAGGATTATTTCCAGGTAACTTCACAAAGCACAGGTATTGACTTACTAATAGATCTAAGGTGTGAAGCCCGCTCTTCTACCCAAAATGAATTCAGACTTGAAGATTGTAGGTTCAAATCCTGTCCTCGTCCCCTTCACTCTATGGCCTATGCTGATCGGGGCCAGCTTTTTGGGAAGCCTGTTCCCACTGCGCTCACGGCCCAGCTGGCCTACCAGCCTTGAATAAGAAGATTGTATTGAGTCTAACAAGAACGATGTAGGAAAGGATTGCACGCGAAGCGGATTGGAAGACCTTGCCCTTGATCTCGTTGTTGGCACCTAAACAGTAGGTCAGCTAGCATGTGTGACGTTAAGAGATTGAATACTAGGAAAGATCATTTGGGGATAAAAGTCTGTTGGGGGGAAATTTCATAAGAGGAGAAAGTAGAAATTGCATATTGCTTATTCGATGTGGTACATATCTATACAATATTACATAGACGAGCTGGCTATACTCTTATCGAAATTGCGTACGGGAGCCTACAATGACTTCAAAGCTAAAACACATGAAGTTAGGTAGTGATTATGAATCTTCTAGTCAGTTATCTACAGCAATGGAAGTTGATTTGGCGCCATGCACCGGCCCCATTCACTTGTAACTCGTAGAGGCTGTAAGTACATAGTGCACCATGATGCCCGAATTTTGAGGGAATATTTTTTTCTATAACCTTCTTTGAAGTGGATGGTCAGATTGATCATCCCCTTCTTGATCTAATTCCCAATCATTTAATATAGAATTATCTTTTTGTAGGTAAGAAATATTTTATCCATGTCAAGTTTGTACTGATTATTTGTATCCTTTATTTGAGTTTCTGTGAGTTAAAATTTGAAGATACATTTGGAATGTCAGCTTTCCATTTTACTTCATTTGTAAATTAGTAAAACTTCTTTTTTACTAACTTGCTTCTTATATGACTGTTAACTAGAAACATTTTTTTACTTATCAATCCTAATGCAAGTGACAAAGGTATCTTCTTTTGCATGATTAGGCATTTGGGCTGGAATGCATACTGTGAGGTACTTTGATGGCAGAACATATGAATGGGTTGGTATTAACCGCCAGCCAAATATCATTGGTAAGGTATGCTTTATTAGTTCTGTCATTTATGAAAGCTTTTCAAACGAGTTCTTTGTTATATTTTTATGAAACTGGCAATGAACTTAAATTTCGTTTTCAAATCACTTTTACTAATAATGCAAGATGATGAAGCAGAATCCTCATCTGTTGCGTAAGAGTCTTACTTTGCTTCATATAATAGCTTTCCCCAAAGTCATGTTGAGGAATCAAGTGGACATTCTGTTCAACTCAAGGCTTGTATCTATGATACAATTTGCTGTTGACCTGTATCTGAGTTAAAATAATAATAATAATATATTTCGTACCTGTCCGCCAAACCTTCGCACATTGTCACCACCTCTCGCATGTCGCTCGCACACCGACATTGCTTCTCCTCATGACCATCTTGTGTCGTTTAAAGGGGGAAGAAATGAGGTCTTCGGCCTCCCTAACTCTCCCTCACTCTCCCCGCTCTCTTCGCTCTTCCTCTCACACTCTTCTTCGGCATCTTTCGTCGATGTTTGACTTTGTCCCTTCGATGACGTTCCCTTCAAGTTGGATCGGAAGTTACTTCATATTGATCGTAAGCAACAGTGGGAACCCGCTTGCTGTGAAGGTAATTTTCTTCCCTGTCGCACGCTTCTGCGGCCAGCTCCCATAAGCAACAAACAGAGGGAAAGGGAGGATTTATTATTATTATTATTATTATTTGATTATAAGTAACTAATTAATTATAATTGATTGATTGATTTATTTGATTATAATTAATTATTAGTTATAGTTAATTATAATTATTTATAGTTAAACATTATTAATTATTTTTTTATCATAATTAATTATAATTAAATATCATTAATTATAATTAATATACTAATTATGATTAACTAGTTAATTATTATTAATTATAATTAATTATTTAAGTATGATTAATTATAATTAATTAGTTTTTTTTTATTCTGATTAATTATAATTAATAATATTAAAAAAAGAAGCAAAAGCAAAAAGAAAGGGTACTTCCCTTGCCTAGATCCATGTGCCAACACCACCTCGTTGGTTGCTAACGTATACCCTCCTGAACTCAAAACCCCGCATTCGACGTTCGTGTCGAGCCGGAAAATCACTCATACACGCTTTTCTCTAACGTGGTAGGAAGGGAATCCGGTGCGACACCTTCAGCGAGGCAGGTAGGCCATATACACACTCTTTGTAGCATGGTGGGGATAATCTTAAGTACCCGTACGCGGCTCTATACTTGCGGAGAAACAACTGTGCTTTTTTGAAATAGGTACCGAAGACCCATACACACCTTTCTCTGGCGTGGTGGGATTGAAAATTTTACGGCCATGGTGTTTGAGGACACCTACCATACATGCTTTTCTTAGCATGGTGGGAAGACTCAGTTTCCTGTAGTTTCTCATAAACGAGGGAGATGTCGGGAGGTTGCTAGAATTCCGTTTGAAAATATACAATGACTTGGAATAACATGGGACCTTAATGAATAACAAAATTAAATCAAATGGAACTCAAATCCAAATGAATTGAAACTCGAGAGAATGATGATGAACAATAAATAACCTAAACTCAATTGAACTACAACAGGCTTGAATTTCTAAAGACTTCAGAAGACTTTGAACAAGAACTTAAACTTGGATAAGGACTTAAAGTTGACTTGGATTGCAGAGGACTAGAATTTGAACCAAATGCAAGAGTGCTCGAGCTTGCATGTACCACAGTGAACAAAATTCAAAATAACAAACAAAGAATTAGGCTCTAAACTTTAAGATGAGGAATCATAATACAAACATTAAACCATTTGACTTCGCGTCACAGTGTCATAGCTAGGCCCTTCTGCTTTTAGTAGATTAGCAAGTTCCTTACAGCAGCTTGCAAACAACAAACACTTGTGGTTGTTAAAAGTCTTCAGTGTCCCTATAGAGATGATAAGATGAAATTTATTTTTGACTGATCATTCTTTGACTCTACAGAATCATTCATAAAACCATTTGACTTCGCACGGCTAATGCCATAATTGGGGCCTTCTGCTGGCATCGGGTCAACTGGTTTCTTAGAGGTCCTTGCAGACATTTGTAGTTGTCAGAAGTCTTCAATATCTCTGTAGAGTTGATAAGATGAAAGATCTTTTCAACTGATCATTCTTTGTTTCTACAGAATCGTTCATAAAATCATTTTACTTCGCGCGATTATTGCCTTAATTAGGGCATTCCGCGGACACTGGTCAATGAGTTTCTTACAACTCCTTGTTGACATTTGCAGATGTCGGAAGTCTCCAATATCTCTGTAGAGATGATAAGATAAAAGATCTTTTCAATTGATCATTCTTTGACTCTACTGAATTATTCATAAAATCATTTAACTTGATGTTGCAATTGGGATCTTCCTTTGACGACGTACCAACGGATTTCTTTCATGCATCAAGTTGTCTTTATACCCAACATACTCGTAGCATCCCAATCATCGTTGTTGTAGGTGTCCGTATGAGAGGCACTGTTGTATGCATTGGTCGTCAGCTATTAGCTATTAACTGTAGGCAGGTTTGTATATTCATCTTCATATTGACATCGGCTGTCACAGGATTAGTGCAGCTACTTGGGGACTATTGACTATAGGAGGGATCTAACATCTATTGCACATTGTTCATCATCATCTTTTGATGGACTGATGTGCACAACATCTCTCATACAGTTGCTAGTAGGAGGTAAATTCATCTGTCTGTTGTTATATAGTTGTCGACTACATGAATAATTTGGCTCTTGCTGCATGTTGTTTTTCATCACTAGTAGGTGGACTACTACTTAGCTTGACGGGCCTCCTATAATTGTTCGTAGTTGTTGTATGTATTTGTATATATAGGGGATTCGCCGTACTCATGATATACCTACTATTGTTATCCACAAGTATTATATCAACTGTCATTGCTTGAAGACAAATCAACAATCTTGTTTATCTGCTCATTGTTGTCGACTGCAAGAGGGACCTGACATTTACTACAAGTTACACGTCATTATTTGTAGATAGGTCAACCACGAAGAAACATGAATTCATTTTTATTTGATTGGTTTTCTTTTTCAACCCTATATATATATATATATATTAGAAATGACCTTTTTTTATTAGATTTATATAAAATTTTTTAACTCTTAACATAATATATATTATATAACTTATTTCTATAAATTTAATTAATGTAACACATCAAAAAAAGATTCGATCACCTGCAAATTTCTCGTTATTCGCTTGTCTTGATTTATGTGTTGTCGCCTCATATGTGGACAAATTTTGTCTTTTCACTTGTGCTTCAACCTATGCAATATGGGTGTTTATCTAAGGGATTTCGATGTTTTGAACACATCGTCTAAACCTGTTTCTATAACATGCGACCTTTAGGCGATTTAATGCAATGTCATGCCTAGGTTGTTGTTCTCATGGTTGGCTAATCGAATCTTCCACAAATGGTTCTTCATTAGTAAATTTGATGTTCTGAACGTAGCTGTGCATTTTGTTTCATTAACGGGTGACATTTAAGTGCTTTCAAATGCGATCAAGGTACTTTGAGCTTGCTATGTGCGACGTCACTTCAATTGGGTTTCCTTCACATCTCAATCGCTTGAATTGCGCAGCACATTTGGATGTCAAAAACAAACAACTTACGTGGTTCAGCTTGAAATGGCTTATATATGCTCTAGTGGGGCACGAGAGATTGGCTCTCAATTAGTAAATAACGTAATATAGAGCTTCCTCTTCTCTTTTCCTCCCTATAGTCATGTTATTTCTCATATCAATACATATGAGCATTCAAAGTTATGTACGTTTTAGCATTAATAAAATTCTACTTTGAATGTTAAGGTTCTTATTTTCTATTCCCGATTGCACCTGAAATCATTGTGGAGAGGTTCACTTATTGTTGGGTTATGTTAACTAAAATGCTGGGTTATGTTAACTTCTTCTTACCATAATTCAAATACTTTGAGAAATATTTTTCACCACATATTCAAAATGACCTTTGTATTTTTTTCGGTTTATGTACATATAGGTGAAAAGGACATTGGAGCAGTTTACTCCTGCTCGCTGGGACAAAGATGAGTGGCATCCTATGCTGGGTCCTTTGAGGTTTGTTCAGGTTCTGAGCCTTTGCATTGTGTTCATGACTGTGGAGCTCAACACATTCTTTCTCAAGTTCTGCCTATGGATTCCACCCAGAAATCCTCTAGTAGTTTACAGGCTTATCCTTTGGTGGTTGATTGCAATACCTACCATTCGTGAATACAACAACTATTTGCAAGACAGGTCCATTCTCCTGCTTTCACTCCTTTTCTCCTCATCTAATTAATAACAAACCACTATGCTTAGGATATGGAGAAATATTAGTAGAATTTACATATTCTGAAAGTCCGATTTGTGGTTGTTAGGCCCACTTGAACTAAATGGCACATCAAGAGGGGGTGAATTAGTATTTTAAATTTTTTTCTCTTCAAAAATCACTTTTTGAAAATTACAACCAAATTCAAGACTTCAGTTCAAAATCAGATCTTGTGATACGGAAAGCTAATATAATATGAATTTTGTACCCATTTCAACTGAAATTTCTCTATTTTAATGATGATTTTAGAAAACCAGTGAAAAAGGTAGGAGTATTCTGTTGGCTTTCCCTCGCAATTTGCATATTAGAGCTTCTTATCTGCATCAAGTTCGGCCATGGTGAGCTAAAACTCTCATTGTTCTTTTCACTTTTTTTTTATCCATCATGAACTACTTTGATTGCTTGATTTGATCTCTACTGTAGGTCTTTTTCCCCAACCGATCCTCCCTGGTTGATAATTTTCTGGTCATCTGCGGGCTTTGCACTACTCATCTTCTTATTATTTTGGACTTGTCAGATTCATAAAAGTATGCAGAGAAAGATGCAATAACAACAGCTCCTCAATGTTTTTTTTTTCCTTGTTTTATGTGATTTTTTTGTATATATTAACACTTTCTTGGTGATAAATGCTCCACGTCGCCAAAGCTTTAAAGCAGCATGCGTTAGAGTTTGCTGCTTCCACATTTTTTTTCCAACCATTTTCTACTTTTCTAATAACCTTACGTTCAGGAAAAATAACATTGTTTCGTTTGTTTTACTTTGTTACAAAACCACATTCTACGTGTTTTGTTGCCTGATTATCTTGATTATTGTATTTTTTTTTTTTTTTTTGTACAAGAGGAAACATCAAGTATAAATTTGTGGGGAATTAGGGGAGATCTAACTCAAATCATCAAAAAATAAAACGTGTTTAGATGTTCAATTTCAGCTGGAGCCGAGCTTTTAGATTTATATTCTTAAGAATTTTTTGTCATTAAGCTTGTTACGAGATTAAAACATACTTATTACATTACTTAAAAGAAAAATTAAAAGAACTTGATTGAAATCTTTTAAGAAAGAAAGCTCCTCTATCCAACGGCCATCATTGACAACATACATCTTCCTCATAGAATCTTGAAGAAATTTGATGATTATAATTGTACCATTTATAAACCTTTTATATTGAAACATCCAATCTTGCATAATTTGGCCCAAGAAATGAATTGATAAAAGTTCCAATTGAGAAACATCGCAATGTAAACAACTAAATTTAAATGCTAACAAAAATCTCCCTTTATAATTTTAGAAAACTCCACCAATCCCAATTTTATTCGAAGATAATAAAGATGCATCAACATTAATTTTAATCCAATCAGGAGGGTGCCAATGATTATATAATAGCTGAGAATGCTGATTAACACCGTAGTGACCTGAATAGGAATTACCATAAAAAAATAGAAGCATAACTAATATAATTAGCTAATATGACAAGAGTGCTATCTTTGGAACCGTTATAAATAAATTTATTTCTAGCTTTCCAAGATAAATAAATCATTGAACAATATAAGTTAGCTAAAAAAGGATTTTTGAAACCAAGACTTTCCAACCCTATACAGCATTCATCATATGAAAAGAAAGAAGGAATATGAAAACCCCAATTATTTAAGCATTGAATCACCTGAATAAGCTTTAAACACTTTATTGCCACATGTTCAAAGTCCTCTACGACACTGCAGCCTCTAGGACAAGAATTTACTTCTTTTAATCATATATACATTAGAAATTGAAATGAAGGAATTGCATCATGGAATACACGCCACCACAAGACTTCCACATGTGGATTGAGCTTTATTCTCTTAATCCATTTCCATTAATAAGTATATGTTTGCTCATGAACTGTAGCCTCAAATCCCAATGCAGATATTGCAATCCAGTGTTTTGATATATAAGTTCAAACTGATCATTACCCAATTCATGATAAATTCGTATTTAACAAATCAGATAAATCAGTTGTTCATCAAAAAAACTTTTGAAGTTTAGCCTCATTTCATTCTCCATCAAATATGAATTTATTTATTGTAGTATCACTGTTATCATCAACAACAATAAAAGTAGGTCATTTATTAAAGCTCCTATCTAGTACCCAAATGTCCTTGAATACATTAATAGAATTCCCTATCAAAATCTTCCATCTTATAATGGGAGCAAGAGATTTAGCATCATCAGCTATAGTTTTCCATGAAGAAGATGAACCATTCTTCAATTCATAATTCTGACTACATGACCCATATTTAGAATCCATAATTCTATAAAGAAACTAATCTGAATTCTTTAAAAATTTCCATGCCAATATAGCTCTTAAAAGTCATACTTTGCTTACACATGAATGAAGATCAAGTCCTCCAAAAAATTTTGGCTTACAAAGAACACCCCAAGCTACATAATGAAGGCCATCCTTTTCATCTTGCTTATGCCAAATGAAATTTCTGCACATCTTATATGTCATTCAAAAGTCCTTTTGGAACTAGAGAATGAGTAGATTAAACAATAGGAAATGAAAGAATAATGGATTTAAGAAGAATAAGCCTTCAAGGTAAGGAAATTAATTTATTCCCCCAAGCATTTAATTTCCCCAACGATTTGTCTAATATGTTCTGAAAATTAGTACCACAAGCCTTATCAAAACAATTTTCACACCAAGATAATTCATCACTTTAATAGGTTTAAAACCCATAATTCAAGAAATACTTTTTTCTTCCTCCTTTTAAGTGATTTGCCAAAAAGAATAGGGGATTTTTTAGAATTAAAATTTTCAGCAGACCAATTACAAAAATCCATCATAATACTCTTAATTTCCTTCACTGCATTGATATTTGCTTCAGAAAAAATCAGAATATCATCTGCTTATAACAAATGAGATATTCTTGGAGCATTTGGACAAATTTTAATACCAATAGAATAACCTTTTTTACTAAAAGCATTTGATAACAATTAAGAGCATTTGATAACAATCAGAATATCATCATTTGATAACATTTTAAACCTACAAACGGGATAATGGATGACCTTGTTGGAATCCACTTCTTGCTTTTATCCAGTTGAAAGAATTACCATTAACCAAAATAGAAAATTTGGGATCTTCATCATATTCCATAATAAGACTTGAACATTTGAAAGAAAAACCAAAATAATCCAAAATGTGCTTAATGTGGACCACCCCATACTGTCATAAGCATGTTCCATATCAATTTTAAATGAAACTAAACCTTTCGTAGATTTAGAAATTTGAATTTATGGAACACTTTTAGTGCTATTAAAACTTTCTTGGTGATAAATGTTCCACGTCGCCAAAGCTTTAAAGCAGCATGGTAGTTAGGGCAAATTATTCTGTGCGGAGTTTGCACGCAAGCTTACGTTCGGATTTGCTGTGTTTTTACTACGTTTTTGCTGTTTTTTTTTTTGTAAAAGACGGCTAATATACAATTTTAATTGTGTATTAACTTGCCCTTTTTCAAAAATATAGTAAAAGCACAATAAAAGCGTAGCAGTTAATACACAATTAAAATTGTATATCAGCTCTTTTTTGCAAAAATACAGTAAAAGCGCAACAAATCCGAATGTAAACTTACAGTCTTCGCACAGAATAATATGCCGGTGGTTAGAGTGCCTGGTAAGGTTAGAGTTTGCTGCTTCCACATTTTTTTTTTCCAACCTTTTTTCTACTTAGCAATGCTTGGTTCTGTTTCTAATAACCTTACGTTCAGGAAAAAATAACATTGTTTCATTTGTTTTACTTTGTTACAATTCCACATTCTGCGTATTTGTGTATGTATGGTGTTGTATCATCGTGATTAATTTGTTACCTGATTCTCTTGTAATTTTTTCTACAAGAGGAAACATCAAGAATAAATTTGTTGGGAATTAGGGGAGATCTAACTCAAATCATAAAAAAATAAAATAAGTTTACATGTTCAATTTCAGCTGGAGCTAGCCGAGCTTTTATATTTATATTCATAAGATTTTTTTTTTTGTCGTTGAGCTTGTTACGTGAGATTAAAATTAATATGCAGATTAATTAATTTGGAAGATTAAAAAACCCAAAAGTGCACTGATAGTTGATTGAATACGAAATATTTCGTTAGAAATAGGCTTGCAATAGCTCATCGGTTCTATGATTGAAGGCTCTTATCAGTCCCTCTTTTAAACATTTTACCTTCGAAGGCTACGACGTTGCGTTTATAGTTTTGTTTTTATTTTTTGAAAATGCAATTGCAATTAAACTAAAAAAAAAAAAAACAATACTATTACATTCATGCTTTAACAGACTAAGAAAAATAGAAGGAATATTATTCCCACTAATAGCATTATATTAAAAAAAATACTAGTAAGAGCAAAGGTAGCACATAAATTAGTTAATTTATTACATTTCCTAAAAGAAAAATTAATAAGAATTTGATTGAAACCTTTTAAGAAAGAAAGCTCCTCCACCCAGTGGCCAATGGCCACCATTGACAACATCCATCTTCCTCATAGAATCTTGAAGAAATTTGATGATATTATAATTGTCCCTTTCAATGATAATGCCTTTTTATTGAAACATCCAATCTTGCATAATTCGGCCTAGGAATGAATTACTAAAAATTTAAATTGGGAAACATCACAATGTAAACAACTAAATCTAAGTGCTAACAAAAATCCCCCTTTATAGTCTCGGAAAATTCCAATCCCAGTTTTATTCGAAAAAAATAAAGATGCATCAACATTAACTTTAATCCAATCGGGAAGAGGGTGTCAATAGTTATACAATAGATGAAAAGGCCGATTAACACCCTGGTGAGCCAAATAGTAATTACATAAAAAACAGAAGCATAACTAATAGAATTAGCTAATATGGCAAGAGTGCTATCATCAAAATCACCATGAATAAATTTATTTTAGCTTTCAAACATAAATAAACCCTTGAACAATATAAGTTAGCTAAAAAAGGATTTTTTGAAAGCAAGACTTTCCAACCCTATGCAACATTCATCATATGAAACGAAAGAAGGAATATGAAAAACCCAATTATTTTATCATTGAATCACCTGAATAAGCTTTAAACACTTTATTGCCACATGTTCAAAGTCCTCTACTGCACAACAGCCTCTAGGACAAGAATTTACATCTTTTAATCTTCTATACATTAGAAATTGGAATAAAGGAATTGCATAATAAAATAAACGCCACCAGAAGACTTCCATCTATGAATTGAGCTTTATTCTCTTATTCCATTTCCAATAATAAGTACATGTTTGCTCATGAACTGTAGCCTCAAATGCCAATGCAGAAATTGCTTTTTCAGTGTTTTGATATATAAGTTCAAACTGATCATTACCCAATTCATAAAAAATCAGATAAGCCCATTGTTCACTAAAAAAACTTTTGAAGTTCAGCCTCATTTCATTCTTCATCCAATATGAATTTATCTACTGTAGTATCACTGATATCATGAACAACAATAAAAGTAAGCCATTTATTAAAGCTCCTCTCCAGTACCCAAATGTCCTTGAATACATTAATATAATTCCCTATCGAAATCTTCCATCTTATAATGGGAGTAAGAGATTTAGCACCATCATCTACAATTTTCCATGAAGAAGAAGAACCATTCGTCAAGTCATAATTCCAACTCATAATTATCATCCATAATTCTATAAAGAAGCAAATCTAAATTTTTAAAAATTTTCATGCCAATTTATCTCTTAAAAGTCCCACTTTGCTTACACATGAATGAAGATCATGGCCTCCCAATTTTTTTGGCTTACAAAGAACACCCAAGCTACATAATGAAGGCAATCCTTCCCATCTTGCTTATGCGAAATGAAATTTCTACACATCTTATATAAGTCATTCAAAACTCCTTTCGGAACAAGAGAATGAGCAGATTAAAAAATAGGAAATGAAAGAAAGAAGAACAAGCCTTCCAGTTAAGGAAATCATTGTATTCCCCCAAGAATTTAATTTCCCCAACGATTTGTCTAATATGTTCTAAAAATTAGATACCACAAGCCTTCTCAAAGCAATTTTTACTCCCAGATAATTCATCACTTTATTAGGTTTAAAACCCTTAATTTGATAAATATTTTTTTCTTACTCCTTTTAAGTGATTTGCCAAAAAGAATAGAGGATTTTTGAGAATTAATTTTTTGAGCAAACCAATTACAAAAATCCAACATAATACTCTTAATTTCCTTCCACTGCATTGATATTTGCTTCAGAAAAAATCAGAATATCATATGCTTATAACAAATGAGATATTCTTGGAGCATTTGGACAAATTTTAATACCAATAGAATAACCTTTCTTAAATAAAAGCATTTGATAACAATTGAGAGCATAAAATAAATAAGAACGAGGATAATGGACAACCTTGTTGTAATTCACTTCTTGCTTGTATCTAGTTGGAAGAATAACCATTAACCAAAATAGAAAATTTGGGATCTTCAACACATTCCATACTAAGACTTGAAAATTTGTAAGGAAAGAAAAAATAATCCAAAACTTGCTTGATGTGGACCACCCCATACTTTCATAAGCATGTTCCATATCAATTTTGAAAGAAACTAAACCTTTCATAGATTTAGAAAATCTAAATTTATGGAACACTTTTAGTGCTATTAAAGCATGCTATGATAATAAACGATCTTTTATAAATGCAACTTGTTCTTCAGAAATAAGTTTTGGCAGAATGAATTTAAATCTATTCAAAATGTTTTTAGCCACAATTCTTATAAGCTATCTTAAAAAGACTTATGGGCCTGAACTTGAATGGAACCAAAGGATTAGTAACTTTAGGAATTAGAACAATTAAAGTATCTTTCCAATCAGCCTTCATCTTCCCAGAAGAAAAAAAGTTGTAAAAAGCATTCCATACATCCTCCTTAATGATGGAATAAGTGATCCCATCATTACTCGTAGATTTGTTACAACCGAGTTTCTTCACCACTTCAAAAACTTCCTCCTTTGATAATTTTGCTTCCAAAAAAGCTCTCTCAGCATCATCCAACAAAAATAATGGAGAAGGCTATCCATCAAGAAAACGACTCCCTTCCTTACATTTATCCTTGAAGAAATTAAAAAAATTCCTTCAGTACAACTTTTGTCTTCGACTATCAACCCATTAGCATCTTTAATTTAATAAATCCAATTTCCATTCCTTTTAGCACTCATAAAAGAATGAAAAAAATTAGAATTTGTATCACCCTCCACCATCCATTTGACCTTCGCTCGTTGGCTCTACCAAGTGTTTAAACGAGGAAGGGTAATATTTAGTTCATTTAATTTGGATCTTAATAGCAAAACCTTATCATCAGAAAGGCCTTGTCCATCAGATTCTCCATCTACAACTCCAAAATCTCTGTTTTAAGACATTCCTTCAATTGAATGAAATCGTTCAAGCATGAATTTATTCCAATAATACAATGCTCTCAAAGACCTTTTAAACTTTATGTTAATAAATTCATTTTATCAATCAACAGCCCTTTTCATCCAAGCCTTAAACATAGCAGCCGAAGAAGCATGGATATGAAGCCCATAAATCTTCAAATTTAATAACCCTATTTTAACGAGGATTAAATTTCAAAAGATTCGGCATGAAAGGAAAATGATCTAAAGCAACCCATTCAAGATGACATACCACTATCAAATGGGAAGAATTGAAAGCTACAGAGTTCAAAAAAAACACCTATCCAATCTTTCCAATATACGAGCCCCTCCTTCCTTATTGTTACACCAAGTGAATTTTTGCCCAGTAAAACCAATTTCTTGGTAATCATTATTAGCCATAAAAGCCTTCATCTCTTTAGGTCATTGGGAAATATAAATTTTTTCCCTCCCCTTTTATCATCCTTGGATAATAAACATATGAAATTCCCACCTAGCATAGGCGGAGTATAATTGGAAGAATAATACTCAATTTTATTTCATAGTTCCCTTCTTTTATACACATCATTATTCCCATATAAAGAAGAAATCATTTAGACACCTTTGTTAAGAACATTTAGTTCACCAATGACAAATTGAGAAGAATCTTCCAAGATAGATAAAGAAGCAATATTCAATTTCCATAACATAAGAATACCCCACAACCCATTAGAAGGAAAATGAAAACAAAACTCCCAATCAACACCAATAAGAAAATTAACTTCCATTATAACAATAGAGGTTAACTTAGTCTCCAACAACCCAACAAAAAATATCATACTCTTTAACAAATTCCTTTAAATATAGAGAAGCTTGTCTTTTCTTAGCTCTACAATTCCAAAAGGCTATGGATGACATAAATTATCGAAAGGGGGAAAATCCCAACTCTATCTTTATTACCCACATCCACTTTCCTATTTCTAGTAATAAACTTAATAAGGCCTAATCCTTTAAGTTCTTTGGAAAGTTTCCTCTTATCAGAGGAAGAATAATATTCTTTTGAGACAATTCTACTAGAATCTGTAAGATTCTTATCAATAATCTCATACTTAAGAAAGCCAATGACTTCTTTCACATAATCTTGAGATTCATCAACAAAATCATCCTCCTCCTCACTGGACCAATTTAACACATTAAATTTATTAACATCCAAAGGGATTACAAATGAAATAGAATTAGGATTTATATCAAATTCCAATACTGCTACAGTTTGTAAAGAAGACTCCTCTAAAAATTTTGAATTAAGACCAATATCTCCAATAGAGAACTCGAAAACTTTAGCTGGAGACATATCTTGAACAATGTCTTTAATTATTGGCTCTGAATCTTTCAAACTCATATTATTAGAATTCACATCTACCTTTCCTTCACAATTTTTGCAACTATCTTAATACAAGGCTTCACACCATTAAATTTGTCATAATTTTGAACAACTCTCCTCCTATTGGTATTTTTAAATTTACCCTTACCATAATTAACATGAATCCAAGGTCCATATCCTGAACCTTTGTCTTCAAAATCACCTACTCTATAACAAGCAGCGGATTTTAGAGAAGTAACATTCCTATAATTTATAGGGTCTTCCATATCACCATGAACTAGTAAAATTCTTTGTTCTCTACAACTTGAGTTTAAGCAGTAATATTAATGTACAGTATATTGTGGATCTATGGCTTATGATTTTGATGATAGTAAACATTTTTTGTTCTCTACAACTGCCTTATGTACTGACATTTCAGGTTCACAAAATCGGACTGCAATTTGGAAATCAGCTCAAGATTGGGTAGAGTAAGTCTGAGTGAGTTTGTAATCTTTTTTCTTTCTTGAGTCTGTTGTATTTGGTGTGGCATCTGATGATTTGTAACTTGGAAGATTTTCTATTGTGCCCTAAAGGATTTTTATTTTTGGTAACATCGTCCGAGATGATATTTATATCGTCCGGAACGATCTGACAAAAGTAGAAACCCTAATTAGGGCATCCTCATTAAAGCAGCCGTCTTTATGCAAAACACATCATCCTGAACGATTTTGTATCGGCCAGGACGATCGGCTCAATTCAGCAAGAATCTGCCACCAGATCTATTAAGAAATAACCTATTTTTGGACATCGTCTAGAGGATCGGCCTGGACTATAAAATATCGTCCAGGACGATCCAGGATAATTTTTCCAAAATTTCTCAGACAGTTTTTGAGAGCAATTAATGGGGATTTTGTCTGGTCCGATCGCAAGATCATCCGGGATGATTAGACATCATCCAGCTTCATTTCAGGGTGATATTCAGGATGATTTTCTTCATATTTGAGCTAATCGGCCAGGACGATATGCCTATCATCCTGGACGATAATGGCGGCAACTTACATTAATGAGCTCGTTTTGAGAGCTTCTTTTTAAGCTATCTTTGTAAGTGTCTTTGGCAGCCATTGTAGCTTCGTTCTTGTGGGGGAAACTTGAAGAGAGAGCTTGAAAGGGAGAGAGGAAAGGGTGGAGTTTGAGAGGAAGAAGATCCTGTGAGGGGGAGGAACTCAAGGGAGTGTGGAGGGGATTCCACGAGGTTGCTCTGGCAAACTCGCACCTTAGTACCATCAGATTCAAGGCTTGTCTCGAGGTAAGTTCACCAAAGAAGAAGATCTCTTATGTGTCAAAGGACCCGGCGACTCCGCCGCACTGGGGAAGGTGGAAGTGATTTTGTAAGGGCTTCTCCACCTAGTTATGGGGGCTAAAAAAGAGACACTTTTGTAGTGTAATACTTGGAGGGTGCCTCCAAGGAGTGGACGTAGGTCAAGGTTTGACTGAACCACTATAAATCCGGTGTGTTCTTTCTTATTATTGCTTCCGCATTATTTAATTTCTGCACTTTGATTTTTGTGGTGATTTTGGGTTGAGTTTTATCTTTGGTTTTAAAGTTATCCAATTCACCTCTCTCTTTGTTAGCCTTGGGCTAGTTCATAAGAGCTTAACATCCCTAATGAACTTTCAAGTGATCTCAGAGCACTTTCTAGTGTCATCTGAAGCACTTTCAAGTGGTATCTAGAGTGGGATTCATAAAAAATAAGTTTTTAAAAGCTTTTGAATTTTTCGAACCATGGCTAATCGTATTATTGCGGAAGGTTATTCAATCACAAGATCTCATTTATTTGAAAATATGTCATTTGATTTTTGGAAAACTCGCATGTCTATTTTCTTGCAATCGATTGATTTTCGCATGTGGCATATGATTTTAACTGGTTATTCATCATCCGTCACGAATTATTAATGGAGTTTAAATTGATATTCCTTTTAGTCAATGGAACAGGGAAGAACAACTTAATGCTCAATTAAATGCAAATTCTTTAAATTGCTTTTTCTGTGCCTTAAATTCTG
The DNA here is from genome assembly GCA_016618105.1 of Dendrobium huoshanense. NCBI lineage: Eukaryota > Viridiplantae > Streptophyta > Magnoliopsida > Asparagales > Orchidaceae > Dendrobium > Dendrobium huoshanense. The sequence continues at coordinate 1,055,833 of CM028346.1, read as the reverse complement.
ATGATTTTATGTTAGTATCCTCGTGCACTACCGGTAAGGAAGTTTGGGATAAATTGCACACCATATACGAAGGCACTAGTGAAATCAAGCAATCCAAGTTGAATTTGTTAATGTATGATTTTGAATTATTTTCCATTAAATCTTTTGAAATGATCTTAGACATGTATACCAGATTCATTCAAATTGTAAACTCATTACATGCTTTAGGAAAGATTTTTTAAATTTTGAAAAAGTTAATAAAATTCTTCGTTGTTTACTTGTAAAATTTTATGCCAAAGTTGTTGCTATTTGTGAATCAAAAGATTTGAATGATTATTCTATTGATAATTTGATTGGCTCACTCATTGCCTACGAGCAAAGTTTGGGTCAAAGACTTTTGGATGCAGGTGAAACTATTGTTCTAAAAGCTGGAGATACAGAAAGAGATAGCCTAGATGGTGACGAAGGCAATGACGTGTCAAGCAAATCACAAAGCTCACCTAAGCATAAGCAAAAGTGGAAAAAAGATAAAAGTGGTAAGGATGTCTATATTTCTTCTGACGTTTTTTGCTTTCGATGCAGGATGCCTGGACATATGAAAAATTAGTGCCCTAATTTAAGAATTCTTCCTACGAAAGAAAAGGGCAAGGCGAAGTAAAATTTAAAATGGGGAAATAATGAAAGGCAAAGAAATCTCATGGGCAGATCTGGTCTCCGAAGCATCAGACCAGGAGAGAGATAATGGTTAAGAGCCTTTCGTGTTTTTGTGTTGTGTTTTTTATATTTTTTTTTTGTTTTTTTAGTTTTGTTTATTCTTTGAAATTTTTTTTCATGAAAGTTTTTCTCTGATCAACACACACATTCACTTTTCTAAAAATGAAAAATCTACTTCATGTTTTATTTTTAAAATCTTTGGTAAGTTGTGTTTGACTTCTCTAACACAGTCAAAGGAAGGAAACTCATGTTTTTGTTTCTCTTTCTCTCTTTTTAAAGTGGTTATTTTACTTTTGATTCAAAATCTTCATCATATTTTAAATTAGATTTTGAAACTACTTTTTTATCTCCCTACATTTTTTCTATCGCATAGAAATCTTTTGCAAGATTGTTGAATCCACCATAAAATTTTCTTAATCAAGTTGTTCGTGTTGTCAATAATTTGGGTTTACTTTGATTTTGAAAATATAAGAAAGAAAGCATATTTTTTAAAAATAATTAAAAAAAAAGTGGTCAATGATGCCAAACCAAAAGATGCGTAATGACGCCAAATTTTAAAAAAAATACACAAAGTGCATTAAAATCAAAAGATGCTCAAAGAGCCATTCAAGTGATAAAGGGCATAAAATGAGCCCATAAAAAAATATGCTTATTTTTTTCTTATACTACTAAAAACTTAAGAAAATCCTTTATATGTTCGAAACTTGTGCTTGAAAATTTTGGTTCCTGATTCAGAAATTCATGCATTGATCTTCTATTAGATATGTTTTATGGAAGGAGTTTTGGAAAATTAATGTTTCTTTTTCTCGTTTATTCCTTGATTTTGATATTGGATTAGAAAGTTTTTGAGCCTTTAAAAGAACGAGTTTGGATTATCAAATTATGAATTTCTAACCTTTTCTGGGCTATGCGTTGTCAATCTAATTCTACTAAGTTTTTGATTAAAACTAAGAGGTAACTTTCTCATTTTAAGAATATTTATTTTTTCACTAGATCAGGAATCATTTTTTGTCTTTTATTTTATTTTTTGTTTGTGCCTCCTCTCTTTTTGATAATGTCAAAGGGGGAGAATGTATTGTTGAATTTTTATACCGTTATCGTGTTTGTATCTTGTTTTCAAAAAATTAAAAACAACAAAATTATTTTCATCTCCCCTATTTTTTAAAAGTGTTATTCTAGTAAGGGGGAGATTAGGAGAAATTGCTTTCTTTTGAAAATTCAAATTGAATTGTTTGCCATCATCAAAAAGGGGAAGATTATTACGGATCTATGGCTTATGATTTTGATGATAGCAAACATTCTTTGTTCTCTACAACTGCCTTATGTACTGACATTTCAGGGTCACACGATCGGACTGCAATTTGGAATCAGCTCAAGATTGGGTAGACTAGATTTGAGTCAGTTTGTAATCATTTTCCTTTCTTGAGTCTGTTGTATTTGGTGTGGAATCTGATGATTTGTAACTTGGAAGATTTTCTATTTTGCTCTAAAAGATTTATATTTTTGGTAACATCGTCCGGGATGATATTTATATCGTCCTAGACGATCTGACAAAAGTAGAAACCCTAATTAGGACATCCTCATTAAAGCAGCCGTCTTTATGCAAAACATATCATCCTGGATGATTTTGTATCGGCCAGGACGATCGGCTCAATTCAGCAAGAATCTGCCGCCAGATCTATTAAGAAATAACCTATTTTTGGATATTATCCAGAGGATCGGCCTGGACTATAAAATATCATCCAGGATGACCCAGGATAATTTTTCCAAAATGTCTCAGGTAGTTTTTGAAAGCAATTAATGAGGATTTTGTCTGGGCCGATCATAAGATCGTCCGGGAACGATTAGACATTGTCCAGCTTCATTTCAGAGTGATATTCAAGACGATTTTCCTCATATTTAAGCTAATCGGCCAGGATGATATGCCTATCGTCCTAGACGATAATGGCGGCAACTCGCATTAATGAGCTCGTTTTGAGAGCTTCTTTTTAAGCTATGGAAGGGCACTTTATAAGTGTCTTTGGCAGCCATTGTAGCTTCATTCTTGTGGGGGAAACTTAAAGAGAGAGCTTGAAAGGGAGAGAGGAAAGGGTGGAGTTTGAGAGGGAGAAGATCCTATGAGGGGGAGGAACTCAAGGGACTGTGGAGGGGATTCCACACGGTTGCTCTGGCGAACTCACACCTTAGTACCATCGGATTCAAGGCTTGTCTCGAGGTAAGTTCACCAAAGAAGAAGATCTCTTTGGTGTCAAAGGACCCGGCGACTCCGCCGCACCGGGGAAGGTGGATGTGATTTTGTAAGGGCTTCTCCGCCTAGCTATGAGGGCTAAAGGAGAGACACTTTTGTAGTGCAATACTTGGAGGGTGCGTCCAAGGAGTGGACGTAGGTCAAGGTTTGATCGAACCACTATAAATCCGGTGTGTTCTTTTCTTATTATTGCTTCAGCATTATTTAATTTCCGCACTTTGATTTCTGTGGTGATTTTGGGTTGAGTTTTATCTTTGGTTTTAAAGTTATCCAATTCACCTCTCTCTTTATTAGCCTTGTGCTAGTTCATAAGGGCTTAACATCCCTAACGAACTTTCAAGTGGTCTCAGAGCACTTTCTAGTGTCATCTGAGCACTTTCACAATATTCTTGTTAACTTTAGATCCCAACTTTAAAAAATAATTTTTGAAATGACCTATTTTACCAAAATTGAAGAAAAATTTTGAAATCCTTTCATACTCAATTTTCTAAAACACCCACAACTACCTTCAATCCAAACACCAAATGGAAGCTAGCTATCTAGCATAATACAAATGCAAACTCTAGAAAATTCTCTCCTCCACCATTGAAACATATTCCCATAAATCATATAAGGAATATCAACTTTTGATGTTATTATGCTAATATTTATCTCATCCCAACATTGCAACAGGAGATGAGACATCCTTATCCAATCTGGTACTGATAACCCCTTCAAGGAAGATGGTGAAAAAGAAGGAGATCATTTATCAATCCCTAATGATATGACCATTCTCATACCAAGGCCCATCAAACAACATCTACTCCATAACTTCTGATGAATTAAATGAAACAAAATCTACTATAAAACCAGCATAATTAGATGAAATTGCCTAAATTGATTCCATTGCCTTCGCAATTCCAAGTTAATCAAACGAAATGGAATGTTTTCTATGAACTCTTTAATTACAGCCACATTATGAAGTTTCTTTGTGTTTTCCATTTCATTCTAAGTAATTTAAAAGCTTTACCACCTTCCGAAATATATGAATCATAATCAGAATTCACAACTATGATATTTAGCATTTTATTCCAAGCTTTAGGCATTCATTTTGAACTGGAGGCTTCTTTGAAGGAACAGAAGCGTTAATAATACCTTGATCACATAAATTTAATTCTCTAGAAACAAATTGATGAACAATATTAAGATCAACAACCATTTGATCAGGACTATGAACATCAACAGCAATTTGCTAACTTTGATAGCTAGAACCAATTTTATCAATAGTAGTTGGATAAAATTTTGAAATATTTAAATCTCTAGAATAATCTTTGACATTTGATACAGAATATCCAAATACCATAGTTTTAATTAGCATTACCAAATCTATTAACATAAATCTTTATTTTGGATAAAGTTGAAACTTCAGAATCATTCGCTCCCCTAACACCATCATTCTTATCTTTATCTTTTTCAGAAAAACATGGGCTTTTAAATCTGTTATCCAAAATAATACTTTTACCTTTCCCAACAACAATTAAACTCTTCTTAACAAATGAAGAAGAAATATCTAAAAAAAAAAAAAGAAATATCTTTAGTGAGTAAGGGTTTTTCCTTAAAGACCCTATTCTGATCCTCAAAGAAAGAAGAACCAGTAGAACCACCATTAAAAATACCTCCAATTGAATGACCGGATAATTGCCCCCCCCCCCCCCCCCCCCCCCCCCCCCCCAAAAAAAAAAAAAAATAAAATAAAATGGAACCTAAGAACCACATGAAGATTGCTAGCAATCATCCACTACCAAAACTTGAGAACCCCCGACGATGGTCGGTGATCATCTACCACCATAACGGAAGGCCCACAGAAAAAGCTGCAATTTGAAAGTTAAAAAAAAAAAAAAAAAATCTCTCTACAAACCTGGAATTTTTCACTTATGCATGAAATTCTTATCCTTTTATAGTTTTGTAGCTATAAGGACTAGATATGTGAGAAAAATAAGATGAACTCATATCTTACTTGCATGTACTATAGAGGTGATAACCTTAGTATACCCTCTTTTTGGGGGGATATTTGAGCCATTAAAGTAAATTCATATGCATATCACGTATACAGCCTTCGAATCCAAGATCTCTTGGTTAGTGGTCAAAACCCCAACCAACTGACTAAGGTGAGATTTTTACCTTAGTATACCTTGATAAAGCAAACGACCTTTAGTACTAGAGAGATTTTAAAGTGATGGAACCCATAAGTGTTAAATGAGAGGTGAAATTATAGAAATAAGTAGTTTGATTTGTTAAAGTATCATAAATTAATAAATTAATATGGAGTATGTTATCATTAAATAAGTAATCAGATAAATTATATTTAATCAAAATTTAAGTAATATATAAACTATCATCCCGCTTCATGTCATGCTTTTAACAACTAGTTTAACAACAAATGAACTTATTTATGAACATAAATAAATGAGTTTGGCTCTATTCAATCTTGGTTCATATATCCTTTGAGTTTTTAAAAAGATTAAACTTATTTAATTCTTAAATTTAACAAACTTGAATGAGTATTGATGGAGTAAAGTTTAAGTATTTGTTGGGTTCAATAGTGCCCCTCATTTTTACAACCCTTAGAAATCATATATCACATATCACCTAAATATGTTGGTCCCTCTCTATAAAAAAAATAGAGCAATTAGGTATGTTTTTGTTTAAATGAATAATAGATCTTATAAATACATGGTGAGTTTTTGTTTAAATACATGGTGAGCTTTTGTTTAAATGAATAATAGATCTTATAATTAGAGCAATTGTTATCATAGAAGTAATGCATTGTGTCATCCAAATAGATCTTATTAATACATGGTGAGTTTTCATTTAAATGAATAATTTTAAGTTGACATTAGCTAATACAAGTATTTGTACCCTATCAATTGTATCATATAATTCACATACTCAATGGAGCAATGCTATTAGATAATATCGGGCTTTTATAGTGATCATAATTTAATGGCAACATTTTATGATAAAACCACCCAATCAGAGAACCTTTATCTTAATCACTATTTAGTGGTGTCATATGGCATTGAAACCACCCAATTATATAACACGTACTAAGTCCTTAATAGTGTAATGTCATTTGAGAGTGGTCATAGCAATATACGTGATATGCCATTAGCTCTTCATAAGTTGAAATTATCTTAAATATGTTAACCTTATTAAATTATTTTGGAGGGTAAATGAATATTTGCTTTTATCTTCAAGCAATAAGTTTTACTTAATTAATTTTATATTTTATAATTTTATGATAATTTTTTTTCTTAGTATTTGAGCCTAAAATCATTTTATTTTGAATTTAGGGGTATTCTTAGAAATAAATCCCTCATATTAAGATAGTTTGATTGAAGTACTTGTATTTGTAACTTTAGATCTTTATTTTTGACTCCAAATTGAAAGTTTTTATCAACATAGTTATTATTAGAGTGGGATATTTAAATCACTTATAAGAGAGAGAGAGAGAGAGAGAGAGAGAGAGAGAGAGAGAGAGAGAGAGAGAGAGAGAGAGAGAGAGAGAGAGAGAGAGAGAGAGAGAGAGAGAGAGAGAGAGAGAGAGAGAGAGAGAGAGAGAGAGAGAGAGAGAGAGAGAGAGAGAGAGAGAGAACTTAATTTTAAGATATTAAGTAGGCCCTTACGGCAATGATGCATGGTAGCTATATTCATCAAAGAGGTTGGATGACACTAGCATTTATCTTAATAATTGAGGGCTAAATATTCTTTTTGAAATTGACCCTTTTGATTATGATGTGTAATAAGTGTACCCCTTATATTGGTTGTTTGGTTGACTTTATTGTGTTGAACCATATGAATTGGTCTTCTTGCTTGTAGAGGATTGGGTTCATGGGGTTCAAATCTTATCGACTCCATACTTTGCAATGTGGATGATCATATTTGAAGTGTAGGACTTACGATCCTATCCTCTAGGGATGACATCCTACCTAAAAATATCATAAATCATGAAGTTTTAAATTTATGCTTAAAAGAAATTTTGTAAATATTCCAACAAATCCTTTACTTTTAAAGGGGTTGTAAGATTCTTGAAGTGGAGATATTTTTTCATCCATTTTTTGTGTGCACTATTCAAGCACTTAACATATTTAGCTAAGTACATGAAACTATTTTCTTATGTTGATTTGATACATCTCTTAAAGAATGTACATATTTTTTAAACAACTTGCATGAATTTTTAAGCATCGTTTTTAAGCTGGGTATTTCCTTGGGTAGCACAGGCAAGAATTGAAAGAATCATGATTTAATTGTTTGTGTGAACATGTTATAATAAAATGCACACAAAATTTATTTTTCTTTAGTTTTATAGATTGACTTCTATTCGCTTGATATGTATTTTGGATTTGGTGGCAATTCTAACAAGATGGAATTATTTCACAATTTTTATAATGTCGTCCATGCATAGTTTGTAGTTGTGTGATAAGCCTCACAAGAAAGTTGTTTTTCTCCAATATGAGGGGTTCTCTAGTTCATTTTCACCTTTCGTCATGTAGTCTATGGCTTTGAGAGTTCAAGTGCAAAATCAAGGATCTATTGCAAGTCAGATGTAAGTCCTCTATGAATTCAATTTAATCACATATTTCATATTTTAATATTCATTTTATCCTCATCTTATAATTTTTATAATTTATTATTTTTTGTTTTATTCATTTCATTATTATTGTCGCACATGTACTACATAAAATTATTTTGATTACTCTATTTGAGCAATTCTCACTACAAATTTTGGTGGCCTCCTAGCATCACACCATAAGTAGTAATATAGGAGTATTATGCCTACCCATTATACTAAGAAAGATGTATATGGATGATATAGACACCATGGCTATTTTTTTATTCCTACCACCCCAAAAAAGGAATGTATGAGTCTTCATACTCATACAAAAATTTATCAAAGAACTTTTACCATCATATAAAAAATATGTGTAACTATTTATTTTGATGACCCAAATCTTCTTACCACACTGCTTCCAAAAAGACACATACGTAACTTCTCCCCATCAAGTCAAGAAATTTGTGTATGGGTCACATGCATGAAAAATTAAACAACATAACAAATGTTCCATCTCATATCTAGAAAAATACATATGAACATTAAGTGTCAACATGGCTATTTTGTTTTGCATCATAAACCTTATGCTAAACAATGTCAATGATAAAGCGAGATGAAAAACTTGTGTGACATTGACACACAACATTTTCATACTTTCTTTTTATTGAACAAATTTTATTTAAATATTAATTTTTTATTTATTTTTCTTATCTTCCTCTTCTTTTTATTCTTGTTCTTTTATTATTTTTTCTATGTTTTTATTAGAAGAGAAAGAGAGAGATGGCTAAGAGAGAGGGAAGAAGAGATGGAGAGATTGAGAGTGAGAAATGAAAGAGAGGAGAGGAGGGTAGTGTTTAGTAGTAAGATTAGAAAAAGGTTTAATTTAAATTATACTAAATAGCAAAAATGGAAGCTTAAATTACAATAAGATATTAAATCTCGTTTCGCCCCCTAAATCTACATGTTTTCATAAACTCCCTTATGTTCAATATGAATTTAGAAAAATACTCAGAAAGAACTAGAGGTCCTAAGCTGGCAGAGTTGCTGTTGCATCAAAAAAAAATACAAACGTCAAAAGTTCCCCCAAACTATTCTTCCTCTATCATGACTTGCTAGGTACCTTCTTTGTATATACGAAGACATATGTAAGTATACACCTTCTTCTCTACATGTCAATAGCCCTCACAAGCCTTTTTTTGAGAGCTCCTATCACTCCCTCCTTATTCTTTATTATCAAGATTCTCCAATTTTTGGAAGTTTGGGGTTTGGTGCGATAGTATGAGAGGAAGAGGGCCATAACATGAAAATGGAATTGGTGGATTGAGAGAGAGAATATACTATATAGTGTGGACTAAGCGAGAGTTTGAATGAGATTTTGAGTCACAAAGAGTCTAAAAATCTGATGCGGTTATAGGTAGTCGTTGATGTATATAGAGGTGTCCATAAATGTTAAGGAGTGCAAGGCAGCTTTAAACTTGCAAGCCCCATGAACCCCTCATCTCTTTCATAATGCACCAGTCTCATTAAGCCTTCTTTATGAATCTTCACTAAAACTTCCTAGTTTATTTGTTATTTTGAATTTCAGGTCAAAATTGTAGAAACAGATGTCTATTTGGAGTGAATTATTTACTATTTATTGTGTTAAAAATCAGAGAAATTTGTTGTTTAAGTTGTCTTTGTGTATAGAATATTCAAGACAAGGAAAAAATTTAAAAGTGTAGAGAGAGCGTCACAACGCCCAAAGATTTTGCACCACTATGTTGTCATCAATAACACGCCAGTGCCTAATTAAGACATTGCACTACCAGCCACTCTAAAATCTAAGGAAGATTCAACACCTCAATCGAGACAAGGTCAACACTTTAATTCTCCATAGCACTATAGGATCAGAAATCCATGCCACAATTCCTGAGTATCAAAAAATTGAATGTCAGAGCACCGATTATCACAATACAATAACACCAAATTGCACTTTTAAGTGCCACAGTGCTAGACTTTTATAACATCCTAGTGTAGTAGTTGCCAAAATAAGGAGTCGCATTAACTCATCCAAAAGACTTATTGATTCAACCATTAACTGTGCCAGGTCAGCCAACACCATAGTAGAACAAGCCTAATAGTGCTGAGGCACTAGTTCATTTGATAACAACGCTACACTGGAATTTTAATCGTTGCGGTGCCTGGGGATATTTCAATATTTTTATAAATAGTTTTTTAGTTCTTTTGTAAAGAAGATATAGCATTTTTAGTAGAGTCTTATACTTTTGAGTGTCTTACCTTAGTTCTCTTCTAGAGTAAAGTCTAAGGGAGGCTAGGCAAGTGCAAGATACTTTTATTTATAGATCTTATCCTATGTTGTGTAAGCAATTCTATTATTAGAGGAAGAATGAGTGTGATAAATATCAATTGATGCTTCCTGGTGACATTTATTATTATAATTTCTCCTGTATATTTCTTGATATGATTGAAATGAACATGAGTTTTCTTTGTATATTATCCATGTTTAGCTAAATATGAGTTTTGGGATAATGATGCAAACACATAGAAATTAGTAATATAAACTCTTGTGCCTTAAATTAATTTATAGATATTTTTAATATCTCCCATTCTTAATTAATGTATAAAATGATCATATGTGTAGTTAATATCTAGTGTGATTTATCTCCTTTACTGAAGAGTATTGGACTAAATAGAAGTATTAAAATGAAATGTTAGCACATCCAGACATAGGATATTAAACTTTCTAGGTTATGTGGAGACATTATAATTATAGGAAATCCATAAACTCCCTTTTAACCCGTACAAGCTCGGGAGAGACCTAGTGATGCATATGCTCTGATTCACATCTAAAATTAATTGTTATATTAGAAAAACTACATTGTTTTATAATCATTAGTCCAAAACACTTTATGTATATTGGTATCTATTTATCTTGCAAGTCTCCTTTTAGTAACAAAATCTTTAAATAACCATTTTTCATTAAGTAGGATAAATCATACATCTATATTAGATAGTAATAATTTAATTGTAATTGAACAAAATATTTTCTCATGGGATCGACACTCTTCTCTATCACTTTATTACTTGATCGACATATATACTTGCATATCTAGCGACCTTTTATTATTTTTATATATAAGAAAACCCAAGCATATTCATATTGTACTGTATCTTTACGTGTAGCTCATGCTTGTCCCCCCATTAATTTTTGGCACTGTTGTCGAACAAGTAACATGCATATTGATAAATGTAAATTATGTACTACTTATATATTTTATTTTTAGAAAAAGTATATTATTTTAGTTATTTTTGTGTAGAAAAAAATAAAAAAATGACAAAAATTCTATGGAGACTACAACACTGTAGCATCCAAGGATTTTTATAATGCCACAACGCCACCATCAATACCACTGAGGTGCCACAAATTGGACATTGTTACACTGAGTTCTCTATTTCTAGGTGTTGCAAATCTATTTTTTCATGTCTTATGTTTTGATGATTGACAAACACTGCTTTTCTTGGACAGCTTGTTGCTTCTAACTTTTCAGGAATCGACGATCGAATAATCAAAAAGGAGCCAAGTTCAGAAATGCGTAGGTTTAGGGTTGAGTCAGTCTGTACTTTTTTTACCTTTTGAGTCCTCTTGTAATAGTCAAAAAGACTGATGCTTTGTAACCCTTCACACACACACTTGAGAGACTTAGAAATTCTGGTTTTACTCATATCGGCCAGGACGATTTCTTTGATCGGCCTGGCCGATCAGCTTAAAACAGAAAGTCTAATTAAGGATTCTTAATTATGGCAGCCTACGTTAACAGATCGTCCTGGACGATACGTGTATCGGCCAGGACGATAAGCTCAAAACAGAAAGAAGTAGCCGCCATAGACAAGTATGGTATACCATATCTTTAAATTATCGGCCAGGACGATCCTCGGATCGGCCTGGACGATATTCACAAATTATGCCATAATTGTTCAGGAAATCAAGGAAGTAATTAAGGATGATTGATACGATCATATCGTCCTGGACGATCGCAAGATCGGCCAGGCTGATATAGTCAAAAACCTTAAGTTACTTCAGGACGATCAATATCGGCCAGCTCGTATTCAGGGCTATTGTCAGGACAATTTTCCTCTGATTTGAACTGATCGGCCAGGACGATCGTGATATCGGCCTGGACGATCAAGCTATTTTTCAATCGTCCTGTTTCACATCCAGGGCTATACTCTGGCCGATCTTCATTGTTTTGTACTGATCGGCCAGGCCGATGTCCAGATCGGCCTGGACGATAAAGTCGACAACTTGCAATTAATGAGCTCTTTTGAAGCTCTTCTATTTAAAGAGCTCTTGTTCAACGTTTTTTAAGATCTTTGGCTGCTGCCTTGACCTAAGAAGGCCTTGAGGAGAGAAAGAGAGAGAGAAGAGAGAGAGAGGATCTTGTGAGGGGGAGCTTGTGAGGGGTTTCACAAGGGTTGCTTCAAGGATCTCTCTGCGACGTCTTCGTCTAGAGTTTCTCGTCCGTGGAAGGGTCGGTAGAGGAAAGGAGTGTTGCTTTTGGTTCTGGTTCTCTGCCAGCTTCAGGAGGAAGCAAAAGGAGATTGGTTCTCTGCCTTGCCGGGGTGGCAAAAAGGAGGTTCTTGTGAGGGTTTCTCCACCTAGCCGTGGGGGCTAAAGGAGAGTCACTTTTTGTGTAGTGCAATACTTGGAGGTTGCCTCCAAGGAGTGGACGTAGGTCGAGTCGACCGAACCACTATAAATTTCTGTGTTCTTTTTCTTGCTTCCGCACGTTTAAATTCCGCATTATTTTCGTGGTGTGATTTGGTTTATATGATTTTATTTCCTTGTTTTAAAAAGAAGTTTTTAAAATACCAATTCACCCCCCCTCTTGGTTAGTTTGGGACTAAGTTCATAGGGCTTAACATCCCCATCGAACTTTCAAGTGGTATCAGAGCTTGATTCGAAAATAAAAGTTTGAAAACTTTTTGAATTTGATCCATGTCTAACTTTGGGAATCGCAACACTACGGAAGGGTACTCTATTACCCGACCTCCTCTGTTCGATAACCTACCTTTTGATTTTTGGAAAACTCGCATGTCAACTTTTCTACAATCTACTGATTATCGCATGTGGATGCTTATTCAAGAAGGTTATTCTCCACCTTCTCGTGAAATTAACGGTTTTTAAAACTGAAGTTGCTTTTACCGAATGGACTTTTGATGAACGAGATTTAGCTCAACTAAATGCGAAATGTTTGAATTGTTTTTTCTGTGCTTTAAAATCTGAGGATTACATGCGTGTTTCAACTTGCAAGACTGGTAAAGAAATTTGGGATAAATTGTGCATTGAAGGCACTAATGAAGTCAAACAATCCCGTTTAAACATTCTCTTGCATGACTACGAACTTTTTCGTATGAAACCTCATGAATCAATTTCTGACATGTACACTAGGTTTACTCAGATTGCTACTTCATTGCATGCACTAGGAAAAGAACTTTCGAACTATGAAAAAGTTAACAAGATTTTGAGATGCTTGCCTTCTTCTTATGATGCAAAAATTACTGCAATCACTGAATCTAAAGATTTAAACACCTATTCTATTGATAACTTGCTTGGCTCACTCATTGCTTACGAGCAAGGGGTGAATCAAAGAAATCTTGATGCAGGTGAGAAGAAAAAGGAGAAAACCATTGCATTGAAGGCACACAAATCGGATTCTGAATCTTCCGGGTCTGAAAGCGATGGAGTTGCCTTCATCACAAGGCAATTCAAAAAGTTCTAAGGAAGAAACAAAAGCATCATCAAAATTGGAGAAAAGGTAAGGATCATAAACATACTAAAGGATCTTCTGATGTTGTTTGTTTTGAATGCAGGAAACCGGGACATGTAAGAGCCGATTGTCCTACACTTCAAGATCATTCAAGCAAAGAAAAGGAAAAAGGTGAGGAAAAAGCTAAGTCTAGGAAGGAGAATAAGAAAATCCAAAGAGGCTTCTGGGCAGAATCTGGTACTGATTCCTCTGAGACTGAACCAGAGGAAGAGACTACAAACTTGTGTTTCATGGGAGAAAATCAAAGTGATGAGGAAGAGGTATGTAGACCAACCTATGATGAATTATTTGAAATTTGTGAAAAAATCCATGCATCATATAGGAAATTAAAGAAAACTCATGCTAGCCTAAAATTAGAACATTCAAATCTACAAAAAGAGCATGAAGTTTTTCTCAAAGATCATGCAACGATTGATTCAAATCACATGGCTCTCCTTGATGAATTTGATGAATTAAACAAGAAGCATTTAGAATTAGTTGATAAAAGTAATGCATTAAAAGCTTCACACATCTCACTTAACAATGATCTTAAGAAATCTAAAGAGATTGAGAAAAATTTGAGGATTGAGAATGATGCATTAAAAAGAACTAACTTGAGAATTCAAAATGATTTGGAAATATGTAAGAAAGCTAGGATGACACCAACTTTTAATCAAAGGCCAAAACCTAGGAAGAGGCATCTTTACTCAAACCATTTAAGAAAACCTTTTCCTGGAATCCAATGTTTTTCTTGTGGCATGTTAGGACACATCTCACACACTTGCACAGTTCACCGCAGTACACATTGGGTATGGAGACCTAAGATGCATAATTCAATACATACCACATCTGGATTGCACTCTACATTTTCTGAGAAGGAGCCCAAATCTGTTTGGGTTCCTAAAACTAACTGTTGTTGAGTCTTGCAGGAGTGCTCTCACCAAAGACCTCGTGGGAGCATAGGATAACTGAACATAAGGAGGCTTGCAGCTCAATTGCTAAAATCCATTGTTTTATCACTTACTTGATACCTTTAGTTTTTGCGTGACTTTTATTTTTAGTTTTTGTGTTCACTTTTTGTTGTCTTTAGTTTGCTTTTATTTTGTTTTTTTTTTGTTTTTGTTTTTCACTTTGATCTTTATTTTTTGGGCTTCCATATGATAAAACTTCTCAAGCTTTTAAATATTGGAGTTTTTTTTTGGAGATAGGGTTTAGCTTTTTAAAATTGGTTAAAGAGAGTAAACTGTTGATGTTTTCCTTTCTTCTGACTTTATTTAGTGGCATGATTTTTCTTTTATAAAACAAAAAGTCTAAACTCAGTTTAACCAATGGCTTTTTAAGATATCTTTCTAATCTTGCTACATTAAATCATCTTATGCATAATAGTCAAAATTCTTTGATATCATTCAAGCTTTTGAAATCTTACCATTGCAGTCATCACGTGATTTTGATTTTGTGTTGTGGATTGTTCTTCCCTATGTTAGAGAGAGAGCTCCTATTCTCTAATATTTGGAGGATATACTCACAACTAAGTATTTTTCTTTAAGGGTATATTAAAGAGTTATTAGCTTGCAAGAGTTAAAAAGGAAAGAGGCCAATGAAGCCAAATTGAAAAGAAAACTATATACACAAAAGTGTATGAAAAATCAAAAGATGCTCAAAGAGCCAATAAAAGTGAAAAGAGGCATAAAATTAGCCCACTAATTGCAAGCTATCATCTCTTTGGTAAAACTCTTAAAACTTAGAAAACTCATTAATTATGTGATACGTTCAAAGATTTGATTTCAAATTCCATGATTGAGAAAAACTATTTTGGTTTATTATTTATAAGATACTTTAGTTGTTAACAAGTCTTGATTGGATCTTCTTAAAACCTCTTGTGTTATTCCAAGTTAAGACTCTATTGTTTTTAAGAGATTTTTTGTACCCTGAAGAATGTCCGATTTAGGGTTAATGGAATCAGTTTTTCTACCTTCCTCTAATTGGATTTTGTTAAACCTCTTGTTCTCCTAAAAACTTCAAAAATTTAAATTCAAGAAAAGAATTCTCATATGATGCCTTCATAAAACAAAAAAAAAAAAATAGAAAAATTAAAATCCAAAAATATTCGGTGTTTGTTTTATTTTTTTTATTTTTTTTTGTGTCTTTGACTGTCTTTTCTTTTGTTTTATTTTTGAGGGTCTTGATCATCACCATTCCTTTCTTGATTTCAATTTCAAGTCACATCGGCCTGGCCGATATTTCTATCGTCCCGGCCGATAGGACAAATTCTTTCCAAAATCCATCTGCTGACCTTTTTTTGTGCTTAATGAAAATCATCGTCCTGGACGATACATTATCGTCCTGGACGATTTGATCAAAACTCATGATAGTCATGGCCGATAGTTTATTTGTCTGGCCGATGCATTCTATGTGTATCGTCCTGGCCGATACACTGGACCGTCCCGGACGATCCACGTGTCAGTACGTTTTTATCTTTAAATTCGGCCCCGGACGATCCATTATTGGACCATCGGCCGGGCCGATCCACTGTTTGTCCTGGACGATACACGTGGCAAGCATTTAAAACGTTTTAACTTCGGCCGGTACGATCAATTATTGTGCATCGTCCTGGACGATACACCTAATCGGCCCGGACGATCTGCTTTTTCAACGGTCGTCCGGACTGACTCCTCGGGCCGATAGCCTGTGTCTAATCGGCCTGGCCGATATCTGATCGGCCCGGACGATTGGACCGCATTTTTGACCAATCGGCCTGTACGTAATTATTGACACATATCGGCCTGGACGATTCCGCGATCGGCCAGGACGATATGGACGTTTCTTTAAATTCAGGCCGATCCAGCCATGTTTTTCACTCCTCATCCCTTCTCCTTTGTGTTTTTGGTTAAGATCTCTCAAATGGCTGGTGGGAAGCGCGTCTGTCAGACCTCTGGAAGTTCCTCGAGGGCAAGGGTTGACCCTCGTTTCCGTGAAGCAGAAGATGAAGCTGCATATCACCGCTATAAAGAATGTGGAATTACTGTTTCCAGGATTATCAATCCAGTCCACATCTCTTACCCGGTAATGGATCTCTTCGCCCACACTTCCCTTTGCTTCATTCTGTCTCTTGTTTTCCCCTTCAATTCTGAATTCCTTCTAGAATTTTTTGCGAACCTGCGCATCAACTCCACCTTCACAGCCCTGTCCTCCTATGTGAATCGACGCCCTGTCGAAATCACATATCAGGACTGTGTTGATCTCTTACAGCTATCCACCACCGGAGATAATCTGCACTTAATTGCCCTTGACCCTGATCTTGACTGGTCCACGGCAAATCACTTTCTCTGCCAGACCAATGTCCGTTACCATGTTGGAGAGACTAGCTCTTTAGTCAGAGATGCTAGGACAATCCAACATGTCCTTCGCACCTCCGTCATTCCAAAAGCCGGCGACCGTGTCCACATTACCCCTCTACTTTCCCTCACTACCTTCTATATCATGGCTCATAGGGAATTCAACACTGCTGACCTATTTTTTCGTTACATTGATCACCTAACAACAATTCGTGATCCAGGCCACAGAAGAAAGCCAAATCTAGCCTTAGGACACATCATAGCCTATGTTCTTGAAACTAAATACCAAATTCAATATCCCAATCCACCAGATTTCCCAACTCTCTTCTACTCAAACAATTCCTTCAGCACCCTTCACAGTACTCGTCTCCACCCTGATGAACCACGGGGGGCTCGAGAGGAGGAGGCTCCCGCTCCAGCTCCCTTTCCTGACCCTGTCCCTCTCCACCAACACTCACCGGTTGATCAGTTGATTGAGAGGTTTGATCGATGGGAGACCCGATTTGATGCATATGTTGCTGCCCAGAAGCAGCAACACTCTGAGGACATCGCCCGCTACGAGCATCACCGCGCTGAGGATTTAGCTCGATTTGACAGTTTTCTCACTCACCAGCAGCAGCAGCATGACAAGGACATCGCCTGGTTCAATGCTCAGTTTACTACCCTTGCCAGTTACTTTCAGTAGCCACCTCCACCTCCTCCATCTGGTGATCAGGATCCCTCGTTCTTTTAGTTATTGTTTCTTGTCTTTTTTTTAGTAGTCTTTCGTGATGATTGTTTTTCTTTTTTTTTCTGTTTCTGGACTCTCTTTTTGTGATGACAAAAAGGGGGAGTAGGATAGGATGTAATCAGAAAAAGTTGATGTTGTAACCTTGTTTTTTTTCTAATGAATCTTTTTTATTTTGATTTACCTACTTGTGTTTTGTCATCATCAAAAAGGGGGAGATTGTTGCAAATCTATTTTTTCATGTCTTATGTTTTGATGATTGACAAACACTGCTTTTCTTGGACAGCTTGTTGCTTCTAACTTTTCAGGAATCGACGATCGAATAATCAAAAAGGAGCCAAGTTCAGAAATGCGTAGGTTTAGGGTTGAGTCAGTCTGTACTTTTTTTACCTTTTGAGTCCTCTTGTAATAGTCAAAAAGACTGATGCTTTGTAACCCTTCACACACACACTTGAGAGACTTAGAAATTCTGGTTTTACTCATATCGGTCAGGACGATTTCTTTGATCGGCCTGGCCGATCAGCTTAAAACAGAAAGTCTAATTAAGGATTCTTAATTATGGCAGCCTACGTTAACAGATCGTCCTGGACGATACGTGTATCGGACAGGACGATAAGCTCAAAACAGAAATAAGTAGCCGCCATAGACAAGTATGGTATACCATATCTTTAAATTATCGGCCAGGACGATCCTCGGATCGGCCTGGACGATATTCACAAATTATGCCATAATTGTTCAGGAAATCAAGGAAGTAATTAAGGATGATTGATACGATCATATCGTTCTGGACGATCGCAAGATCGGCCAGGCCGATATAGTCAAAAACCTTAAGTTACTTCAGGACGATCAATATCGGCCAGCTCGTATTCAGGGCTATTGTCAGGACGATTTTCCTCTGATTTGAACTGATCGGCCAGGACGATCGTGATATCGGCCTGGACGATCAAGCTATTTTTCAATCGTCCTGTTTCACATCCAGGGCTCTTGCAATTAATGAGCTCTTTTGAAGCTCTTCTATTTAAAGAGCTCTTGTTCAACGTTTTTTAAGATCTTTGGCTGCTGCCTTGACCTAAGAAGGCCTTGAGGAGAGAAAGAGAGAGAGAAGAGAGAGAGAGGATCTTGTGAGGGGGAGCTTGTGAGGGGTTTCACAAGGGTTGCTTCAAGGATCTCTCTGCGACGTCTTCGTCTAGAGTTTCTCGTCCGTGGAAGGGTCGGTAGAGGTAAGGAGTGTTGCTTTTGGTTCTGGTTCTCTGCCAGCTTCAGGAGGAAGCAAAAGGAGATTGGTTCTCTGCCTTACCGGGGTGGCAAAAAGGAGGTTCTTGTGAGGGTTTCTCCACCTAGCCGTGGGGGCTAAAGGAGAGTCACTTTTTGTGTAGTGCAATACTTGGAGGGTGCCTCCAAGGAGTGGACGTAGGTCGAGTCGACCGAACCACTATAAATTTCTGTGTTCTTTTTCTTGCTTCCGCACGTTTAAATTCCGCATTATTTTTGTGGTGTGATTTGGTTTATATGATTTTATTTCCTTGTTTTAAAAAGAAGTTTTTAAAATACCAATTCACCCCCCCTCTTGGTTAGTTTGGGACTAAGTTCATAGGGCTTAACATCCCCATCGAACTTTCACTAGGCACTGCGATAGTAACACAACAAACACTATAGCATTACCAGCATCACTATATTAAAAATTTAGCTTGGTAATGTCGGATTCTCTATTTTCAAATGCCAAACTTTTATAATTTCTCACACCTTGGCACCATTTTTTGCCACTCAGATACTATAGCACTCGAATGTTAAAAGTGCCATGTTCTCTCAATAAAGAGATGTGATTGTTTACTAAGTAACTGATCCATGTTAGAAAGCACTGTAGTGGTGCAAAAGTCTCATCACCATGATGTTAGTTTACTTCAATGGTTCCATGACTCCCCTCTATCAAGTGCCATAGTGCCAGATGCCTTTTTGTGTTATCTATAAATAGTTATTATCTTCTGTTTATAAGAGAGTTTACTCACTTAGGTAAAATTTAGTATTTCGTTTTAGAGTACTTCTCTAGTTCCCTCTTAGAGTAAAATCTAGGGGTGGCTGGGGAACTACAAGATATAATTATTTGGAGTATTATCCCATATTTATTAAAGCAACTCTATAAGTTAAGGGAGAAGGAGTATAGATGAGATACTTTAATTCTTTATAGTGACATCACTCTCTTGTATTTTCATTCTTTTATGAGTTTAATTAAAATGAGTTTTCTTGTTATTTATTCTATGTCTGCATAATTCTCTTGTTTTGTATTGATGATGTAAAGTGCATGTTAAATGCCAATGAAGGCTCTTATTCGTGGTTGCATGTTTTATAAACATAGTTAAACCTACTTGTATCTTTATTTTATTTAATTTGTTTATTGATTATATATTCGTGGTTGCATGTTTTATAAACATAGAAAGGAACCTTTGTTGTTTGACTTTGAAATAAAAAGAAACATTTTAAAAATATAAAAAACTAAAAAAACATGTTAAAATGGATGAACGTGTACTAGATCAAGATCATTTTAGGCCTCTTAGGGATTATGCAAACCCTTTAGTAGATGAAATTTATTAGAGCATTAATGGATCTATGATCCAAGCTAAAAATTTTGATTTAAAACCTATCATAATTCAAATGGTTCAAAATTCTTTTTTTTTTGGATCTCTAGTTAAAGATACTAATTTACACTTAGCCAGTTTCTTAAAAAATTGTGCAATATTTAGGTACAATATTGCAAGTGGTGATGCAATTAGATATAAATTATTTCTATTTTCTCTAAGAGACAAAGCTAAGATGTGGTTGAATTCTTTACCCTTAAGCTCTATAACCTCTTGTAATAAGTTGGCTTATAAGTTTTTTGTTAAATATTTCCCACCTTCACATTGCCAAAAATAAAAATTATATCACTTCTTTTGCATTCTTTAGTAGATATATTAAAGAGCCTTTATTGTTTAATTGTGAGATAGAAGTGACCTTTATAAAATTTTAAAAAAAATTAAAGATGTCTAAATTAGTTCAAGAGTAGGACCATCCTACACCTCATAGAGAGCATACTAATCATCTAGTAGAAGGAATCCATTAGAGTATTAATATACCCCTTATCAAAGGCAAAAACTTTGAATTTAAATGTGTCATAATTTAGATAGTTCAAAATTTTAAGATTGAGAGATATCCTGCTAAGGATCCCAACCATCACTTAGTTAGCTTTTTAAAATTTTGTATAATATATACGTATAATGGTGTTGTTGATGCTGCTATATTAAACTTTGATTATTCTCATTTTATCTAGGGAAAAAAGCTAAGATGTTGTTAAATTCTTGACCCCCAAGCTCTATAACCTCTTGAAGGGGATTATGCTCACCTGCCTCAAAAGTTGCTGAACTGAGAGAAAGACTTTCATGGAGATTTTTGAATAAAAATTGTCTTTTATTCAAAATTTTATCTCCAAAATACGGATCCTGAATTGATGAAGACAATTCAAAGAGGAATGTTTCTTCCTCTTGGAAAATCTTGACTGATGGAGGCAAAGCTCTACAACCATTTCTGAAATGGAGTGTGGGAAATGGATCTAAGATTAAAGTATTTGAACACAAGTGGATGCTAGATAAAAAATTAAATGAATGGCCTTCCTTTGTTGTACCTCAAGGTGAAGAATCGGTTATGCTGGAGAAGTTCATTGTAAATAATGAATGGAATGTGGCTGAATTGAGAAAAGTTTTTGCTAATGAAATGGTGGAACTAATTCTACAAATAAAATTAAGGAGTGAACAAACAGAAGACAAGCAAGAGTTAATCCACAGGGAATCAGGGAGAACAATTCCTAGTATGATAGTTGAAGACAGATTTCAAAATCTGAATGATTGTAAATATTCAAAATGGATGAAGAAAGCCAAAATCATCCCGAGAGTTGAAATCTTTTGCTGGAGACTATTCAAGGAAGCTATACCAACATTTCATTATCTGGCTCGGAGAAGATTACAAGTGAATGAAATGTGTCCTAGGTGCTTGGATGGTATTGAAGATTCGGAGCACATTCTATGCAAATGTTCAAAAACCAAGAAGGCGTTCTATCAATTAAATAAATGGGGATTTCGGATTCCTTTATTTGAAAACCTTCAGGAATGCTGCAATTGGATGGAAATTTCTGCTGCTCATAATGGTATGATTCTCAATTTATTCTTCAATGTCCTATTTTTTTCTTGGAAGGCAAGAAACAAATTGACTCATGATAAAGTGGTTGAAGGAGCCATTTCGGTGGCTGCCAATGCTAGTTATTCTTCAATATCTAAATTGATTATTAAAACCAATTTGGATCAATGGGATGTTAACCAGCCTCCTAGGCTGTCCAAAAATTAGCATCCCCCTCCACCCGAATGGTTAAAAATCAATGTAGATGCTTCTATTGATGGATCTTATAAAGCCGGTATTGGAGGTGTCATACGTGATAGTAAGGGAAGATTTTTGATGGCATTTGGAATGAAATATATCCACTGGGATGTATTTCACTTGGAACTTCAAGCTATAAAATCTTTGAAAGAAATTATCAAAGATTGGATGTTCAAATACAAAGGAGCTATCATTGAAGGGGATAATGCAAATGTTATTAGAAGACTTCAAAAGGCAAGGATGAATGGGTTTAAAGGAGAAGAAGATTTTGATTTTCTTTCAGAGTTTAATTTGGTTATTTTTTCTTATGTTGAGAGAAGTACAAACAAGTTGGCCGATTGGTGTGCTAAGTATGTCTCGGCTAACAATTTCATTTTGGAAGAACTTTGCTTGAATAAGATTCCTCCTTCATTGGTTGAAATTTTGAAGGAGGAATCGACCCTGTAGTTTTTTTTCTTTTTTTTCTTTCTTTGCAATTAATGCATTTACTCCTCTTTTCAAAAAAAAAAAAAAGCTCTATAACCTCTTGGAATGAGTTGACACATAAATTTCTAGTTAAGTATTTTCTACCTTCAAAATTTTCCAAGCTTAGTAATGATATCACATCTTTTGCCCAATTTGAATGAGAGTCAATTTATGAAAGTTGAGGAAGATTCAAGAAAATGCTTATGAAATGCCCTCACCATGCTTTAATCAATTGGTTGGTTATTCAGACTTTTTGTAATAGTTTGGTAGGATCCCTTAGGTTGATAATAGAAGTAGTAGTTGGGGGATCTTTGATTTCTATGCCATTTCATAAATCATATAAATTAATTGAGGAAATGATTATAAATAATTTTTAGTGGCCTTCTAATTGGGTGAATCCTATGGGAGTATATAGTGTTTATGAATCAAATGCTTTATTTATTTTGACTACTTAGGTAGCTACTATATCTAAAACATTAGACACTATTAGAGCCAGTTTAGGATCATCTATGCAATTAAAAGTGCTTGATTTAAATTCTATTAATAATAGTAATGCATTTGGGATTGTGAATGTGAATTTGATTGAAAGATAAAATAATCACTATTCTAATATATATATATATATATATATATATAATCCAGGTTGGAGGAACCACCCTAATTTTAGTAGTTAAAATAATAATATTGATGGTAATAATTAGGGGAATACATGTTAATCTAATTAAGGAGAAAATTCAAATAATACTTTGCAATATGTAGCAAATCCTAGGACTTTCTTTAGAAGAGGTTATGATTCAATTAGGAATCTAGTTGCAAAGTTAGACTACTTTAATCAAAAACTTTAAAATTTAATCAGGATAGCTTGCAATTTATCTTAATAGTAAGCCTTATAAGACTTTGCCCAGTAATAAAAAATTTAAACTAAATGAGAAGTGAAAATAACATAATGGAGACCACTTGAGAAGTGATGTTCATTTTTTATATCCAAAATGACATATCTAGGCAAGCCTTGCTGGAGACTAAAATTTAGTGTTGTATTAGAAGGCAACCCAATTCTATTTCTTTATTTTTTATTCTATTTTATAATTTATATTATGTATGTGCTATTCTATTTGTGAAAGTTATTAATTTTATTTTGACTAAGTTATGAAAAGTTTTGTAAGAAAATTTGTTTTCATAAAATTTAAGCTAATGTCGTAATGTTGGAGTTTGAAGCCCTGTAGCATTTGCATGCCAAGGGCTGTAGCATTCAAAAATAACATTCCGATGCTGAATTTTGAAGAATTTTTTTAGATTGCACCATTGTATCATCAAATTCCATAAGGCTATTATGCCTATCAAGCTCCTCAGTGTTATAGTATCAAGAGCTACAACATTTGATTCTTTATTTCCACAATACTGATGCCAAGACAATCAATATGTCATACTTTCATAACTTTTCACTGTGACGCTTTATTGAGTACTACAACGTTATTGCCAATACAACAACATTTGGTTAAAATTAGTATTATGTTAGTTAAAGAACCATGGTGGTTGTCTTTATTAGCATCATAGTGCTAATAAAGACTACACTGTAGTACCAAGGGTCTTGTGTTGCAAATCTGGATTTAAGGAGTATACTTTTTATGATAACAAATATTCCTGATATTCTTATTTCCTTACTACTGTTACTACTGCACATCTATTTTGGTTGCCATGCTACTAACATTTCATGTCCATAAGGTCAATTGCAATTCAAGTCAACTCAAGTTTGGGTAGATTAGGACTGAGTCAGTATGTAATTCTAATTCTAATCTTTTTACCTTTTCTTGAGTCAAATGTAATAAGGTGGATCATGATACTAAGTAACCTTGCACACAATCACTCAGGGGGAGAAATTCTATAGGTTTAAGAGTTTCTTTATTTTTTATCATATTGTACATGACAATAAAAAATCATCCTAGATGATCAATTAGAAATAGAAACCCTAATTAGGGCATATGTGTTAAGTCAGCCGAATTAAGCAAATCATCCTTGATGATCTTTACAACGTCCTGGATGATATGCTAAAATTAGAAAATCTCAGTCACCAAACACATTTAGGCAAGGTTTTATATTGGGAACTTTGTTTTAATCACACATGACAATTCATTACAATCATGCCTAAATTAGTCAGGTGATTAAGAAAAGTAATTAAGGTTAGATTGATCAATCATATCATCCTGGACGATTAGTTAAAAAACCTTAATTTTCTCCTGAATCACCTGGACATCAAGAAAAATTAGTTGGACGATCAGTTGAAATTCTTCATCATCCAGATGTATCTCGTAGATGACCAGAATGATTTACTGGATGATAATATTTGATTTTGAACTAATCATATAGGATGATCCAAGAATCATCTTGGATGATAAGTTATATTTCTTTATCATCCAAAATGTATCTCCTGGATGACCAAAATGATTTTTGGATGATATGTATGATTGTGAACTAATCATATAGGACGATGTCTACATCATCTTGGATGAATAGAACAAACTATGTGATCTAAATGTCCAGCCCTCCCAGATCATCCTAACTAAAAGGGATAAAATATATTGATTATACAGGATGATCTCATCCTAGATGATCTTTGACAGCAAGTTGTAAATTAGGGCAAATTTTAAGCCCTTCTTTATCAGATCACTTGTTTATTGATATTGTGATCTTTTGTTGTTGTCCTAAACTGAGAGAGCCTAGAGAATGAGAGGGAGAGCTTGGGAGGGAGGGCGAGAGAGAGAGAGAGAGAGAGAGAGAGAGAGAGAGAGAGAGAGAGAGAGAGAGAGAGAGAGAGAGAGAGAGAGAGAGAGAGAGAGAGAGAGAGAGAGAGAAAGAGAGAGAGAGAGAGAAAGAGAGAGAGAGAGAGAGAGAGAGAGAGAGAGAGAGATAGAGGATCTTGTGAGGATGAATTTGTGAGGGGTACACAAAGGTTTCTCCAAGAAAGATTCTGAGCCATCTTCTCTAGTTATTATTCCTGGTTCCTTGGTGACTCTAAGGAGGTCTTCATTAGCACAAGAGTTTGGGTTTTTTGCCTGCTTCAAGAGGAAATAAAAGGAGTCTGGGTTCTCTGCCTCACCGGGGTTGATGAAAAGGAGTTTATAAAGGCTTCTCCACCTTGCTGTGGGAGTCAAACAAGAGTCACTATTATTTTAGTGCAATACCAAGAGGAGAGGCTCCGGGGAGTGGACGTAGGTCATATTGACCGAACCACTATAAAAGCTTTTGTGTTCTTTCTTATTACTGTTCCACATTTTTATTTTTGCACTTTATATTCATGTGGATGATCATATGGTTTAATTCTTTAATTTATTTTGTTAATCACCTCCACATCAAAGATAAATCATGTTGTTTTAAAATATTCAAAAAGGATTTAAAAAAGATCTTGCTTTTTATTTAAGAATTTTTAAAACTACTAATTCACCCCCTCTAATCTTGGTTAGCCTCGGGCTAGTTCATAAAGGCTTAATAACACTAACAAACTTTCAAGTGGTAACAAAGTGGGATTCATAAAATTAAGTTTTAGAAAACTTTTGAATTTCAATCCAGGGCTAACTTTGGTAACCTAAACACGACGGATGGGTATTCCATTACTCGACCACCCTTATTTGATAATATACCTTTTAGTTTCTAAAAACTTGCATGCCCACTTTCTTACAACCTATATATTATCACATGTGGATGCTTTTAAAAAAAGTTATTCTACACCAACACATGAAATAAATGGCATCAAAATTGAACTTTCATTTATTGAATGGACTCTTAATGATATGGATCTAGCACAACTTAATACAAAATGTTTAAACTATTTTTTCTGTGCACTAAAATTTGAAGATTACATGCGTGTTTTAACATGTGCAACTAGTAAAAAAATTTGAGATAAATTATGTATCACTTAAGAAGGCACAAGTGAAGTTAAGTAATTTAGGTTGAATATTTTGCTTCATGACTATGAACTCTTTTGCATAAAATCTAGTGAGTCAACATATGAAATGTATACTAAATTTATATAAATTTTTACCTCCCTGCATGCCTTAGGAAGAGAACTAACTAACTATGTGAAAGTTAACAATATTTTTAGAAGTTTACCTTATTCCTTAGATTCTATGTTTACTGATATAATTGAATCCAAGGATTTGAATACTTACTCTATTGATAACTTACTTAGATCACTCATTTCTTATGAGCAAGGAGTGAATCAAAGACAACTTGATGTAGATGACAAAAAGAAGGAGAAAATTATGGCACTAAAGGCTAATGATATGGATACATATTCTTCTGGGATTGATAGTGATGATATTGCTATAAATAGTAGATTATTCAAAAGCTTCTTAAGGAAGAAATAAAAGCACTATCAGAAATTGAACAAAGGTAAGAATAGCAACAACTCTAAGGGTTCTTCTGATATGATTAGCTTTGAATGCAGGAAGCTAAGACATATAAAAGATGATTTCCCTTCACTTAAGGCTCACCTAAGTAAAGAGAATGTTTAGGAGAAACCTATGTTTGGGAAGGATAAGAAATAGATTCAAAAGGCTTTCTGCGCGGATTCTACATCTAACTCCTCTAAGACTGAAGCTGAAGAGGAAACAACAAACTTGTGTTTAATGACAGATGAACATCTTAGTCATTTTGACTAAGAAGAGGTATGTGAATTAACATATGATAAATTAGTTGATGTTTTTGAGAAAATACATTCATCCTATAAAAATCTTAAAACATTGCACGCTTGTTTGAAATTGCAATTTTTGAACTTACAAAAAGAGCACGAAGTTTTGATTAAAGATCATTCTACACTTATACCAACCACATGACATTACTTGATGAGTTTTACGATTTAAATAAAAAGCATTCTAATTTAATCATTGAGTATGATTCATTAAAGCATTACATGCTGAACTAGAAACTGCATACAAGGAATTGGATACTTTTGCAACTTATTTAGACAGTAAAGAGCTTGCTTTGAAAAAATAAGTTTTTGTTCTTAAAAATTCAAAAAGGTTTTTCGAAGCTCAATTAACTGCTTATAAAGAGAATAGAAAACCACCCATAATGCTTGAGTTTCATAGTCCACCAAATCAGCATGCATCATTCAAACCTAGAAAGAAGCACTATGAAAGTTCGTTAGGGATGTTAAGCCCTATAGAACTAGCCGAAGGCTAACCAAGAGGGGGGTGAATTGATATTTTAAAAATCTTTAGGTGAAGCACGAATATAAACCAAATCACCACAAAAATGCGGAAGAAAATAAATACGGAAGTAGTAAAAATAAGAACACAAGGGTTTATAGTGGTTCGGTCAACTCAACATACGTCCACTCCCCGGAGGTGCCCTCCGAGTATTGCACTACAATCGTGACTCTCCTTTAGCCCCCATAGCTAGGCGGAGAAGCCTTTACAAACACCTCTTTTTGCCACACCCGGCAAGGCAGAGAACCTTCCTCCTTTTGCTTCCTCCTGAAGCAGGCAGAGAACCACAATCGCTTGCTGGAACTTACCTCTCCCAACCCTTCCAAGGACAAGAGAATCTAGGGAAGAAAAAGTGGAACAATGGTTGGAGCAACCCTTATGAATCCCCTCACAAGCTCCCCCTCACAAGATCCTCTCTCTCTCTCTCTCTCTCTCTCTCTCTCTCTCTCTCTCTCTCTCTCTCTCTCTCTCTCTCTCTCTCTCTCTCTCTCTCTCCTTTAGATTTTCTTAGGTTAAGACAGCAGCCAAGGATATTCAAAAATGTTGAACAAGAGCTCTTAAATAGAAGAGCTTCAAAGGAGCTCATTAATTGCAAGTTGCCGACAATATCGTCCATGATGATATGAACATCATCCTGGCTGATCAGTACAAATCCCATAAGATTGGTAAGAGTATCGCCCTGAATGCAAACTGGATGATTAAAAATTATCTTGATCGTCTAGGCCGATCAGTTCAAATCAGATGAAAATCATCTAGAGCATCGCCCTGAATTCAAGCTGTCCGATCCCGATCGTCCAGAAGTAACTAAGGTTTTTGAATAGATCGTCCTGGCCAATCCTGCGATCGTGCAGGATGATGTGATCGTATCAATCATCCTTAATTACTTCCTTGATTTGTCTGATTAATTAAGGCATAATTGTGAATATCGTCCAGGCCAATCCAAGATCGTCCTGGCCGATTACCAAAAAATACAGAATACCTTAATTATTTATGGCAATAATTTCTTTCTGTTTTGATCCTATCGTCCTGGTCGATACACATATCATCCAGGCTGATTGGCTAATTACGGCTGCCTTAATTAAGAACCCCTGATTAGATTTTCTATTTTAAGCCCGATCGTCCTGGACGATGTAAATATCATCCTGGCCGATTTGAGTAAAAATAGAAATTCTCAGTCTCTCAAGTGTGTGTGTGTAGGGTTACTTAGCATCAGTCTTTTTGAATATTACAAATTGACTCAAGAAGAGAAAAAGCAAAATATAGACTAACTCAACTCTAATCTACCCTATCTTTAGCTGATTCTGATTTTCGTTCGATCTTTTGGTCCTGAAAAGTCAATAGAGAAAAAGGCAAGATTTGTTTGCTATCATCAAAATCATAATCCAAAAAAAAGATTTATAACAATCTCCCCCTTTTTGATGATGGCAAACACAAGTAGGAAAATCTCAGTAAAAATAGCAGTTCATTAAAATTTCAAAGTTACAAGCATCAACTTTTCCTACCACATCTGACTCCCTCTTTTGTCATCACAAAAATAGGGTCCTAGACACACATAAAGAAAAAAAAAACAATAGAAACTAAAACAAACTACAAGACAAACTACAGAAAACAGAAAATAGAAAACAAACTAGAAAAATGGGGATCATGATCATCAGATGGAGGTGGTGGAGGTGGCTGCTGAAAGGAGCCAGCTAGCGTTGTAAACTGAGCATTGAACCAGGCGATGTCCTGGTCATGCTGCTGCTGCTGGTGAGTAATGTAGCTATCAAAACGGGCTAAATCCTCTGTGCGGTGCTGCTCGTAGCAGGCTATGTCCTCAGAATGTTGTTGCTCTTGTGCAGAAATGCAAGTATCGGAACGGGTCTCCCAATGTTCAAATCTCTCCACTAACTGGTCAAGCTGTGAGTACTGTCGAAGAGGAGTAGGATCAGGAACAGGAGCGGGAGCCTCCTCCTCGTCAGCCCCCCGAGGTTCCTCATCCCCTGGGTGGAGATGAGTACTGTGAAGGGTACTGAAGGAACTGTTTGAGTAGAAGAGAGTTGGGAGGTTGGGAGAAGCAGGATATTGAAGTTGATATTTGGTTTCAAGTACATAGGCTATGAGGTGTCCTAAAGCCATATTGGGTTTCCTTTTATGACCTGGATTGCGAATTGTGATTAAATGATCAATGTACCAAAAAATTAAGTCATCAACATTAAATTCTCTATGTGCCATGATGTAAAAAATAGTCAGATAAAGTAGAGGAGTGATGTGGATTCGATCCCCAGCTTTTGGAATAATGGAGGTTCGAAGGACATGCTGAATTGTTCTAGCATCTTTGACTAAAGAGCTAGTCTCTCCAACATGAAAAGGTGCATTGGTCTGGCGAAGGAAATGATTTGCCGTGGACAAATCAAAGTCAGGATCTGAGATGATTATATGCAGCTTATCCCCGGTGGTGGATAGTTGCAATAGTTCAGCACAGTCCTGATATGTGATTTCGACTGGGCGTTGATTCACATAGGAGGTTAGGGCTGTGAAGGTAGGATTTATACGAAGATTTGCAAAGAATTCACGAAGATGCTCAGAAAGAAAGGGGAAAACGAGAGATAGAATGAAACAAAGAGAAGTGTGAGCGAAGAGATCCATTACCAGATATGAAAGGTGGACATGATTGATGACTCTGGAGATAGTTATCCCACATTCTTTATATCGATGGTAAGCAGCTTCATCTTCTGCTTCCCTGAAACAAGGGTCAATCCTAGCCCTCGAAGAACTCTTAGAAGTTTATCGGACTTTCTTCCCACCAGCCATAGCAAGAAACCAGTAAGAAAACACAAGAGAAGAAGAAGGTTGAGGTGAAAACAATGGCTGGAATGGCCTGAATTTAAAGAAACGGCCATATCGTCTAGGACGATTTGGTTTAATTATTGCGTACAGACCGATTGATCAAAAAGGCGGTCCGATCGGCCGGGCCGATCAGATATTGGCCAGAATGATTAGACACAGGCGATCATTCTGAGGAGTCAAGCCGGACGACCGTTGAAAAGTAGATCGTCCGGGCCGATTAGGTGTATCATCCAGGATGATGCACAATAATTGATCGTACCATCCGAAGTTAAAACATTTTAAATATGTGCCACGTGTATCGTCCAGGATGAACAGTGGATCGGCCAGGACGATTGTCCAATAATGGATCATCCGGGGCCAATTTTAAGGATTTAAACATGCTGACACGTGGATCGTCAAGGACGATCTAGTGTATCGGCCATGACAATGACCATAAAATGCATCGCCCAGGACAAAATATGTTATCGGCCAAGACAATCAACATGATTGTAATAGAGTTCGATCAGATCGTCTAGGATGATAAATTATCGTCTAGGACGAAGAGTTACAACAAGTACAGAAAAGTTGATCAGATGGAATTTTGAAGAGAATTTGTCCTATCATCCAGGATGATATAAGAATCAGCCAGGATGATGTGACAAGAAATTTGAATCCAAGGAAAAGATGTTGATGATCAAAGCCCTCAAAAATAAATGAATCACAATACAAACCTAAAAAACAACAATAAAAAGGCTAAAAAACTAAAAAGAAAAACGAAGGAAAGGAAATTTTTTTCTTATTTTTGGTTTTAATTTTTTTTTAGCAAAGTATTCATATGAAAAATTTCTCAAACTATTAAATTTTAGAGATTCAAAAGATCAAAGAGTTAACAAGTCAAAATCTGAAAAAGGTAGAATATCCGATCTTGTTAATCCCTAGCTCGGACTTCTTTCAAGACAA
Source organism: Dendrobium huoshanense (assembly GCA_016618105.1). Lineage (NCBI taxonomy): Eukaryota > Viridiplantae > Streptophyta > Magnoliopsida > Asparagales > Orchidaceae > Dendrobium > Dendrobium huoshanense. Next base: position 1,024,594 of record CM028346.1, on the reverse strand, counting down.
TAATCATCCTTTTTTTAAAAATAAAAGGTCTAACTCAGAAAAACTTTATTGGGTAAAAAGAAGATCCAATCAAAACTTGGTTACAAAGAAAATATCTTATAAATAATATAACAAAGTAATTTGTCTCAATCATGGAATTTGAAATCAAGCCTTTGAAAGCATCAAATAACTAATGAGTTCTCTAAGGTTTAAGAGTTTAGAAAAAAGATAATAGCTTATATTTAGTGGGCTCATTTTATGCCGCTTGTATCTTTGATTTGGCTCTTGAGCATCTTAATTTTTTATACACATTTGTGTATATACATTTTTCATTTCAAATTTGCATCTTTTCCACTTTCCCTCTTAATTCTTTCAAGCTAAATTCTCTTTAACAAAAACACTTAAAAAGAACCTTAGTTGTGAGTATATCCTCCAAATATTAGAGAATAGGAGTTCTCTCTCTAACATAGGGAAGAACAAGCCACAAAACAAAATCATAATCATGTGATAAATGCAATGGCAATATTTCAATTAACTTGAAAGATATATAAGAACTTTGGATATTATGCACAAGATAGATTATTGTAAAAAGATAAAAAGAATCTTAGTTTCAAAAACCAGTTGTCAATATGAGATAGACTTTGTCCAGAAAAGAAAATTATGTCACTAAAAGAGGTTAGAGGGAGGGAAACCATCAACGGTGTTTCTCCCTTTGACCGATTTAGATATGATAATCAATGGCTTTAAATCTCCAAAATCTAAAAAGCTTAAAAAATAATCATATAGAAAAGCAATCATAAAAGCAAAGCGAAAACAAAACAATCTAGAACAACAAAAAGCTAGCACACAATAAAAAATATGATAAAACTAATTAAAAAATATTTCATGAAATTATGAAGAAGCAAGTTTAAGTAATTATGAGCTGCGAGCCTCCATATGTCCAATTATCCTATGCTCCCACGAGGTCTTTGGTGAGAGCACACCTGCAAAACTCAACAGTCAGATTTAGGAACCCAAACTTATTTGGGTCCCTTCTTAGGAAAAGTAGAATACAATGCAGGTGTGGTATGCTGTGAATCATGTACCTTAGGTCTCCACACCCAATGTGTACTACGGTAAACGGTGCAAGTGTGTGAGATGTGTCCTAGCATACCACATGAAAAACATCTAACTCCAAGAAAAGGGTTTCTTAAATGGTTTAAGTTATAATGCCTCTTTCTAGGTTTTGGCTTTTGATCAAGAGTAGGCGTCATCCAAGTTTTCTTAAGTGTTTCTAATTCATTTTTAATCCTCAAGTTTGTATTATTTAGAACATCATTCTCAACCCTCAAGTTTTTATCTCTCTCTTTAGATTTCTTGAAATAAGATTAAAGAGAGGTGTGTGAAATTTTTAATGCTTCATTCTCATCAATTAATTTTGAGTGGTTTTTTTTCAAATCATCAAATTCATCAAGAAGAGCCATGTGATTAGATTAACCATTGAATGATCTTTAAGAATAACTTCATACTCTTTTTGTAAATTTACAAGTTCCAATTTTAAGTTAGCATGAGTCTTCTTAAGTTTTTTGTTTGATGCATGGATTTTCTCACAAATCTTAAACAATTCATCATAGGTTGGTTTACATACCTCTTCATCATCGCTTTGATCTTCCCCCATTAAGCACATGTTTGTTGTCTCTTCCTCTGGTTCAGTCTCAGAGGAATTAGTACCAGATTCTGCCCAGAATGCCTTTTGGACTCTTCTTATCCTTCCTAATCTTAGGTTTCTCCTCATTCTTTTCCTTACTTGAGTGATCTTGAAGTGTAGGGCAATCGGCTTTCACATATCCAGGCTTCCTGCATTCATAACAAACAACATCAAAAGATCCTTTAGAATATTTGTTATCCTTACCTTTTCTCCAATGATGCTTTTGCTTCTTCCTTAGAAAGTTTCTGAATTGCATTGAGATGAAGGCAACTTCATCGCTCTCAGACTCAGAAGAATCAGAGTCAGATTTGTGTGCCTTCAATGCCACCATTTTCTCTTTCTTTTTCTCACATGCATCAAGATTTCTTTAACTCACCCCTTGCTCGTAAGCAATGAGTGAGCCAAGTAAGTTGTCAATCGAATACGTGTTCAAATTCTTAGATTCAATTATAGCAGTAATTTTTTGCATCAAAAAAGGAAGGCAAGCATCATAAAATCTTATTTATTTTTTCAAAATTTGAAAGCTCTCTTCCTAAGGCATGCAAGGAAGTAACAATCTGAGTAAATCTCATATACATTTCAGAAATTGATTCATGAGGTTTCATATGAAAAAGTTCGTAGTTATGCAAGAGGATTGTTTAACTTCATTAGTGCCTTCATAAGTGATACATAATTTATCTCAAATTTCTTTACTAGTTTTACAAGTGGAAACATGCATGTAGTCTTCTGATTTTAAAGCACAGAAAAAACAATTAATACATTTTGCATTCAATTGAGCCAGATCCCTATCATCTAAAGTCCATTTAGTAAAAGAAAGAGGAACAATAATGTCGTTAAGTTTACCAGTTGGAGGTGTGTAACCATCCGTAACAAGCATCCACATGCGATAATCAGTTGATTGTAAAAATGTAGACATGCGAGTTTTCTAAAAATCAAATAGGATGTTATCAAACAAAGGTGGTCGGGTAATAGAATACCCTTCCGGTGTATTACGATTCCCAAAGTTAGCCATGAATCTAAATTTAAAAAGTTTTCAAACTTAATTTTTATGAATCCCGCTCTGATACCACTTGAAAGTTCGTTAGGGATGTTAAGCCCTATAGAATTGGCCCAAGGCTAACCAAGAGGGGGGGGGGGGGGAGTGAATTGGTATTTTAAAAATCTTTAGACGAAGCACGAATACAAACCAAATCACCACAAAAATGCAGAAGAAAATAAATGCGGAAGTAGTAAAAATAAGAACACAAGGGTTTATAGTGGTTCGGTCAACTTGACCTACGTCCACTCCCTGGAGGAGCCCTCCGAGTATTGCACTACAATCATGACTCTCCTTTAGCCCCCACTGCTAGGCGGAGAAGCCTTTATAAACACCTCTTTTTTCCACACCTGACAAGGCAGAGAACCTTCCTCCTGAAGTAGGTAGAGAACCTCGATCGCTTGTTGGAACTTACCTCTCCCAACCCTTCCAAGGATAAGAGACTCTAGGGAAGAAGAAGTGGAACAATGCTTGGAGCAACCCTTGTGAATCCCCTCACAAGATCCTCTCTCTCTCTCTCTCTCTCTCTCTCTCTCTCTCTCTCTCTCTCTCTCTCTCTCTCTCTCTCTCTCTCTCTCTCTCTCCTTTAGGTTTTCTCAGGTCAAGAAAGCAGCCAAGGATGTTCAAAAATGTTGAACAAGAGCTCTTAAATAGAAGAGTTTCAAAGGAGCTCATTAATTACAAGTTGCCGACAATATCGTCCATGACGATATGAACATCATTCTGGCCAATCAGTACAAATCCCATGAGATCGACCAGAGCATCGCCCTAAATGCAAACTGGACGATTGAAAATTAGCTTGATCATCTAGGCCGATCTCAAGATCATCCAGGATGATCAGTTCAAATCAGAGGAAAATTGTCCAGAGCATCGCCCTGAATTCAAGCTGTCCAATCCCGATCGTCTAGAAGTAACTAAGGTTTTTGAATAGATCGTCCTGGCTCATCCTGCGATCGTCCAGGACGATGTGATCATATCAATCATCCTTAATTACTTCCTTGATTTGTCTGATTAATTAAGGCATAATTGTGAATATCGTCCAGGCCAATCTAAGATCGTCCTGGCCGATTACCAAAAAATACAGAATACCTTAATTATTTATGGCAGCAATTTCTTTATGTTTTGATCCTATCATCCTGGCTGATACACGTATCGTCCAGGCCGATTGGCTAATGACGGCTGTCTTAATTAAGAACCCATGATTAGATTTTCTATTTTAAGCCTGATCGTCCTGGATGATGTAAATATCATCCTGGCAGATTTGAGTAAAATCAGAAATTCTCAGTCTCTCAAGTGTGTGTGTGTGTATGGTTACTTAGCATCAGTCTTTTTGAACATTACTAATTGACTTAAGAAGAGAAAAAGCAAAATACAGATTGACTCAATCCTAATCTACCCCATCTTGAGCTGATTCTGATTTTCGTCCGATCTTTGGGTCCTGAAAAGTCAATAGAGAAAAAGGCAAGATTTGTTTGCTATCATCAAAATCATAATACAAAAAATAGATTTGTAACACACTATAACTTGAGTAGATTAGTAAACCCTTTTCCTTATGTTACATATTTTTCATGTGGCATGCCAGGACACATCTCCCATACTTGCACTGTTCACCATAGTACACACTAGGTGTGGAGACCTAAATTATATGATTTATAATATAACAAACTTCAATGTATTCTTTTATCCAAAAGAAGGGACCCAAACTTATTTGAGTTCCTAAATCTAATATTTGATGATTTTGTAGGTGTACTCTCACACAAGACCTCATGAAAGCATGTGGTACTTGAATAGCGGATGCTCACGACATATGACTGGAGATACTAATCAATTCATTTCGTTGGATGCCAGGGTTAGAAGCAAGGTCACTCTTGGAGACAACAACACCGAAAAAGTGGTTGGCATATATATAATAAAAAACTCAAAGAACCTTTTGATTGAAAATATTTGGCTTATAGATGAACTAAAAAATAACTTCCTCAACATCAGCCAACTCTGTGACAATGGGTTCAGCATAAATTTTTTAGCAAACACTTGCTTTATAAGCTTAAATACTAATATTATTTTGTAGGAAAAAATGATTAACAATATCAACATGCCTGATTTAAATAATATTGAGTGCACTGCTTTATTATGGTTAAAACTATTATTGATGAGTCTTGGTTGTGGCATAGGACATTATGTCATGTCAAAATGAGAACCCTTAGAAGAGTAACCCAAAAGAACTTAGTTAGAGGTGTCCCCAAGCTTAAGTTCACTAAGGACCACGTGTGTGATACTTATCAACTAGGAAAATAAGTTCAATCATCTTTCCATTCCATTAAGGACATTAGCACCTCTAGACCCCTAGAAGTCCTTCACATGCATTTATTTGGATCCATTAGCAGCGCAAGCTTAGGGGAAAAATTCTTTGGATTTGTAATTATCGATGACTACTCGAGGTTCACTTAGATTAGATTTCTATCACATAAAAGTGAGTATTTTAATGAATTTAAATCCTTCTCTAATTAGATTTAAAAAATGCTAGGTTGTGAGATCTTGACCATCCATAGTGATCATAATAGAGAGTTTAAAAATGTGAGATTTAGAATTTTCTGTAAGGAGTAAGGGATTAGTCATAATTTTTCAGCTCCTAAGACCCTCAGCAGAACGAGATAGTTAAAAAGGATAAACATGACCTTAGTGGAAGCTGCTAGAGCCAAGCTTGCTGAGTATTCAATTCCAAAATACTTTTGTGTAGAAGTGATGAACACAACATATTATGTGTTGAATAGAGTGGATGTTAAATCCAGATTGATTAAGACACCATATGAGATCATTAAGGGTAGGACACCCAACCTTTCTCACCTCCATGTCTTTGATTTTAAGGTTTTCATTCTAAATAATGGGATATCACTCTTAATAAGTGTAGGAAAATTCTTTAGAGTGTTTAATAAGAGGACATTGGTGGTGGAGGAGAAAACTTATGTAGTCTTTGACGAATCTAATCCTAAGAAGTCTAGAGTTGAGGAAGAAGAAGAAGTATGTGAGATTACCTAAGGAGTAGAAACTATAAATCTAGAGAAAATGGTAGAGTCTCAAAACACTGATAGAGTAGGTGAGATTACCCAAGGAGTAGAAACTATAAATGTGGAGGAAAGGGTAGAACCTTATAACACTTTTCCTAGAAATTGGAGATATTCCTCGAGTCATCCTTAAGAATTGTCCGGATACCCTTCTAATGGTATTAGAACTAGGCTTGGACTTAGAAAGGAAGTAAATCACTCTGCCTTTATCTCAATGAATGAATCCATTTATATAAATCAAGCCCTTTCTAATGAATGCTATATCCTAGCTATACAAGAAAAACTTAATCAATTTATGAGGAATAATGTCTGGAAGCTAGTAGAAAGACCTAAGAATTAAAGTGTAGCAGGAACCAAATGGGTCATTAAGAATAAAATGAATGATTTTGATGTGGTGGTTAGGAATAAGGTAAGATTGGTGGTTAAGTGGTACAACTAAATAGAAGGGATTGATTTTGAGGAGACTATTTCCCCTGTAGCAAGATTGGAAGCTTTTAAAGTGCTACTAGCATTTGCCTATTATAAGGGATTTAAGCTTTCCAAAAGGATGTCAAGAGTGTCTTTTTAAATGGAATAATAAAAGAAGATGTGTTTGTAGAGGAACCCCTAGGTTTTGAGAATTCTTAATTTCAAAATTAAGTTTAAAAAAATGCCTTATATAGATTAAAACAGGCACCTAGAGCTTGTTATGAGAGGCTTAGCACATTCCTACTAGAAAGGTAGTTTGTTAAGGGGAACGTAGACATCACTTTTTTTCTAAGAAAAGTAGGAAATGATTTACTCATTTTTCAAATCTATGTTGATGATATACTTTTTAGATCGTCTGATAAAAATTTATGTGATGATTTTTCTAAAGTAATGAGTAAAGAATTTGAGATGAGTATGATGGGAGAATTGTCTTACTTTTTGGGATTTAGCATAAGGAAAATGGATGATGGAACTTTTCTTAATCAATCAAAATATACTAATGACATCTTAAGAAAATATGAAATGGATAAAGCCAAGTCAATAAACACTCCCATGAGCTCCAGTGTCCAGTTAGATAAGGATTCAAATAAAAAATCTGTTGATAAAAAAAAGAAGAGGAATGATTGGATCACTACTTTACTTAACTGCTAGCTGACCCGATATAATGTTTAATATTTATCTCTGTGCTAGATTTCAACCTAATCTTAAAGAATCACAACTGACTAAAGTTAAGAGAATCCTTGGATATCTGTAAGGAACCCAAAACTTAGGAATCTAATATCCTAGGCATAACACTTCTTTTGAAATTACTGGATATTTTGATTCTAATTTTGCAGTATATAGGATGGATAGAAAGAGCACCACTGGAACATGCCAATTCATAGGATAATCCTTAGTCTCATGGTCTAGTAAAAAATAAAATTGTTGCACTTTCCACTGCTTAAGTTGAATACATTGCCTTAAGAAGTTACGTGGCCCTAATTTTTTGGTTGAAGCATCAAATTCTGGATTTAGGATTACTTGTAGGCACTATTTTAATTCTATATGATTGCATAATGTCATATGTATTTCTAAAAATCCTATCCAATATTCAAGAACCAAATACATTAACATAAGGCATCACTTTATTAGGGACCATATTACCAAAGGAGATATTAAACTACACCATATAGCAACTGAAAACCAACTACTGTATCTTTACTAAACAACCGGCCTTTGACACATTCAATATCTTAAGAATCAGATTGGGTGTGATTGACATAAATGCATGAACTTGATCATTATTGAACTCTAAATTTTCTATTTTTTTATCTTTCTTTTATTTTTTTAATTGCTATTTTTATTTATTAGCTACTATTTCTATGTTTTCATTTTTATGTTATTGTTCCTTTCAATTTTCTTTTTGGTCACTACAGAAATGATATTTTTTTCCTTGTGTTTATTTTTCAAAATTTGTAATCCAAGGTTGACATCCCTAAATCAGTTAAAGGATGAAATACTATTGATGTTTTTCCTTCCTCTAACTCCTTTAGAGGTGTAATTTTCTTTTCAAAATAATCTTTTAAAAAAATAAAAAATAGGACTTTGAAATTGAGATCTTTTTTTATCTTCCCACAGTAATCTATCTCATATGAATAATATTCAAAGTCATTAAATCACTTTCAAGCTTTCTTGATCAAGTTATTGCATTTATCATTTAAATATTATTCTGATTTATGATTTATTCTTCCTTATATTAGAGAATGAGATTTTCTTCTCTATTATCTAAAAGATATTCTCATAACTGAGAGTCTTTAAAGGTTTTGAAAGAGAGCTAGCTCGTAAAAAAACTTTATTTTTTTTTCATTCTTTTTAGTTCTTTTTATCATCTTTTAGTTATTTTATGTTTAATTTTTACTTATTTTTTATGTTTTGGGCCTTTAATGATCAACTCCTTCCAACATCAATATTTTCATTTTTTTTTCACAATGTCCTTCTTATCATCCTAGACGATATCATCAAATCAGCCTTCACCATCAATTTAACAACTGATTACACTCAATTATTTAAGATCACGCTGGAAGATCCACATAATCCTGGGCGATCTGATCAAATTTTGCTAAATTATTTATGATAGTCCTGGACGATACACCTATTCATCCTAGACAATTTATATAGCAAAAATGGTTAAACATTATAAATTTGGCCAATACGATTAATTATTATTAATAATCTTGGATGATACATTTCATCAATGGTCTTCCAGCATGACTCCTCGTGACGATCGCCTGTGTCTAAACATCCTGAATGATGTTTGATTGTCCTGGATGATAGGATTTCCTTTTTTTTTCCAATCATCCCAAATTTCATAAATTCTCCTACAATCATCCTGGATGATGTAACTGACTCTTTATAAACTGCTAAATTCAACAATTTTCTTCACACTCAAATCCTCAAAATCTTCTTTCCTTCTCACTTAAATTATTAATCCTTATTAATGGCTAGTGGGAAAAGGTCTAGGATAGTGACAGGAAGCTCCTTTAGGGTGTATGTAATCGATTCACTGAGGTGGCTGATCAAGCTATCTATCTTTGATACAAAATTGTTGGGATCACACCTTCGACGATTGTCAATTCTTGAACCCTCACTTACATGATACTGCATCTGTTCACTCACACCTCTCTCACTTTTATTCTAACACTGGCTTTCCCATTTAGTTCTAAACTCCTTTATGAGTTCTTTGTTAGTCTAAGGATCAATGCCACTTACACTGCACTATAATCCTATATTCATAAATGCTTAGTAGAAATCACTTACAAAGATTGTTAGGAGCTTGTCCAACTTTTTATCACTGGAGACAATCATATCTTATCTTCAGATCTTGATTTTAACTAAGGTCCTATCAACCAATTACTAAGGAACACTAACGTCACCTTCCATGATGGTGCCTCAAGCACCTTAAGAAAAGACGTTAGGATAATTCAACATGTCCTTAGAACCTCAGTGATCCCAAAGGCTGGTGATTGTGTTCATAGAACTACCCTACTCTCAATCACCACCTATTACATAATGGCACATAGGGAGTTCAATGCCATTGATCTTCTCTTTCGCTATATTGAGCACCTAACCAGTATTAAGGATTTAGTGCACAAAAGAAAACACAATCTTTCTTTAGGACACATCATAGCTTTTGTGCTTGAAATCAAATACAACCTCAAATATCCTACCCCATGAATTATCAATAAGCCTACTACACAAACAACTCCATCCATATTCTTTCTAGCACTCATCTCTATCCGAGGCATGAGGAGGCTGAGATAAGGGGGAAGTTGTTCTTGCACATGTTCTTATCCACCAGCATTCACAACTTGATCAACTGGTGGAGAGGTTTGACCAGTGGGAGGCCAGGTTAGACTCCTATATTACTACACAAAAGGAGTATCATACAACGGATGTTACTCGATTTGATGCATATGTGGCCCACCAATAGCAGCAGCATGAACATGATATGACCTAGTTTAGGGAGAAGTTTGCTTCCATTCACTATCTTTTTTAGCCACCACCACCTCCTCTTTCACATTATTAGGATCCCTAGTACTTGTAGTTTGTTTGATGTCTTTTGTGTGATGTTTTTTTTGTACTAGTGTTAGTTTCTGGTTTATATTTATTGCTTTGTATTTCTTTTCTGTTTCCTTCTTTTTGTGATGTAAGAAGTGAGAGTAGTGTTAGTGTTATTATTAGTGTTATTGTTGTATCATTGTATCATTTAGTATTTGTGCTATTTTTGTTGAATCAACTGCTTATTTAAGTAAAATAGGCATTATTTTGCTTATATTGTTTTTCTTTACTTTATGTTTCAATCTTATTAATCTGTTTGATTTGAAATTACCTAACAAATATTTGACATCATCAAAAAGGGAAAGATTATACCAAATCTAGATTTAAGGAGTATAATTTTGTTGATAAAAAAAAATTCCTGACACTCCTATTTCCTTACAGCTATTACTACTGCACATTTATTTTGGTTGCCTTGCTACTAACGTTTTAGGTCCACAAAGTCAATTGCAATTTATGCCACCTCAAGCTTAGGTAGATTAGGACTGAGTTAGTTTGTAATTCTAATTCCAGTGTTTTTACCTTTACTTAAGTTAAATTTAATAAGATGGATTCTGATGGTAAGTAAACCTTGCGCACTCATACTGAGGGGGATAAATTTAATAAGTTTAAGAGTTTTTATTTTTTTAATCATATAGCATAGGGTGAACAAAAATCATCCTAGATAATCAGTTAAAAATAGAAACCTTAATAAGGGTATCTGTGTTAAGTCAACCGAATTAAGTAAATAATCCTAGACGATCTTTACATCGTCCTGGATGATATGCTCAAATTAGAAAATCTCAGCTGCCAAACTCATTTAGGCAAGTTTTTTAATTTAGAATTTTGTTCTAATCGTATAGGATGATCCTATATCATCCTGAATGATTCATTGCAATCATGCCTAAATAAGTTAGGTGATTAAGGAAAGTAATTATGGTTAGATTAATCGACCATATCATCCTGGACGATCTCAAGATTGTCATGGATGATTAGTTAAAAAATCTTAGTTTTCTCCTGAATCATCTAGATGTCAAGAATGATCAGTTAGACTATCAGTTGAAATTCTTTGTCATCCAGATGTATCTCCTGGATGACCAGAATGATTTACTGGATGATAATTCTTGATTTTGAACTAATGGTATAGGAAGATCCAAGAATCATCTAGGATGATAAGTTATATTTCTTCATCGTCCAACATGTATCTCCTAGATGACCAAAATGATGTACTGGATGATATGTATGATTTTGAACTAATCATATAGGATAATGTCCACATCATCCTGGATGACCAGAATAAACTATGTGATCTAATCATCCAGCCCTCCCAAATCATCACAGCTAAAAGGGTTGAAATACATCTATTGTATATGTTGCAAATCTATTTTTCATGGATTATGTTTTGATGATTGACAAACACTGTTTCTCTTGGACTACTTGTTGCTTCTAACTTTTCAGGAATCGAAGATCGGACGATCAAGGAGCCAAGTTTAGGATTGCGTAGGTTTAGGGTTGAGTCAGTCTGTACGTTTGATTTTCACCTTTTGAGTCTACTTGTAAAAGTCAAAGAGACTGATGCTATGTAACCCTTCACACACACACTTGAGAGACTTAGAATTTCTGTTTTTACTCATATCGGCCCAAACGATTTTTTGGATCGGCCTGGACGATCAGCTTAAAAACAGAAAGTCTAATTAAGGATTATTAATTAAGGCAGTCGACATTAACAGATCGTCCTAGACGATACATGTATCGGCCAGGACGATAAGCTCAAAACAGAAAGAAGTAGCCGCCATAGTCAATTATGGTATACTGTATTTTTAAATTATCGGCCAGGACGATCCTATGATCGGCCTGGACGATAATCACAAATTATGTCATAATTTTTCAGGAAATCAAGGGAGTAATTAAGGATGATTGATACGATCATATCATCCTGGATGATCGCAGGATCGGCCAGGCCATTCTAGTCAAAAACCTTAAGTTACTTCAGGACGATCAATATCGGCCAGCCCATATCCAGGGCTATTGTCAGGACGATTTTCCTCTGATTTGAACTAATCGGCCAGGACGATAGTAAGATCGGCCTGGACGATCAAGACAATTTTCAATCGTCATGTTTTCCATCCAGGGCGATGCTCTGGCCGATCTTCATTGATTTGTACTGATCGGCCCGGCCGATGTCCATATCGGCCTGAACGATATTGTCGGCAACTTGCAATTAATGAGCACTTTTGAAGCTCTTCTATTTAAGAGCTCTTGTTCAATATTTTTAAAAGACCTTTTTCTGGTGCCTTGACCTGAGAAGACCTTGAGGAGAGAAAGAGAGAGAGGAGAGAGAGAGGATCTTGTGAGGGGGAGCTTGTGAGGGGAATCACAAGGGTTGCTTCAAGGATCGCTCTGTGTCGTCTTCGTCTAGAGTTTCTCATCCGTGGAAGGGTCGGTAGAGGTTAGGAGTTTTGCTTTTGGTTTTGGTTCTCTGCCAGCTTCAGGAGGAAGCAAAAGGAGATAGGTTCTCTGCCTTGCCGGGGTGGCAAAAAGGAGGTTCTTGTGAGGGTTTCTCCGCCTAGCCGTGGGGGCTAAAGGAGAGTCACGTTTTGTAGTGCAATACTTGGAGGGTGCCTCCAAGGAGTGGACGTAGGTCGAGTCGACCGAACCACTATAAATTTCTGTGTTCCTTTTCTTACTTCCGCACTTTTAAATTCCGCATTTGTTTTTTATGGTGTGATTTGGTTTATGCAATTTCCTTTCTTTGTGAAAAGAATTTTTTAAAATACCAATTCACCCCCCCCTCTTGGTTAGCTTGGGACTAAGTTCATAGGGCTTAACATCCCCATCAAACTTTCAAGTGGTATCAGAGCCTGATTCGAAAATTAAAGTTTAAAAACTTTTTGAATTTGATCCATGTCTAACTTTGGGAATTGCAACACTACGGAAGAATATTCTATTACCCGACCTCCTCTGTTCGATAACCTACCTTTTGATTTTTGGAAAACTCGCATGTCAACTTTTTTACAATCTACTGATTATCGCATGTGGATGCTTATTCAAGAAGGTTATTCTCCACCTTCTCGTGAAATTAATGGTTTTAAAACTGAAGTTGCTTTTACCGAATGGACTTTTGATGAACGAGATTTAGCTCAATTAAATGCGAAATGTTAGAATTGTTTTTTCGGTGCTTTGAAATCTGAGGATTACATGCGTGTTTCAACTTGCAAAACTGGTAAAGAAATTTGGGATAAATTGTGCATCACTTATGAAGGCACTAATGAAGTTAAACAATCCCGTTTAAACATTCTCTTGCATGACTATGAACTTTTTCGTATGAAACCTCATGAATCGATTTCTGACATGTACACTAGGTTTACTCAGATTGCTACTTTATTGCATGCACTAGGAAAAGAACTTTTGAACTATGAAAAAGTTAACAAGATTTTGAGATGCTTGCCTTCGTCTTATGATGCAAAAATTACTATCATCACTGAATCTAAAGATTTGAACACCTATTCTATTGATAACTTGCTTAGCTCACTCATTGCTTACGAGCAAGGGGTGAATCAAAGAAATCTTGATGCATGTGAGAAGAAAAAGGAGAAAACAATTGCATTGAAGGCGCACAAATCGGATTCTGAATCTTCCGGGTCTGAAAGCGATGAAATTGCCTTCATCACAAGGAAATTCAAAAGCTTTCTAAGGAAGAAACAAAAGCATCATCAAAGTTGGAGAAAAGGTAAGGATCATAAACATATTAAAGGATCTTCTGATGTTATTTGTTTTGAATGTAGGAAACCTGGACATGTGAGAGCCGATTGTCCTACACTTCAAGATCATTCAAGCAAAGAAAAGGAAAAAGGTGAGGAGAAAGCTAAGTCTAGGAAGGAGAAGAAGAAAATCCAAAGAGGTTTCTGGACAGAATCTGGTACTGATTCCTCTGAGACTGAACCAGAGGAAGAGACTACAAACTTGTGTTTCATGGGAGAAAATCAAAGTGATGAGGAAGAGGTATGCAAACCAACCTATGATGAATTCTTTGAAATTTGTGAAAAAATCCATACATCATACAAAAAACTTAAGAAAACTCATGCTAGCCTAAAATTAGAACATTCAAATATACAAAAAGAGCATGAAGTTTTTCTCAAAGATCTTGCAACGATTGATTCAAATCACATGGCTCTCCTTGATGAATTTGATGAATTAAACAAGAAGCATTTAGAATTTGTTGATGAAAGTAATGCATTAAAAGCTTCACACACCTCACTTAAGGATGATCTTAAGAAATCTAAAGAGAATGAAAAAAATTTGAGGATTGAGAATAATGCATTAAAAAGAACTAACTTAAGAATTCAAAATGATTTGGAAACATGTAAGAAAGCTAAGATGACACCAACTACTAATCAAAAGCCAGAACCTAGGATGAGGCATTTTTACCCAAACCATTTAAGAAAACATTTTCCTGGAATTCAATGTTTTTCTTGTGGCACGCTAGGACATATCTCACACACTTGCACAGTTCACCGTAGTACACATTGGGTGTGGAGACCTAAGATGCATGATTCAAAGCATACCACATCTGCATTGCACTCTACGTTTCCTAAGAAGGAGCCCAAACCTGTTTGGGTTCCTAAATCTGACTGTTGTTGAGTTTTGCAGGTGTGCTCTCACCAAAGATCTCGTGGGAGCATAAGATAACTGGACCTAAGGAGGCTCGCAGCTCAAAATTGTTTAAATCCGCTGCTTTATCAATTGCTTGAAATCTTTAGCTTTTGTGTGTCTTTTATTTTATTTGTTTGTGCTAGTTTTTGTGCTCACTTTATGTTGTTTTTAATTTGCTTTATTATTTAATTTTATGTGTTTTTTTTACATTGTTCTTTATTTTTGGCCTTCCATATGATGAAACTTTTCAAGCTTTTAAATTTTGGAGTTTTGGAGATAGGGTTTAGCTTTTCTAAATTGGTTAAAGGGAGTAAACTGTTGATGTTTTCCCTTCTTCTGACTTTATTTAGTGGCATGATTTTCTTCTCTAAAACAAAAGTCTAAACCCATTTTAACAAATGACTTTTCATCTAAGATCTTTTTCTTACATTAAATTATCTTATGCATAATAGCCAAAATTCTTGATTTCATTCAAGCTTTTAAAATCTTGCCATTGCATTTATCACGTGATTTTGATTTTGTGTTGTGGATTATTCTTCCCTATGTTAGAAAGATAGCTCCTATTCTCTAATATTTGAAGGATATACTTACAACTAAGTCTTTTTCTTTAAGGGTATATTAAAGAGTTTTTAGCTTGCAAGAGTTAAAAAAAGAAAGAGGCCAATGAAGCCAAATTGAAAAGAAAGCTATATACACAAAAGTGTATCAGAAATCAAAGATGCTCAAAGAGCCAATAAAAGTGACAAGAGACATAAAATGAGCCCACTAATTGCAAGCTATCATCTCTTTGGTAAAACTCTTAAAACTTAGAAAACTCATTGATTATGTGATACTTTCAAAGACTTGATTTCAATTTCCATGATTGAGAAAAATTATTTTGGTTTATTATTTATGAGATATTTTAGTTGTAAACAAGTCTTGAATGGATATTCTTATCCTATTTTGTTATTCCGAGTTAGGCCTCTATTTTTTCAAGAGAATTTTGTACCCTGAAAGATGTCCGATCTAGGGTTAACGGAATCAGTTTTTCTACCTTCTTCTGATTGGGATTTGTTAAACCTCTTGATCTCTTGGAACTTTAAAAGTTTAATGTGTAAAAAGAATTCTCATATGATGCCTCCATAAAACAAAAAAAAATAGAAAAATTAAAATCCAAAAATGTTCGGTGTTTGGTTTTCATTGTGTTGTTTTATTTTTCTGTGTCTTTGACTGTCTTTTCTTTTGTTTTATTTTTGAGGGTCTTGATCATCACCCTTCTTTTCTTGATTTCAAATTCAAGTCACATCGGCCTGTCCAATATTTCTATCGTCCTGGCCGATATGAAAAATTCTGTTCAAAATCCATCTGCTGATCCTTTTTCTGTGCTTGCTGCAATTCATCATCCTGGACGATACTATATCGTCCCGGACGATTTGATCGAACTCATGGTGATAGTCCTGGCCGATAATATATTTGTCTGGCCGATGCATTCTATGTGCATCGTCCTGGCCGATACACTGGACCGTCCCGGATGATCCATGTGTCAGCACGTTTTGATCTTTAAATTCGGCCCCGGACGATCCATTATTAGACAATCGGCCGGGCCGATCCACTGTTCGTCCTGGACGATACACGTGGAAAGCATTTAAAACATTTTAACTTCGGCCGGTACGATTAATTATTGTGCATCGTCCTGGACGATACACCTAATCGGTTCGGACGATCTGCTTTTTCAACGGTCGTCCGGACTGACTCCTCGGGCCGATAGCCTGTGTCTAATCGGCCTGGCCGATATCTGATCGGCCCGGACGATTGGACCGCCTTTTTGACCAATCGGCCTGTACGTAATTATTGAACCATATCGGCCTGGACGATTCTGCGATCGGCCAGGACGATATGGCCGTTTCTTTAAATTTAGGACATTCCAGCCATGGTTTTTCACTTCCAACCCTTTATCCTCTTGTGTTCTTTGCTTAGTGCTCTCAATGGCTGGTGGAAAACGTGCCCGACAGACTTCTGGAAGTTCCTCGAGGGCAAGGATTGACCCTCGTTTCCGGGAAGCAGAAGATGAAGCCACCTATCATCATTACAAAGAGTGTGGAATCACTGTCTCCAGAATCATCAATCCTGTCCACATCTCTTACCCGGTAATGGATCTTTTCACTCACACCTCTCTTTGCTTCATTCTGTCTCTTGTTTACCCTTTCAATTCAGAGTTTCTTCTAGAATTTTTTGCAAACCTTCGCATCAACCCTACCTTCACAGCCCTGACCTCCTATGTGAATCGACGCCCTGTCGAAATCACATATCAGGATTGTGTTGATCTTTTACAGCTATCCACCACCGGAGATAAGCTGCACATAATCGCCTCTGACCCTGATTTTGACTGGTCCACGGCAAATCACTTTCTTCGCAAGACCAATGTACCTTACCATGTTGGAGAGACTAGCTCTTTAGTCAGAGATGCTAGGACAATCCAACATGTCCTTCGCACCTCCGTCATTCCAAAAGCCGGCGACCGAGTCCACATCACCCCTCTACTTTCCCTCACTACCTTCTACATCATGGCTCATAGGGAATTCAACACTGCGGACCTAATTTTTCGATACATTGATCACCTAACCTCAATTCGCGATCCAGGCCACAAAAGAAAACCAAATCTAGCCTTAGGACACATCATAGCCTATGTTCTTGAAACTAAATACCAACTTCAATATCCCAATCCACCAAACCTCCCAACTCCCTTCTACTCAAACAATTCCTTCAGCACCCTTCACAGTACTTGTCTCCACCCTGAAGAACCTCGGGGGGCTAGAGAGGAGGAGGCTCCCGCTCCAGCTCCCTTTCCTGACCCTGCTCCTCTCCACCAGCACTCACCGGTTGATCAGTTGATTGAGATATTTGATCATTGGGAGACCCGGTTTGACGCCTATGTTGCTGCCCAGGAGCAGCAACACTCTGAGGACATTGCCCGTTACGAGCATCACCGCGCTGAGGATTTAGCCCGATTTGACAGTTTTCTTACTCACCAGCAGCAGCAGCATGACCAGGACATCGCCTGGTTCAATGCTCAGTTTACCACGCTTGCCAGTTACTTTCAGCAGCCACCTCCACCACCTCCATCTGATGATCAGGATCCCTCGTTCTTTTAGTTTATGCTTTGTGTTGTTGTTTCTTGTCTTTTTGTAGTTTGCTTGTTAGTCTTTTGTGATGTTTTTCTGTTGTTTCTGGACCCTCTTTTTGTGATGACAAAAGGGGGAGTAGGATAGGGTGTGGTAGGAAAAAGTTGTTGTAACTTTGATTTATTAATGAACCTATTTTTGTTTAATTTTTCCTACTTGTGTTTGCAATCATCAAAAAGAGGGAGATTGTTGCAAATCTATTTTTCATGGATTATGTTTTGATGATTGACAAACACTGTTTCTCTTGGACTACTTGTTGCTTCTAATTTTTCAGGTATCGAAGATCGGACGATCAAGGAGCCAAGTTCAGGATTGCGTAGGTTTAGGGTTGAGTCAGTCTGTACGTTTGATTTTCACCTTTTGAGTCTACTTGTAAAAGTCAAAGAGACGGATGCTATGTAACCCTTCACACACACACTTGAGAGACTTAGAATTTCTGTTTTTACTCATATCGGCCCGGACGATTTTTTGGATCGGCCTGGACGATCAGCTTAAAAATAGAAAGTCTAATTAAGGATTCTTAATTAAGGCAGCCGACATTAACAGATCGTCCTGGACGATACATGTATCGGCCAGGACGATAAGCTCAAAACAGAAAGAAGTAGCCGTCATAGTCAATTATGGTATACTGTATATTTAAATTATCGGCCAGGACGATCCTATGATCGGCCTGGACGATATTCATAAATTATGCCATAATTGTTCAGGAAATCAGGGAGTAATTAAGGATGATTGATACGATCATATCTTCCTGGACGATCGCAGGATCGGCCAGGCCGTTCTAGTCAAAAACCTTAAGTTACTTCAGGACGATCAATATCGGCCAGCCCGTATGTAGGGCTATTGTCAGGATGATTTTTCTCTGATTTGAACTAATCGGCCAGGACGATAGTAAGATCGGCCTGGACGATCAAGACAATTTTCAATCGTCTTGTTTTTCATCCAGGGCGATGCTCTGACCGATCTTCATTGATTTGTACTGATCGGCCCGGCCGATGTCCATATCGGCCTGGACGATATTGTCGGCAACTTTCAATTAGTGAGTACTTTTGAAGCTCTTCTATTTAAGAGCTCTTGTTCAACATTTTTAAAAGACCTTTTGCTGCTGCCTTGACCTGAGAAGACCTTGAGGAGAGAAAGAGAGAGAGGAGAGAGAGAGGATCTTGTGAGGGGGATCTTGTGAGGGGATTCACAAGGGTTGCTTCAAGGATCGCTATGCATCATCTTTGTCTAGAGTTTCTCGTCCGTGGAAGGGTCGGTAGAGGTTAGGAGTTTAGCTTTTGGTTTTGGTTCTCTGCCAGCTTCAGGAGGAAGCAAAAGGAGATAGGTTCTCTGCCTTGCCGGGGTGGCAAAAAGGAGGTTCTTGTGAGGGTTTCTCCGCCTAGCCGTGGGGGCTAAAGGAGAGTCACGTTTTGTAGTGCAATACTTGGAGGGTGCCTCCAAGGAGTGGACATAGATCGAGTCGACCGAACCACTATAATTTTTTGTGTTTCTTTTCTTACTTCCGCACTTTTAAATTCCGCATTTATTTTTTGTGGTGTGATTTGGTTTATGCAATTTCCTTTCTTTGTGAAAAGAATTTTTTAAAATACCAATTCACCCCCCCTCTTGGTTAGCTTGGGACTAAGTTCATAGGGCTTAACATCCCCATCGAACTTTCAGTATAGGACGATCTATCAATCATCCAATATGATCTTTGATGGCAAGTTACAAATTAGGGCAAATTTTACCTTTTTATAAGATCTCTTATTTATTGATGTTGAGATCTTTTATTATTGTCCTGACCTGAGAAAGCCTAGATAAGGAGAGGGAGAACTTGAGAGAGAGAGAGAGGATCTTGTGAAGGGGAGTTTGTGAGGGGTTAACAAAGGTTTCTCCAAGCAAGGATCTGAGTCATTTTCTCCAGTCATCATCCCTGGTTCCTTGGTGGCTCTAGGGAGGTCTTCATTTGCATGAGATTAAGATTCTTTGCCTGCTTCAGAAGGGAAAAAAATGAGTCTGGATTCTCTGCCTACTTCAAGAGGTAGCAAAAGGAGTGTGGATTCTCTGCCTGCTTTAAGAGGAAGCAAAAGGAGTTTATAAAGGCTTCTCCACCTTACTGTGGGATAAAAAGGAGAGTCGATGTTATTTTAGTGTAATACCTGAGGAGAGGCTCCGGCGAGTGGACATAGTTCAGGTTGACCTAAACACTATAAAATCTAGTGTATTATTTCTTATTTTTGTTTTGCATTTTTATTTCTGCACTTTACTTTCATGTGGATGATCATAAGGGTATTGGCCCGTGATTTTGGTTTTTTTAATCACCTCCACGTTGAGGATTAATCGTGTTTGTTCTAAAATGTTCAAAAAGGATTTTAAAAAGATCTTGCTTTTTATTTAAGAAATTTTCAAATTATTAATTCACCCTACCACCTGGTTAGGCTCGGGCTAGTCCATAAGGGCTTAACAACCCTAATGAACTTTCATCTTGTACCATTGTAGTATCTATATGTTTGACGCTTTATCATTTTCTATTTTCTTAAGTACCACAATGTTGATCACTATAGTGCTCGTAATGTTTATATATAGGATATGTATGTTTCAGATTCTATAATGTGTTTATTTTCTCATGTCTCTCTAAATTTTTGTATTTTTCTTATTTGAGCTTTATGAGCAATGGCCCCAAAAACGTTTGGCAATATCAAGTGTGCATCATCATCTTTTGATAAGAGTATATTCATCTTTGCTGAGTCTAAGTAAAGGTTTAGGGGGAGAGTGGTTAATAAATAGTTGATCCCTAAGATTGTCTTTTAGATTTAGATGGGTAGGTTATGCAAATGATAATAAATATGGTTGGGAGTAATTGTGTTAGGAACCCTATATTGTGGTGGTTAATATAGTGAGAGAGTTCTTTACTAATGGGAAGGAGGTTGTGGGCAATATGTGTTATGTGTGAGCTAAATTAATTCCTTTGATTTTGTATCTATAAATCTTCTTTATAAGCTTCAAAATTTTGAGTTGATGAGTGCACCCCTTTTTTTGGAACCTATAGTTCTAAAAAAAATTTGAGATTTGTGCGGGCCTAATTGTGGGGCTATGTGAAAGAAAAGAGAGAATAAAATTATAGCTTGCTTAACCAAATTGCCAAAAGCTTGTCATTACTTTATTTATACTTGATTTTTACTATGCATGAACATTAACGATATAACCAAAGACCGTGTTGTTCTTAATTATGCTATTCAAGTTTCTTATACTATTGCTATCAGAAAGCTAACTGACTCTTTAATTTATAATATCAAAGGCACTACTTTAGTGGGCTTGCAACATCCTTCTCTTAATATATGCTTTGTGTATAAACGCTAGTGTGAGAGGAGATCCTAGTGAAGAACAATTTTTTTCCATTTTAGTCCTCACAAAAAAAAGTTTTAAAAGACTAGGTGTAGAAAGGATGGCCCTGGTGATCCTCATTTGACTAATAGGCCTAGTAGCAATAGTAGTAGGACTTTTAAAACTCCAAAATCTTTAGTTAAGTAAGTGGCTAAGTTAAGGGGAGCGGATGGGGGTGTGACTGAATTCTATAAAGGGAGTAGGGAATGGGAAGCTCATTACTTGGAACGCTCTAGAAATTCAAATTCCTTTACCTGTAAGAAACACATTATCCTTAAATAGCCAAATTTAATGAGGCTTTAGTGGGTATGTTCTGGAAAATCACCTATTTCCGGCGGTATTTTTCGGAGGCTAATTTTTTACGGCTTTCTAGCGATTTTCTGACGGAAAACAATGAGACAACTTTTTCGATGAAATTTTTCGGCGGTTTCTTTCCCACAAAAATTTTTGACTGATTTTCCGTTGGCTTTTTCAATTTTCCAGTGAAAATTAAAAAGTTTAATTAAATTGATTAAAATTTTAACTATTTAAATGATTTAACAAAAAAAGATTAAAAATAATATTAACAATTTAATTAATTTTCATTTTAGAATTATTTAGTAATTATTAATTTTTATTTTACATTAATAATCATTTTTTTTATTTTTATAGTTAAATTAATTAGTATAACTTTTTATTAGTTTAATTAAAAATTATTTAATTTTAGGTTAATACAAATTTGACATTTAAAATGTATTTTCATGTTTAGCAATTTAGTTGGTTCTTTGAAACTTTTCCCATCCCACCCAGGTTCAAATCACCTAGCAGGCGTGTATACGGGAGCGGGCTGGCGGGACAGCTTAGGAGCGGGGCTAAGGCATGTGGGCTGGCGTGCTTGCATGGAAGTGGCCTAGTCGTTGAAGAGGGAGGGCTAGTAGGCTTATGAGGGAGCGGGTTGGTCGCGGGAGTGGGTGGGCTGGCGAGAGAGCGAGTGGGCTGGCGACTTAGCGTAGGAGCAGGCTGGGCGCTGGAGCTGGCAGGCTGGCACGGGATCGGGCTAGTCGCAGGAGCTAGCAGGCTGGCACAGGCAGAGTGAGGGAGTGCAGGCTACCATGCAGGAGAGAACATGAATTTTTTTAATTTTTTAAATGTTTCAGCTGCTTAATTTCGCAGGTAAGCCGCCAGAATTATTTTCCTCCAGAAAAAAGCCACTGTAATGTATTTTCCTATGTGGAATTTACTGGCGGAATTTTTTCCGCCAAAAAACACCAATAAATTTGAAAATCATCAAAAAATTAACAATTTCCGTCAGAAAATTTTGTTGGAAATTGATGATGATTCGGAGAAGCCCCTTGGGGAGAATTTAGACTAGTTGCATTTCCGTATTGTTCTGAAATACCAATCACTTATTAGGACCTGACTTGATGATGATGATGAGGTTGAGGAGGAGGATCATAACTCAGAGTAATGGGAGTCATTTTTCTTTTATTTTCTTGGTATGGTTATTCCTGATAGGCTTTAGGGAGTGAGAGAGTGTGTGTGAGGTTAGATGTTGGTACTTTTATTTGTAGCTTATTTTTCTTTTATTTCTTTTTAAGTTATTTTGCTTGGGAAGGGAGGTTCCCTGTGATTTTGTGATCATGATTTTATGATAGAGATGTTGTTTAATGGCCATGAGAGCTATTATTATTATTTCATGAAAATGGATCCTATGGATCTTAGATGGAGATGGATCAGTAGAATAGCTTTTCATGCACTAGTTACCTAGTGTTTGTATTTAATAGCCGTGTTACTGTGCCTTTGAGCTTATTATCTTTCAATAAAAAGACATGTTTATTTTATATTCAATTTTTATTTATTATTATATAATTTATTTTTTTGTTTTATTAATATTTGGCTTTATTTTTCCCCATGCTTAAATATTTAGTATTGTTCTTTATATAGAGTTTGCACTTTAATTACTTATTTAGCCAAAATAAAAATAGTTATTAAAAATTATAAAAAATTAAGATAATAATAAAACCTTAGATGATTGTTTGAATGAATAATGCATAATAACTCATAATTTGAAAGCTTAATAATTAACTAATATAGATCACTTAAGTATTTGACTTGTTTTGAATTAAGAAACTATACAATATTGCACTAACTACTGCATTTCAAAATGAATAATTAAATTTAGGGAAAAAAAAGTATGTAACATAAATTAGGAAGATCATAGTAAACTTAAATATGGAATTTGTTATCCTACTAAGTCCTAACATTAAAACAATTAGTGTTATGGGAGGATGATAGAAAAGATGATACTCAAAATCATTAAATATGTACTTTACAAGTATGAAAAAGGATAAAATATGAAAAATCATAAGAGAAAATTTGAGAAAGAAAAAAAAAGATTAGTACATTAAAAAATTACTATATGTTAAAGCTCAAGTTCAAAAGCATCCTAATACTTGAATGTGACAATGTAAGTGAACTAATATTTATGATTATGCACTATAAAACTTCAAATTTAACTACAAATATAACTAATCCCTAAGTAATTAATTATTCATTTCTAATTAGAAGTTAACTTTACACCTACACTCATACTGGATAGGTTCAATACAAGCAATAATAAGGGTGACTGATTGGGATAATTATTATGATTTTAAGTTGGAGGGAATTTATTACGTGCAAATTATGTAATATTTATTTGAAACCTTAAGGGGCAATTGGGTCAACCTAGGTTGATTTGGTCAACCAAGTTGACCCATGGTTCTAACAAGTTCGATTTGATATTTGAAGCTTGTTGGAGGTGATCTCATGCAATTTGGAGATCATTTAGTTCAAAATTATTGTTCATCCCCCTAAGGGGTATTTTGGTCAAAAGTGTTGAATTGGTCAACTAAGCTTGACTAGGGACTATGCTTGAGTCCATTACAATCATAATGGTGATTAGGATGCATTGGAGGAGTTTCTGGACTTTTATTTGAAAAAGCTATATTGGAGTTTAGAGGAAACTCCAAATTGCCCTTAAGGAGCATTTTGGTTATTTTGACCCTTAATCAACTTAGGGTCATAGTGGGTCCACCAAAATTCCATTAAATGCTTAAAAATGGTCAGGATGTGATTAGAGACTTTAGATAGAGCTCCAAAGTCAAGATCCATACAGTTGCAGGTCTAGTGGCATAGGGCGTAAATATTAGAAGGTTTTAAAGCCTTTGGATTTCAATTAAGGTTTTGGGTTTATAAGTCTCACATTGAGAACAAATTTAGATGATTTCCTATAGAGACATGTTCTATCAATATGTTATTTATAGACTCTGATTCTGAGGTCATTTGACTGCAGTTTGAAGTATTTAAAAAATCATTGAAAAAAGGCTTTCAGGACATAAGCCTTTGAAGCTGAGATTTGGTCAGAAAATTTGGATTTGCTTTAGATTTTGGATTTGAATGATTAGGATTAAATTATCCAAAATATTTATGATCATTTGGGTGAGCATAAGTAATTGGACAGGGTTGAAGCTAGATCAAAGGCATGATCAAGGTTTGAACTGGAGTTGACATTAAGATAGAATTAAAGTCTGGACTAGACTAAAATTTAAATATAATTGAGATCTGGATTAGCATGAGGTTAAGATTGATTTGGAGTACATCTTGATCTAGGATCAAGATTGATCTAGGGTTTAGGTAGATCATACGGTCTAGATTGATCTAGGATCTATATGGATCCTAGGGTCTGGATTGATCTTAGATATCTCATACAAAAATAAGATCAATAAATGGACCGCAATATGTGTAATAGAATGGTCTATTGCATATATTGGCATTGACTGAATTGAAAAGTTAAGTCTAGAGTTTTCATCCTTAGGGAATATAAGAATTTAACATAAGGAATTATGGTTTGAATTAAAACTAGGGTAGTGCCACAAGGGGCGTACTCTACCACTAGTAAATCTGGTCTTAAGGGAAGGAGAAACATAATATTAAGGAAAAAGAGATTGAATTTTGGGGTTTGAAATTTGAAACTAGGATGGTGCCATAGGGGGCATACTCCATCACTAGGAGTCTAATCATGAGGGAAAGAGAATAATTTAACCCTAAGGAGAAGAAAACTGGATGATCTCATGGGAAGGAAGCATTGCTTTCTAGAGGAGATTGGGCCTAGAAGTTTATTTATTTTTTTTTAATTAGGATGGTGCCACAAAGGGAATTATCCATCACTAGAAGATATAATCCAAAGGAGAGAAAGCACGATGACTCATATCTATCCTTAAGGAAAAGAAAACTAGAAGATCTTGTGGAAAGGAAACATTACTTCCCACAGAAGATGAGGTCTGGATTTTGAAGCTAGGATTGTGCCATAGAGGATGATTCATCATTAGTGAGAGTCTAATTTTAAATAGAGAAAGCACGATGGCTCACTTCTGTCCTTAAGGAAGAGAAAGCTAAAAGATCTTATGGGAAGGAAGCAGTGCTTCCCACAGAATATCAAATTTGGAATTTGAAACTAGAATGGTGCCACAAAGAGCTTGCTCCATCACTAGAATATCTAATCCTAAGGAAATAAAACATGATGACTCACATTTATCCTTAAGGAAGAGTAAAGTAAAGGACACTATAAGAAGGAAGCATTGCTTCCCATAGAACAGATCTAGATTTAAACTAGGATGGTGCCATAATGGGTGTGCTCCACTACAAGTGGATGCTCTTGTGGAAAGGAAACTTCTCTTCACAAAATATCAAATCTGGATGATCATGTTGGAAGGAAGCATTGCTTCCCACAGAGGATCAGATCTAGAATTAAAAATTAGGATTATGCCATAAAGGGTGTACTCCATCACTAGTAGTTGATCTTGTGGGGAAGAGACTCTTTCTATAAAAAATCAATAAAAAATTTTGAAATTTAGGATGGTTCCACAGAGGGTGTTATCCACCACTAAATGATCTAATCCTAAGGCAAGAAAGCATGATGACTCACATCTAACCTTAAGGAAAAGAAAATTAGATTTTGAAACTTGAAAATTTAAACATAATTGAGACAACTTGATTGAAAATTTTATTGATTAAAAGTTTGAGCTACATCAAGCATAGTATCTTTTAAGGAATCTTCCATTCATAGTAAGTATTGGGTGATTTCTCTTACAATTCACTAGTTGATATGAGCCTCCTTCATAGACTATCTATACTACGAAGGGTCCTTCCCAAGTTGGTTCAAACTTCCCATTGATCTTTCAATGATCTTAGATAGTCCTCTGAAGAACTAAGACCAAGTCGCCTACTCAGAAGGTTCTTGGTCGCACTAACTTATCGTGAGCTTGAATCATTTGGATTCTGTACAACTCTAGGTTTTGTTGAGCTTAGAGATGGCACTCCTTAAGAGGCTTGAGCTCTTTTAGTCATAGTTTTGTATTCTATTCTTAGGTGAACTGGTTCTGGATTGTATTTCTGAGTAAAGGAATTTGAATTTCTAGAGGGAGTATGGCCTCAAACCAATACATTAGTGTAAACGATGTGGATGGGGTTGGGGTTCTGTAAGTGATATGGCATGCCCACAAAACTTCTACCAATCACTCATCCCACTAATGTTTGTTATCATCCAGGGTCTTTTTGATTATTTGAACCAAGGTTTTATTGAAGGCCTCGGCCAACCCATTAGTATATGGATAATAGATTGTTGAGTATCTTTAATCAATACAACAATGTCTTGCAAAGTTATTTATCTTTGTAGACTTAAAAGCAGACCCATTATCAAATATAATTCTATGGGGCATGCTGAATTGATATACAATATAATCATGAAAGAATTTCATTATATGGTGTGATGTTACATTTCCTAGTAGGGCTACTTCCTCCCACATTAAAAAGTAATCAGTCACTGCTAAAATAAAGTGAGACATCCGTGCCTCGACTTTCAAAGGGCCATAAAGCTATCGTGGGATGTAATAAGATAGGTAGTTAATGTAAAACTATAATATGTATGTGGCACTGTTGACAATATTTTGCAGTTTTCATGCAATCGTCAATCATCATAGGCTAGTAGTAACCATTTTTTTTCATCTTCATTTCAGGACCCGATTGTTGAGCACTACATAATCTAACTTAATCTTCATCAATGATCTTCAAGGCCTCCTATTTGTTTAAATAATTGAGCCACATCTGATTGAGAGATCGATGGTATAATGTATTATTGACTAGTGTATATGATAGGTCATATTTCTTGATTTGATTAGAAAGTGACCTATTGCAGTGGATCTTGCATTTTTGAAGGTATTTGATTATTATTTGTCTCCAATCACCTTCTTTATCGACTGCTGAAGAGTCAAAAAGGACATGGGAAGGTTGTTTGTTAACATGCTCCAAATCTATAGGAGACAAGACCTGACTACCATAAATTTTTATGGGAATGGAGTCTTCCTTTAGATAGGCAAATTCCTTTACAAGATTTGCTACGGCATCTGCCAAAGAATTACATCCACGGGGAGACCTATACATAGTTACAAAAAGAATTTGCTAAAGTAAGTGCTTTGTGTAGTGGTGGTACTTCAAGAGTTTAGGATTCAAAACCTTCCAGGTCTTTGAAATCTGGTTAATCACTAATTGAGAGTCACCAAAGATTTTAATTTCTTTAATCTCCATTAGTCTTTTATATTCTAAGCTAGTTATCAGAGCTTCGTACTCAACCTCATTATTTGTGAAAAGCTCTGATAAGTGGTAGGAAAAGTGCATCATTCCCTTGTCTACTATTATGAAAACTAAACCAATTCAAACATTTTCAGGAATAATATATATATCTGCATTACCTCGACGGGAGGATGCTGCACCATCAAAATATATTTCCCAAGCTCTACTGTTGGATTCCTAAAAACTTATGATTTGCTTGTCAAGTAAATCATCATTTAGAGGAGACTCCACTGGCAGGGAGTGTGCCCCAAGGAAGTCTGCAATGACCTGCCCCTTCATAGCATGTAGGGGAATGGATGGGATTTCAAATTCAAGCAATATCATTAGCCACCATGCTAGATGTCCTGATAATATAGGCAGAGTCATAAGATATTTCAGAGCATTGACACTGGAAATCAAATTAACTTGATGAGAAAGAATGTAATGCCTTAGTTTTTATGTTGCAAAGACTAAGGCAAGGCAATGTTTCTCGATTGAAGGTTATTGGATTTCTATTGGAAGAAGTCTCTGACTTGTTGAGATTGTTGCAACTTAGTTTTTTAACCATTGATATTCTTGCAACATGTATGTTTTTAATGATTCAAAATATTATTATTTTAATTACAATTTCTCTTAACATATTTTGGATTTATTATTCTTGTTGTTTGTGTGTATTAACTTTTAAGGGAAATCATACTCTAGATTATTGAACACTTCAAGTTAGAGTAAATTAGGGTTCAGTATAAATGGAGCCTGCATTTTTCATTTTATTGAGTCTAAGAGAATGAGATTATAATTAAGTAACTGTACACATACACGCACTGAGGGAGTAAATAAAATTTAAAATTTTTTAAACTCATCGTACTGTATGAAGTAATTTCATAAGAGATGATTTGGTCAGTTATTTTCCCCTATGAGCAGATAAATATATAGCAGGTAGAAAATGTTTCTAAGTAGTAATCGTACTGTACGAAGGCTTCTTCGTATCTACGCCATCAAGAGTACGAATTGGATGGGTCACTTTTTGTCCCGATGAATTCAAAGTTCTTCTAAACTAATTGTATTGTACGATGTCAAAGTTCGTTAGGTTTATTAGGCCCTTATGAACTGGCCCAAGGCTAACCAAGAGGGGGGGGGGGGGGAATTGATATTTTTAAAAATACTTTAAACCAAAGACCAACAAAGCTCAAACCAAAATAACCACAGAAAAATAAGTGCGAAAATATTAAGTGCGGAAGCAAGAAAAAGAATTTAAGGGTTTGTAGTGGTTTGGTCAACTCGACCTACGTCCACTCCCCGGAGGCACCCTTCAAACTACCAAAGTGACTCTCCTTTTTCTCCCACAGCAAGGCAGAGAAGCCCTTACAAAAACCTCCTTTTTGCCACCCCCGATAAGATAGAGAACCCAACTCCTTTTGCTTCCTCCTGAAGTAGGAAGAGAACCTCGATCGATCGCTGAAGCTTACCTCTCCCAACCCTTCTAAGGACAAGAGACTCTAGTGGAAGAAGAAGTGGAATGATGCTTGGAGCAGCCCTTGTGAATCTCCCTCACAAGCTCCCCCTCACAAGATCCTTTCTCTCTCTCTCCTCTAGGCTTTCTCAGGTCAAGACAATAACAAAAGATTGTTCAAAATGTTGAACAATACCCCTTAAATAGAAGAGCTTCAAAATAGCTCATTAATTGCAAGTTACCGACATTCATCCAGGACGATAGTAATATCATCCTGTACAATCAGTGCAATTTGAGCCTAATCATCTAGGACGATTTGGGATGAATAGAAGAAAGTTGTTCCTATCATCTAGAAAGATCATGAATCATCCTGTATGATTAGTTCAAATCATAGACTATTAGCCAGACAATTGCTCTGAAAAGAGTTCTAGACGATTCCAAAATAGCTTGATCGTCCAGGCCGATCTCACGATCATCCCGGATGATTAGTTCAAATCAGAGGAAAATCATCCATAGTATCGCCAGGAATTTGAGCTAGCCGATCCTGATTTGCCAGACCATCGCTCGGAATTTTAGCTGTCCGATATTTATCGTCCAGGAGCAACTAAGGTTTTTGAACTGATCATCCTGATCGATCTTGCGATCGTCCAGGACAATATGATCATATCAATCATCCTTAATTGCTTTCCTTAATTACCAGATCAATTTAGGCATAATTGTATCAAATTGTCCAAGATGATACAAGATCATCCTGGCCGATTGCCAAAAATAAAGAATGCCTAAATAGATCATGGCGGCTAATTCTTTCTATTTTAAACCTATCGTCCTGGCCGATATATGTATCGTCCAGGCCGGTCGACTAATGACGGCTGCCTTAACTAAGATGACTGATTAGGGTTTCTATTTTGAACCCTATCATCCAAGACGATAATAATATCGTCTGGGATGATGTGAGTAAAAATAGAAATTCTTGGTCAGATAGAAAAAATTACTCAAATGTGTGTGTATAGGGTTACTTAGCATCAGAACACTGCAATGGTTACAATTGACTCAAGAAAGGGAAAAAGAAAATTACAGACTGACTCAGACCTAGTCTACCCAATCTTGAGCTGGTTCCGATTTCCATCCAATATTGTGGCCCTGAAATGTCAGTAAAAAAAATAGTCGTAGAGAAACAAGAGTGTTTGCTAGCATCAAAATCATAATCTATGAGCAACATATTTGCAAAATTCTCCCCCTTTTTGATGATGGCAAACACTTTGACGATCAAAAATAGTAGTTCACATTTTTCAGAATAAACTAGTGAAAAATAAAATAGTGCAAACACCAACATACTACTCCCCCTTTTGACATCTCAAAAAAGAGGAGGAAACTAAAAAACAAAGTAAACAACCCTAAATTTTTTTTTAAACCAAGGCATGAATATGATGTAGTCTTCTATGTGATTGATTTTAAAGATTTATAAGTAAATGATTTAACAACATCAAAAATCCAAAGAACGGTAGAATATCCAATCATGTTAATCCCTAAGCTCGGACTTCTTTCAGGGTAAAATAGTCTTTTGAAATCAATGACCTAACTCAAAAAATTTAATTGGATATGAAAAAGGATCCGTTCACCACTTGATTTCAGAAAAAATATCTTATAGAATAATGTATCAAAGTAATTATGTCACAATCGCCAAAAGTCGAAATCAAGCCTTTGATTTTATCAAGTGATATATGAATTCTTCCAAGTTTTTAAAGTTTTTTTTTTGAAAGGAGAGGAGAGCTTGCTTTTGGTGGGATCATTTTATGCCTCTTATCAATTTGAATGGCGCTTTGTGCTTCTTTTTGTTACACTTTGTGTATATATTTGTTTTTAATTTGGCGTCATTGTGCATCTTTTGATTTTGGCATCATTGGCCACTTTTTTTTGCAAGCTATATTCTCTTCCAAACAAAACTCTTAAATAATCTTAGTTATGAGTATATCTTTTAGATATTAGAGAAGAATAATCCACAAAATAGAATCCATAATTGTATGAATAAATGCAATGACAAGAGTAATGAGAAATTCTTGATGTGATAAAAAAACTTTTGATCATTATACATACAAGATAGATTGGTTGTAGCAAGGTTAGAAAAGATCTTAATTGCATACTCTATTTGTTAATTTGAGATAGAATATTGATTAGAAAAGAAAACCGTGCCACTAAAATATGTTAGAGAAAGAGACACAATCAACGGTATATTTTTACCCTTTAATGGATTAAGAGATGTAAAACATTGGCTACAAATTTTTAAAAATAAGAACAAGGCATACGATATCATTTCAGCGATGATTAAAAAGGAATTAAAAAACAAAGCAACAAACAAAAAAAATATAAAGTAATAAATGAAGAAGAGAAGAAGAAAGAAGAAGAAAAGCAAAGAAAAAGAAGCAAATAAAAATAAAGTTCATGCATTTATGTCAATCACACCCAATCTGGTCCTTAAAGAGCTGAAAGTGTTGAAGGCCAGTGGTTTAGTAAAGATGTAAGCCAGTTGATTTTTAGTTGTCACATGGTGTAACTCAATATCCCCCTTTATTACATGGTCTCTAATAAAGTGATATTTAATATCAATGTGCTTAGTCTTTGAATGTTGGATATGATTCTTATAGATGCAAATGGCACTAGTGTTGTCACAGAAAATATAGATGGTGCCTACAGGTAATCCTAAATCCAATACCTGCTATTTTAATCAAAGGACTTGGGCCACACAACTTCCTAAAGCAATGTACACAGCTTCAGCAGTGGAAAGTGCAACAGAATTTTGCTTTCTACTAGACCATGAGACCAAAGACTGTCCTATAAATTAGCAAGTTCCAGAAGTGTTTTTTCTATCCACCTTACATCCTACAAAGTCAGAATCAGAAAATCCAATAATCTCAAAAGAAGTAATGTTCCTAGGGTACAAAATTCCTAAGCTTTGGGTCCCTAAAAGGTATCTAAAAATTCTCTTAACTACGGTTAGGTGGGATTCCTTAGGGTCAGCTTGAAATCTAGCACATAGGCAAACACTAAACATTATATCAGGTCGGCTAACAGTCAAGTAAAGTAAGGATTCAATCATGCCTCTATACTTCTTCTGATCAACAGGCTTACCACTTGGGTCCTTATCCAACGGAGCACTAGAAGTCATGGGAGTATTAATTGGCTTGGCTTTATCCATCTCATACTTTTTCAAAATGTCCTATATGTATTTTGATTGATTTAGAAAGGTTCCAACATCTAATTATTTTATGCTAAACCATAAAAAGTAGGATAACTCTCCCATCATAATCATCTCAAACTCTCTACTTATTATTTTAGAGAATTCATCACAAAGTTTCTTATCAGAAGATCCAAAAAGTATGTCATCCACATAAATCTGAACAATGAGCAAATCATCTTCAACTTTTCTAAAAAAAAGGGTGGTCTCAACGCTCCCCTTAACAAACTCCCTTTCTAGTAAGAAAGCGCTAAGCTTCTCATACCAAGTTCTTAGTGCCTGCTTTAAATCATATAAGGTCTTTTTGAATTTAAAAACATGATTTGGAAATTGGGAACTCTCAAAACCTGGGGATTGTTCTACAAACACATCTTCTTTTATTTCCCCATTTAAAAAGGCACTCTTAACATCCATTTGAAAAAGCTTAAATTCTTTATAACATGCAAATGCTAATAGCACTCTAATGACTTCCAATCTAGTTACAGGGGCAATAGTCTCCTCAAAATCCATCTCTTTTATTTGGTTATACTCCTTAGCCACTAATCTTGCTTTATTCCTAAGCACCACTCCAGAATCATTCACCTTATTCTTAAAGACCCACTTGGTTCCAACTACACTTTGTTTCTTAGGTCTTTCTATAAGCTCCCAAACATCATTCTTAACAAATTGGTTCAACTCCTCCTGCATGGTTAAAATCCAAAACTCATCAGAAAGGGCTTGGTTTATGTTGGTGAGTTTAGTCATTGAGATAAAGGCAGAGTGGTTCACCTCCTTCCTAAGTCCACGTCTAGTCCTAACTCCAATAGAAGGGTCTCCTATGATCAAATCTTTGGGGTGACTTGTAGAGTATCTCCAATCTCTAGGCAAGGTTTGTGAAGGTCCAACCCTTTCCTCCATATCTATATTTTTTAATCCTTGGGTAACATCTCCTACTCCAGTGTTTTAGTGTTCTACTCCCTTCTCCAAATTTTCTACTCTAGTGGTAATCTCTCCAACATCATCCTCATCCTCAACTCCAGGCTTTCTAGGATCAGACTCATCAAACACTACATGTGTAGTTTTTTCCACCATCAAAGTTCTCTTGTTAAACACCCTAAAAGATTTCCTAACACTAGAATATCCCAAGAACACTCCTTTATCTGATTTTGGATCGAATTTTCATAAGTGAGACTTCCCATTATTGTGAATGAAAACCTTACAACCAAAGACATAAAGGTGGGAAAGATTGGGTGTCCTATCTTTAAGGATCTCATAGGGTGTATTATCTAGTTTGGCTCTAACATTGACCCTATTCAACACATAACAAGCTGTGTTAACCACTTCAGCCCAAAAGTATTTTGGAAGTGAATACTCAGCAAGCATGGCTCTAGAGGCTTCCACTAAGGTCTGATTCTTCCTTTCAGCTACCCCGTTCTACTGAGGGGTCCTAGGAGTTGAGGAGTTGTGGCTAATTCCCTTGTCCTCACAAAAATCTTCAAACCTTTTATTTTCAAACTCTCCCCCTTGGTCACTATGGATGGTCAAGATCTCACAACCTAGCTTTTTATGAATCTAAGTAAAAAAGGTTCTAAACTGCTTAAAAGACTCATTTTTGTGTGAAAGAAATCTAGTCCAAGTGAACCTTGAGTAGTCATCAACAATTACAAAACCATAGACTTTACCTCCCAAGCTGGCAGTGCTAATGGGTCCAAACAAATCCATGTGAAGGACTTATAAAGGTCTAGAGGTGCTATTGTCTT
This sequence comes from Dendrobium huoshanense, assembly GCA_016618105.1. Taxonomy (NCBI): domain Eukaryota; kingdom Viridiplantae; phylum Streptophyta; class Magnoliopsida; order Asparagales; family Orchidaceae; genus Dendrobium; species Dendrobium huoshanense. The sequence goes on along the minus strand of CM028346.1, from coordinate 990,564 downwards.
TAATGGGGTGAAAAGAGGAGTGGACTTGTTTTCCTAATTGGCAGGCATCACAAAGGTGGTCTTTAGAAATTTTAGTTTGGGGACACATCTAACTAGGTCCTTTTGGGTCACTTTCTTAAGAGTTTTCATACTAGCATGACATAATCTTCTATGCCACAACCATGAATCATCAACAGCAATTTTTTAAGCAAAAAGATGCAGCGCATTCAATATTATTTAAATTAAGTATGTACACGTTGTTGATCCTCTTTCCCTGTAAAATAATATTATTATTTAAACTTATAATGCATGAATTTACAAAGAATTGTATGATAAAGCCCTTGTCGCAAAGCTGACTAATGCTGAGCAAGTTGTGTTTTAATCCATCTACAAGCAAAACATTTTTAATCATAAGGTTCTTGGAATTACTAATTATACCTCCACTTACCACCTTCCTGGTGGTGTTGTCTCCAAGAGTAACCTTGCCTCCTGTCCTGGTCTCCACCAAGACGAATTGATTGGCATCGCCAGTCATATGTCGAGAGCATCCGCTGTCCAGGTACCACATACTCTCCCGAGGCCTTTTGTGAGAGCTTACCTACAAAATCATCAAATGTCAAATTTAGGAACCCAAGTAGGTTTGGGTTCCTTCTTATGAAAAGTAGGATGCAATGCAAGTGTGCTATGCTGTGGCTCATGCAATTTGTGTCTTCACACCTAATGTGTACTATGGTGAATAGTGTAAGTGTGTGAGATGTGTCCTAGCATGCCACATGAAAAGCATCTAACTCTAGGAAAAGGGTTTCTTAAATGGTTTGGGTAGTAATGCCTCTTCCTAGGTTTTGGCTTTTGATCAAGTGTAGGTGTCATCCAATTTCTCTTAAGTGTATCCAATTCATTTATAATCCTCAAGTTAGTATCTTTTAAATCATCATTATCAATTCTCAAATTATTCTCTATCTTTTTATATTTCTTAAAATCAGATTCAAGTGAGGTGTGTGAAACTTTCAATGAATCATGCTCTTCATTTAATTCAAAATGATTTTTATTTAAATCATCAAATTCATCAAGTAGAGCCATAAAATTTGAATCAATTGTTAAATGATCTTTAATCAAAATTTTATGCTCTTTTTGTAAATTCAAAAGCTCTAATTTCAAAGCAGCATGAGTTTTCTTAAGCTTTCTATATGATGCATGAATTTTTTCAGAAACTTCAAGGAGTTGGTCATTTGATTGTTCACGTACCTCTTCTTGATCAAGATGATTGCCTGCCATTAAGCACAGGTTTGTTGTCTCATTTTTAGGTTCAACCTCAGATGAATCGGATATAGAGTCCGCCTAGAATGTCTTTTGAAATTTCTTTTTGTCCTTCCTAGACTTGGGTTTCTGCTCACCTTTTTCTTTGCTTGAGAGAGGCTTGAGTGTAGGACAATCAGCTTTCACATGTCTAGGTTTCCTTCATTCAAAATAAACTATGTCATTAGAACACTTAAAATTTTTGTTTCCCTTACCTTTGTTCCACTTTTGATGATACTTTTGTTTCTTCCTTAGAAAGATTTTGAATTGCCTTGTGATTAAGGCAAATTCATCGCTTTCTGACCCAGAAGTGTCGGAGTTTGTGTCGTTGGCCTTCAATGCCATAGTTTTCACCTTTCTTTTCTCACCTGCATCAAAATTTCTTTGGTTCACTCCTTACTCATAAGCAATGAGTGAGCCAAGTAAGTTGTCAATTGAATAAGTATTCAAATCTTTAGATTCAGTAATGACGGTGATTTTAGCATAAAAAGAGGAAGGCAAGCATCTCAAAATCTTGTTTAATTTTTCATAATTTGAAAGTTCTCTTCGTAAGGCATGCAAAGAAGTTAAAATTTGAGTAAACCTTATATACATATCAGAAATTGATTAAGAAGATTTCATACGAAAAAGTTCATAATCATGCAAAAAAATATTCAAATAAGATTTCTTAACTTCATTGGTTCCTTCATAAGTAATGCACAACCTATCCCAAATCTCTTTTCCAGTAGAGCAAGTAGAGACACACATTTAGTTTTCATATTTCAAAGCACAGAAAAAATAATTCAAATACTTCGCATTAAGTTGAGCTAAATCTCTTTCATCAAAAGTCCATTCAGTAAAAGGCACTTCAGTTTTAATTCTATTAAGTTCATGAGAAGGTGGAGAATATCATTCTTTAATAAGCATCCACATGCAATAATCAGTTAATTGTAAAAAAGTAGACATGCGAGTTTTCCAAAAATCAAAAGATAGATTATCAAACAAGAGTGGTCGAGTAATAGAATATCCTTCAGTTGTGTTATGATTTCTAAAGTTAGCCATGGATCAAAATTCAAAAAAATTTCAAACTCAGTTTTTATGAATCCCGTTCTAATACCACTTGAAAGTTCATTAGGGATGTTAGGCCTCTATGAACTGGCCCAAGGCTAACCAAGAGGGGGGGTGAATTGATATTTTTAAATAATCTTTAAACCAAAGACCAACAAAGCTCAAACCAAAATCACCACAGAAAAATAAGTGCAGAAAAATTAAGTGCAGAAGAAAAAAAAAAAAGAACACAAGGGTTTATAGTGGTTCGGTCAACTCGACCTAAGTCCACTCCCCAGAGGCGCCCTCCTAGTATTACACTACCAAAGTGACTCTCCTTTTGCTCCCACAGCAAGGCGGAGAAGCCCTTACAAAAACCTCCTTTTTTCCACCCCGGCAAGGCAGAGAACACAACTCCTTTTGCTTTCTCTTGAAGCAGGCAGAGAACCTCGATCAATCACTGAAGCTTACCTCTCCCAACCCTTCCAATGATAAGAGACTCTAGTGGAAGAAGAAGTGGAACGATGCTTGGAGAAACTCTTATCAATCTCCCTCACAAGCTCCCCCTTACAAGATCCTCTCTCTCTCTCCCTCTCTCTCTCTCTCTCTCTCTCTCTCTCTCCTCTAGGCTTTCTCAGGTCAAGACAGCAGCAAAAGATTGTTCAAAATATTTAACAATACCCCTTAAATAGAAGAGCTTCAAAATAGCTCATTAATTACAAGTTGCCAATATTATCGTCTAGGATGATAGTAATATTATCCTGTAGGATCAGTGCAATTTGAGCCTAATCAGCCGGGATGATCTGGGAAAAATAGAAGAAAGTTGTTCCAATCGTCCAGGATGATCATGAATCATCCTGTACGATTAGTTCAAATTACAGACTATCGGCTAGACAATCGCTCTGAAAAGAGTTATGGATGATTCTAAAATAGCTTGATCATCTAGGATGATCTCACGATCATCCCGGACGATTAGTTTAAATTAGAAGAAAATCATCCAGAGCTTCGCCCGGAATTTGATCTGGCTGATCCTGATCGGCCAGGCCATCGCCTGGAATTTGATTTGTCCGATATTTATTGTCCAGGAGAAACTAAGGTTTTTAAATTGATCATCGAGGACAATATGATCGTATCAATCATCCTTAATTGCTTTCCTTAATTATTAGATCAATTTAGGCATAATTGTATCAAATTGTCTAGGATGATACAAGATCATCCTCGCCGATTGCAAAAATAAAGAATGCCTAAATAGATCATGGCGGCTGATTCTTTCTGTTTTAAGCCTATCATCTTGGCTGATAAATGTATCGTCCAGGCCGATCGACTAATGACGGTTGCCTTAACTAAGATGACTGATTAGGGTTTCTGTTTTGAACCCTATAGTCCAGGATGATAATAATATCGTCCGGGATGATGTGAGTAAAAACAAAAATTCTAAGTTAGATAGAAAATATCACTCAAGTGTGTGTGTGTAGGGTTACTTAGCATTAGAAAACTTCAATGGTTAAAATTGACTCAAGAAAGGGAAAAAGAAAATTACATACTAACTCAGACCTAGTCTATCCAATCTTGTGGCCCTGAAATGTCAGTAAAAAAAAATAATCGTAGAGAAACAAGAGTTTTTGCTAGCATCAAAATCATAATCCATGAGCAACAGATTTGCAACACGATGTCGTGTACATACAAACATCGTCCAGAGTACAATTGGACTGGTCCCTTTTCATCCCAATGAATTCAAAGTTTTTCTGAACTGATTATACTATATATTGTCGTGTTCATACAGACGCCGTCCAGAGTATGAATTGGACTGGTCCCTTTTTATCCCGATGAACTTGAAATTTTTTAACTGATCGTACTATAAGATATCCCATTTGTACAGACGTCGTCCAGAGTACAAAAATTTGGGGTACTTTTTCATCCTGGCGAAGATGAAAATTTTTCTAATGATTCCTATAGTATGAAATTGGTTCATACTGGATGATTATTGTGTATGAAATTATTTTGTACAGATTCACAAAAGGTTTGTATGTAATAGTTTTTAAACTGCTCGTACGTACAAACATATAATCGTATACACTCAAAATGGAAAAAATTCAGCTTTCTTTATGGTTTTTTGTGTGTTTAATATAAAAGGACTTTAAAAACTGACATGAAAAATGGTCGTTCTTTTTAAGGGATTTTTGGGAGAGTGTTTGAGGATTTCTTGCAAGTGGAGTGTGAAGTACAAGGTTACTCAAAAAGATCTCTTTGTATTTTTTGTTACCACTCTTCTTTTCTTCTTTTAGTTGCTCGTGGAAAATATTTGAGAACATTCAGCACTCTGTGACACTTGAGAAAGATGGTTTTCTTGCTTGGAGAAGTGGAGATTCTCTGTCAACACTTGAAGGAACAGTTTACTCTGCCAACTTGGAGGGTGTGAAAGGATATGCTTCTCTGCCGACATTTAAAGGTGAACAGACAAGGATCTCTTGGAGGGTTGAAAGGATGACGGTATTGCCGACACTTGGAGGGTTGGAAGGATAATTACAAATACACTCTTGACACTTTTCAGTTAGAAGATTAAAAGGAAGACTTTACCGACACTGAAGAGTGTGAACCGAAGAAAGTATTCTACTAACACTTTGAGGGTGTGCTCGTGAGAAAATATTTGAAGAACATTCAATACTCTGTTCTCTGACACTTGAACAGAGAGATTCTCTGCCGTAGTGTGAAGAGACGACGGTTCTCTAGACACTTGATGAACAATGGTTTTCTACCAACACTTGGATTTTCTAGACACTTAGTATGAATAGTTCTCTACCGACTTGGAGGGTGTGAAAGGGACGGTTCTCTGTCAACTAGAAGAGGGACTTCAGGGAGATATAGGTCGTGTTTGAGAACCAATATAAATCTTTTGTCTTTTATTTTGAATAGACTATGGCTTACTTTTAATTTACAAATTCTTTAAATTTAAAAATAGTTTTCCTAAAAAAATTTAAGAGAATTTTTAAATTACCAACACTCCCCCTCTTGGAGCCTTGGGACAATTGTGATTTAATAACAAAGGATTCAACAATGATCAGAGCTTTATTTCAAAACTATAAGTTTCTCTTTTTGAATATAATAATGCTACTTTTGAAAATCGACACACATTTAGACCTCCGAGATAATATCCCTTCCAAATTTTTGAAAACATGATGTCTACTTTCTTCATCGCTTGACATGTGGATTTTATCAGGAAGGGTACTAAGCAAGCTACTTGTAGATGGTATTAGAGTTAATACTTGATTAGACTTTAGGGTGTGAAAGTTTTTTTTGGCACTTAATGATTACACGGTACTCAAAAGTGGAAAGGATATTTGGGATGCTTTATATTACTTACAAAGGGACTAATGTAGTAAATTAACTAGATTGAACATCTTGTTACAGACTATGAATTATTTTGTGAAATCTAATGAATCCATTTCTGAAGTACGATTTATAATACTCTTTGACATTAGGTAGAAACTAATGAACTTTGATTGCTTCTGGGTATGAAATCTTCTTGGATCACTAATTACTTACGACAAAGAGTGAGTAAAATGAAGTTTGATAGGAGAAAAGCTAAATACTCTGAAAGTTTCGAAGAGTGATCAACACTTAAGGATTAATTGCCTTGAGGGTGAATTTTCTTAAAAGGAAGAAAGTATGATAAAGGGTACTCTGCTGACCCTAACTTAAAGTTAGAAGATATAAAAGGAGCTTCAGACGGTTCACCAACTCTTGATTACAGATCGACACTTGAATTGTTTGAGTTTCTAAAAGAATACATGAACCGAAAATACAAGACAGTTTTCTACTAACACTTTGAGGGTGTGAAAGGCAAAATGATCTTTTAAAACAGTACTCTGCTGACACTATTTAAAATATGATATTTAGAGAAGGTAAACATATTTCTTAAATTGTGAAGCTCTCGAGGATGATATCCCCTACATGGTACTCTATTTTGCTGACACTTGATTTTAAGGTACTTTATGAAAGGATGATGGTACTCTAGTTTTATTTTGCCGACACTTATTTAGTTTCCCAAGACTAGAGCTTTATAGTGCTCTTATGAATAGATGATGGTTCTCTGCCAACACAAAGTTACACTGGAGAGTGTTAAGAGAATAATTTTTTCATTGAGACGTTAAGTTCTCTACTGACACTTGGAGAGTGTGAACAGATGATAGTGCGCTGCATGAAAAACCTTAGGAAAATTACCCAAAAGAAATTGTTTAGAGGTATACCAAAACTAGACTTTACTAAGGATCACCTTTGTGATGCATGCCATCCTAGAAAATAGGTGAAGTCTTCATTTCATTCCAATAAGGATCTTAGAATTAGCAAACCTTTAGAGATTATTCATATGGATCTTTTTGGATTGGTTAGCACTATAAGTCTAGGAGGGAAGATATATGAATTTGTGATAGTTGATGACTTCTCAAGATTTACATGGATTAAATTTTTATTTCATAAGAGTGAAACATTTAAGGAATTTAGAGACTTTTCGACTTGGATTCAAAGGAAACTAGGTTGTAAAATTTTAACAATTTAAAGTGATTATGGAGGTGAATTTGAAAATAAAAAATTTGAGAATTTTGTATAAAGAACATGGAATTGATCATAATGTTTTTGCACCTAGGACCCCTTAGCATAATGGGGTAGTTGAAAGAAAGTGCATCACATTAATTGAAGCCGCTAGAGCCATGTTGACCGAATATTCACTTCCTAAATATTTTTGGGTTGAAGCAGTTTGTACTACATGTTATGTTCTGAATAGGGTGAACATAAGGTCCAAATTGAATAAAATACCCTATGAGCTTCTTAAGGGGAGAACATCTAACTTATCACTTTTGTATGTTTTTGGATATAAGGTGTTCATACATAATAATGAAAAAACTTCTTTAGGAAAATTTGATGCAAAATCAGATGAAGGAATTTTTCTTGGATACTTTAGTGTTGAAAAATCAAATAAAGTATTTAACAAAAGAACTTTTATAGTTGAGGAGACCACACATGTTGTATTTAATAATTCTAGGTTTTTAGAAGAGATAAGTTTGGAAGAGAATGATATAAAAAATAACTCCCAAAGGATTGAAAAGATTAATCTAGAAGATAATTTAGAGAAAGAACGCTAGTTGCCTAAAGAATTGAATTTTTAAAAAAATACCATAAGAAATTTATTTTAGGTGAACTGAGTGAGGGTGTTAGAACTAAGAGTGGACTTAGCAAAGAAGTCAATCATTATACATTTATTTCATTGATATAACTCACAAATGTTAATCAAGCACTTTTGGATGAATTTTAGATATTAGCTATGCAAGAAGAATTGAATCAATTTGTAAGGAATGATATTTGGAAATTAATTGAAAGGCCAAAAAAGTCAAAGTGTTATTGGAACTAAGTGGGTATTTAAAAATAAAATGAATGGCTTAGGAGTTGTTGTTAGAAATAAGGTTAGATTGGTGGCTAAGGGGTATAATCAAATTAGAGGAATTGATTTTGAGGACACTGTTTCCCTTGTAGCAAGACTTGAAGCAATTAGGATTTTATTAGCCTTTGCCTTTTTTAGAGGATTTAAATTATTTTAAATGGATATTAAGAGTGCCTTTTTGAATGGGGTGTATAAGATGATATTTTTGTTGAACAACCTCTAGGTTTTGAAAATTCAAAATTCTCTAATCATGTTTTTAAATTGAAAAAGGCATTATACGGATTAAAACAAGCATCTAGGGCTTAGGATAAGAGGTTAAGCACTTTCCTATTAGAGAGATCTTTTATAAAAGGAAGTGTGGACACCACTCTCTTTTTGAAAAAAATTAGGAGACGATATACTCATTATTCAAATTTATTTTGATGATATCATTTTTGGATATACTAATAAAAATCTTAGTGATATTTTTTTTTAAAATAATGAGTAGTGAATTTGAGATGAGCTTAATAGGAGATCATTGTTATTTTCTTGGTTTTAGCATTAAGTAAATTGAGGACGGAATATTTCTTAGTCAATCAAAGTATGTTAAGTACATCCTCAAGAAGTATGAAATGGACAATGCTAAACCAGTAAGTACACCTATGAGTTCCTCAGTTCAGTTGGATAAGGACCTAAAGGAAAAATATGTTGATCAAAAAGAAATTTAGAGGAATTATTGGAGCTTTGCTTTATTTGATAGCTAGCAGACCAAACATTATGTTTAGTGTTTGTTTGTGCTAGATTTTAATCAGATCCAAAAGAACTACATTTGACAGTAGTAAAAAAATTTTTGAGATATCTTCTGGGAACTCAAAACTTAGGGATTTATTATCCTAAGTATAGCTCTTCATTTGAAATTATTGGATATTCAGATTCAGACTTTGTAGGTTGTAGGGTTGATTGAAAGAGTACATCTAGAACTTATCAATTTATAGGAAATTTTTTAGTTTCTTAGTCTAGTAGAAAATAGAATTTCAAATCCCTATCTATTACTGAAGCTAAATACATTACCTTATGAAGCTGTATGGCACAAGTTCTTTGGTTGAAACAATAGTTGATTGATTTATGATTTATAATAGACACAATTCAAATTTATTGTGATAAGACTTATGCCATTTGCATTTCAAAAAATTATATTCAACATTCTAGAACAAAATATATAAACATAATACATAATTTCATTATGGATTATGTATCTAAAGAATAAATTGAATTGAATCATGTTTCAACTGAAAATCAACTTGTAGATATTTTTACAAAATAACGAGCTTTTGAACAAGGTTAGGTGTGATTGATCTTAATTCTTAGATAAAATCTTCTACAAACTTGATGTATTTTTATGTGTGTTTCAATTTTATTTTTGTGTTATTTTTATTTTAATTATGAGTGTTTTTTCAATTTAGACATTTATCACTTGTGTAGTTTGATTGAATTTGAGAAATTTTTTGGATTTTATTTTCTAAGTGTTTTATTCATATTATATAAAATTATTTTCATACCATACGAATTCTATAGCATGTCAATCATTATTTTGGAGTGATTGCATAAAATTTTTTTTATAGATCATATTGTATGATAATGCCAACATCACGTACGATTTGTATACATTCGTCTATACGCATGAAAAAGATTATCTGGGTAGAATAAGTTATTATAACTAATCATATGTAAGAATGAAAATTTCATCTATACGATCCACGTGTCATTTTCTATAGGGGATGAACCTAACAGTCATTAAAACAATCTTAAATAACGGATCGTCCTGGATGAACACTTATTCATCTTTATGATTGTATGGTCAAAAAGTCTGTATGAAAGGACTGTGGGTCTCCGAAAGAATGATGCTCATGGGTTTCGAATGCAAAGGGTATGGCCGTACTATCTCGTAGGACAAAATGATCGTAGGCCTTTACAATCAACACAAGCAGGCCAATGGGAGGACAGATGAGATTATACATACAATTAACCATGGAGGATAATGGCTTTCACCTACACACCTCGATGGGTAATAATATGTATAATCTAATCAAAGTCACGAGATTTCCCCTATTTGATACATCAGCTCGAACAGGGTTTATTTGATTGTGGGAATCAGTTTCCTACGGGCGCAGGCCCCCATAGTTAATTACAACTTAGACCTCGGTCTAAAAAAACTCTTGATTAAGGATGTTAGATTATCTTCTTGAATGGGTTTAGTGTAAAGGAATCTCTAGGCTTTCCTAATCAAATGGGAAGAAAGGCTCAACTTAGTTCAATCAATTACACGTGGTTCAGATTCACACTCGACCGATTTGAAGTAGAGGAAACTGGAGAAAAGAAAGAGATAATGTATTCAAACATGCATGAGAGAAAGCAAGAGGTGGTGTCATCTGTGTGATGCGGATGGGTAGGATTTAAAGCCCCCGAAAGAGAAGAAGGCTCACCCATCGATAAGGCGTATAGTGGTACACTCGTACCACTCACCTTTAGACCCTAAATCTATAAAAGATGTAGTGTCGTACACACGACACTAACATATACGACCTAACTAATACAATCCTAGACTTATTCCTTGCCTGAAAAAGGAAGCCAACTAAAATCCTAAGCACAACCAATCGTCCTATATGTATGCAAGATGGGAAGACTCTATCTTAAGGAATCAAGGAATTGATAGTTCAAAAGACTTAAATCAAGGACTCTATAATATGCAAACAAATAGACCTACCGCTATATATGATGCATGAAACAGATGCATGAGTAAGAATATCCTTATGTCTATAGATGGAATGCATGCATGTAAGTAAAGTGTACTGTGAAGCAAAGTGTGTAAAAACAAATGCATGCATGACATTCAGAGCACATAAAAAGTAAATAAACGCACTAAGGGTACCCTTCAGGCAAGATACCCGCACAGAAAACCATCCTAGCGATGCCCACTTTGTGTGGGAAAACAACGATGCCCAATGGCACAAATAGGTGGCCTACTCTACAGGCCTAAATGACCCTAATGGTCTATAAGGATCATAGAAGGTGGGGGGGGGTATCAAACCCAAAACCAGAAAAAGGCCAAAATCCTAGTGATGCCCACTTCGTGTGAGAAAACAACGATGCCCAATAGCACAATGGGTGGCCTACTCTACATGCCTAAATGACCTTAATGGTCTCTAGGGCTCACAGAAGGGGGGCAAGCTTTGACCTATAGGGCCAAAGCTTTGTCAGTGCACTAACCTATGGCTGACTAGCTAAACATGCTAGAGTGCCTATTAACAATATGTGTGTGAAGTGTAGCAATTCTGATATATAATTAAGAGCTTGCTTTATAAGTTGCAAAAATTATATCTGATTGTGGTGCTGCCACTTACAAGCTTATGAGCAAATAATCCCAGATTATGGTGCGGCCACTTAAAAGCTCCTAAGCAAATGCTCCCGCTTAATTCCCGATCATGAAGCTCCGATGTACCTCGCAAGATAAGATAAGATAGAAATATGCAAATGAGCGTAGATGCCATTCAGAAAAGAAATGCAGGTAAATAAAATAATATAACTGATAGAAAATTTAAGAATTACATTTATAGAACATATGCATGTAGTAAACACTGAACAATAAAAGAAAACATCAGCCTAACCTAGAGGTAGAAGTCGTTTCCTAACCAAACAAGTCTAGGGTGTGTGTAACAAGCTGTGTGGTTTAGGATATGTCCTACGTAGGATGATTTAATTGAAGTTGCTTGTATTTTGATTTGTTAAAGGACAAAAAAGAGATTTTAGTTGAAGTTTGAATATTAGTATTTTAGGATTGATTTTAAAGATTTTATTTTAGTATTTGATTGATTACCACCTTTGTTTCACACCTAGACCGTGAGGTTTATTTCACCCTCCTTGGGGCTAACTTAATAGCCTCGTAGGCCTGGGTTACCCAGTGATAATCAACTTTATTGAATTATTAGTTGGTTATAAATTAGAAAAGAAATGTAGATTATGGAATTTATTAATAAAGTTTGTTGATTAATTTTAAAGATTGATCTAAGATTTGATATTTTTAGGAGTCTTTTATTCTAATGGATTTTAGTTTAGGTTTGAATATCCTAATTTTAAGTCTACATCTTTTAGACTTTAGATTGGTTAAGGGTTTATAATTAGATTATATGAACTTGATTTAGATTTGACATTTTTAATGGTTATGAAATATTAATTATGGTTAGAATAAAAAAATTTAAATGTTTTGGTGTATTTTAAAGGATTAAATAGGGTTGCTTTCCATTGGTTGATTATTAGTAGAATAAGGGGAACTAAACCTAGGAAAACGTGCCACTAAGTTTGTTTTGATGTCTCTACCCTACAGGGAGCATGCACCCTAAGTCTATGTTATCTAAGACCCGGTCCTTAATTTTTGTCCTTAGGTGTCACTAAAGTTGTAGGACTAAAAGGAGTTTTATTTTTTTAACCCTTAGGACTTTCGTACATGTATTGCTAAACTTAAGAATCTATGGATAAAAGTACTATAATAAGTAGCAAAGCAGTAGAGGAAAAAAAATGAAAAATCAGACATAAAAGGAATGTAGGCATCGTTATTGTTCGGCACACTTCTTTGAAGTCAAGTGTGCCTCTAAAATAACCTTCTCCCCCAATTCGATGTAATACGAATAAGGAAGAAGGCATTTTTCAATGCCCTTTGTTGTCCCCACTTTCCAAACAAAGCACTTGAATGAGACTCAACTCAAACAACCTAACTACCCTCTAAACAAAGCTCCAAAGTACAAAGAGAAACAAACCCCTAAAATGCAACCGAAATAGACCTCTCACTTAAAACCCAAAAAAAACATGCTCTTACTGCACACTAATCCAAAACCATCTAGAAAATAAGTGCAAGCAAGAAGAAAGACAACTGCCCCCCCCCCCCCCCCCCCCCCCCCCCCCCCCCTCACAAAATATCACCTCGTTCTAAAAATACATCAACGAGTCTACCCCACAAAGCAAATCATAAAGTTATGAATCTCAAAATAAACTTACAAAAAAAACTTCTAAATGAAATACTACACAAAATTCCACGCAAAGCATCTACAAAAATCTTTGACACAAGACTCTACAAAATGACCAACAATCAAATGCCTTTTCTTTTGGAATGGGGTAATTTGTGGAAGTTTCTCAACGAATAGGCATTATGAAGCCCTCCATCAAGAAACATTCACAAAACAAAATCACCAAATCTCAACATAAGAAAATTCGCATAAAGCCTCTCGATGCAAAATAATTAGCCAAGCTTTCTAACATAAAATCAAATGCAAAACAACTCACAAAGCTTTACAACATAAAGCCTCTTGTAAAACTTCTCAATCATGAAGCAAATCACAAATATCCTCAGTATAGAACAAATCATAAAGCTCTTTAATATAAAGCAAATTATACAATTTCTCAATATAAAACAAAACATAAAACTTCTCCAACGCGAGGCAACACATATATACTTAACGTTGGAACCGAAATTTATAGAAAAAGATATTTAGAGTCAACTTACTTTCTCCAACCGTTAGAGCAATATTCCAATAACATAGGTAATAACACATTGAGTTCACAAAACACTTGAGAATTTCTTTCCAAGCATGTATGGAATATATAAAAATTTACTAATCATAGATATAAGCATTTCATTTATCACATGATTTAGAATAGACATGAATTTTTTTCCAACAAATTTGTATTTATCATGCTACATGCCACCAATGATTCCAAGTAACTCTCTAATTAAAATCCATGAATTTACTCTCATGCCAAAACAAGTCTTTATAACATGAATACACATGAAAGCTTCCCAACAAATTCTCATAGTGATGCCAATGAATAGTATCTAAGTGGAATTGCAAAGATGTAAAGGCTCCAATTTAAATCCTCCCACACATGCAAGCTTTTTCTCTTTGATAGAAAAATAAAGAAAACGATCTTGCCAATTTCATACTTAGATGGGAATAACTTGATTTGGGAAAAATCCTTGGATATACTTACACAATGATGTGCTTAACATAGCAAATTACACCTCAACCCTTTATTAAGATCAAGACAAGAACAAAACTATGCATAGTGATTGGTTTCTTAAGCATAAGAACCTCATTTCCCTAAATGGTGGTAGCAACATTAATAAGCAAATAGTGACTTGGAACTGTTTAGCAATATTGCAAGTAAATCAATAAAGAAGTATCATACCACTTCTTAATATCTCAATACACATGTAGAGAGTGAACAAAGTGTAATCAAATCTATTAACTAATATCTCTTCAAAGCTATTTATGATCTTATAGCAGACACAAGCGCATCAAGGTTGAACGATACATACAAGAAAGTTCATCATTCTTTCTTTTAAAGGATTTATTAAGGTGTAATCATAAGCTTCCCTTCCTCAAATGTAGCATCAAGGCACAAAACTTTAGTGTATGAAAAGAGGAGTTTACACTTCATATAGAAACGTCAACTAATGCACGGGCTCTTCCCATTTTAACAAGATTACCATGCATACATATATCCCAAGAGATAAAACTTCAACAACTACAACTAGTCAAAATTTTCATATTATATAAAGAAGTGGTTCCGATGTTTCAAAGCATATTATTTCCTACACATTGTTACATGGAAAATATTTCTCATATATTGAAAGCAAAAGTGCCATATAACATGTAAGTATGAATTGTTTCCTAGTCAAGGGCTTTCAAAGAAAATATCATAAATTTTCATGCTCCATGTTATAATCTGTAAAATCTAGCATATTATTTTGCAAGAAACCTAAATTTCATATCAAGCTTATCTACTATTGAAGGCAATAAAACAAAACCTTTTTTGTTTAAACGTGATATAAGTTTTTTTTTTCTTATTTTTGAATTTTAAAACAACCCCATCTCCTCCTTATTTTCAATATTTCTATTTATTCATGCAACAAGGTCATACATGCTCATAGTTAAGGAACATGAAATAAGCATGACAAAATACTCATGCCTCACAATGCCAAACACGTTCATTTTCACACATTTTTTTTTAAAACAATATAGTCCAAAGCGATATGTTGTTTGCACCATATAAAACCACTTATAGCTAGCAAAAAACCATTATCATTTTTTTTAAGAATTAAAACTTGCTATGAAAACATCAATGGCAAGAGATGTCTAAACACTTCATTAGAGAAACCTTGGATAAAACTTAACAAGCAAAATGATATCTAAACTTACAAGGGGCAACGTAAAGAAAATTGCTCCCCAAACATTTGGTTAAGTGTGTTCACATGCTTTATGAGTCTCCCACAAAACATCACAAAAATTTCTTATAGGGCATTTCACCAAACACTTGGTATGCATGATATGGTAGAAAAAATCAACATGACCTCTCATATGCATTTTTTTTTAAGGTTCACACCTAAAATTCTAATTCGAATGACATGAATCAAAGACATAAATTCCCATACCAACTAACTACTAAAATCAACACATTATACTAAAACTAATTACACAAACTGTCATGAAATAAATCACAAAGAATGGGAGTATTTATTAAGGATAAAAGAAAAAAAGGGGTGTGATGACATACACACCCTAAGAATTGTAAAGGGTTTGCATTAATATGGTTCTCTACCAACAAAATTAGCTATAAGATCGTAGATTAGGATGAGGACCAAATAAAGTTAAGGGATTGAGAGAAGATAACAATGAGAAGAAACAAAAATGAGAAGAAGAAGAAGATGATGATGATGAGAAAGAAAAAAAAGAAGACCATACCTACTATAAATGGATTCAGCTAAGGTAATGGGAATCAAATCAGTGTCTGGTTCAGCCCTAGCATGCGAGCAAAAAGGGAGTTCGGTCTCTTCTTTGGAATGGACTAGATGAAAGGGAGAAAGGGACGAGCTTCAGGCATCGGGATTGGGTTCGGAGAGGAAGATCAGACTCAGTACAGGTGGTGGGAGCAGGGAAGTCGGTTGGTGGCTGGGTTCGGACGGGAGCAAGGCCTCGGCCTTCGTTGGAGTTCACGACACAAGGAAACAGGAAGGGGATCTTTGGCCTTGGCTAGAGGCGTCAGGACATGCGACTGTTAAGGGCAACGGGAACAGGGGAGTTCCGCCTTGTCCAGACTCGGTCCGTCGCCTGCTTGGGATCGCGTGAATAGAAGGAGACGAAGGGAGAGGGGGCTCGGTCGGGGTCTTCTACACATGGGAGAAGAAGAAGTAGATGAGGAGCTCGGCCTCGTTTGGGGCTCACGAACCCGAGAGAGAAGGGAGAGGTCGGGATTCGCCTGGGATCTCAAGAACCTATAGGGAAAGAGCCAGAGGGAGAGAATCCGTGAGAATGAATCAACCGAAGGCTTTGTCCAAGTCTCCTAAGCCTCTCCCAACACTCTGCTCCTCTCCAAAACACCAAAAATAGCCTCTGCTTGCTGAAAAATGTAAACGCGACTCTGCCTCGTTCTAAAACGAGTGTATCACGTGACTGACTGGCCTTGCAACGGTAGAATCTGAATTTCGGAGAGATCAAGACCATCGAGGAAATTTCTCGATTTAGGAAATCAATTCAAATTTACTAGAAAGTAGTTTAGGATTTAATTTGAATTAATTTGGGCTGATTTGAGTTGGGTTTGGATGCAAATTTGGCTCAAATTAGTTCGATTTAAAATCGGGTTTTGCTCGATTAATTTGATTAAATTAAATTAAACTCGAATTGAAATTGATTTGGATCAAATCGAGTTCGAATTGGGCTCGATGATGTCTAATTAAGCCGATCGAAGGTGCTCGAGAGTGTTTGAGCGAAAATCGAGGTCAACAAGGACACCTCGTAAATTGTGTGTTTACGAAAAGTCATTTCATTTTGGATAATATCATTTGTCCATACATAAATATTTTTGTCCCTTACAATCTCAAAATCATACGTACGAATCCATTTTCATATTGTACGATTGATCATTTTTCTTTAAATAAGAGGACTATAGAATTTATTTTTCATTCACTTCTAAACCCTTCTTGAATACTTCTAAATGCACCAACCTAGGAATGAAAAGTTCTAGCAAGAAATCTAGAGTTACTAAGGGGTCGTCATCTAGAATTGGGGATGATAACTTTCTGTCTAGAGATAATGAGGATTTGTTTTATAGGTATATAGCCTCAAAAATCACTCCTTTAAGAATACTACTTCAAGATGACATCCACTTTCAATTTATGCCTCTATTTGCTTAAACCCAGTTCTATTTCATTTTTACCTTGATTTATGCTTATCATAAAAAGACTTTTCACTACTTCTTAACAAATATGAGGTTTTGTGAGGATGAGAGTAGGATAACATCTTTTGTCAAAAAATAGCGGGTAGAAATCATTAAGGAAGATCTAGGAACCTTTCTTCATTTAAGGACTCATGGGACTAGAGCACACAAATTAACCTCAAAATCTGATTATGAGTGATCTGAGATAAATAAAACTCTTAGAAGTGTAACTCAAATTTATCACTTGGCTAGAGTCTGCAGCTTGAATCAAAATGCCAGGTTATCCAGCATATCTTAAGAACTTCGATCATTCCTAATGCTAGTGATCGCATATATATTACTCCTCTTCTATCCATCATTACTTATTTGACCATGACTAGACAACCAATTAATGACGCCCATCTCATCTTGGATTACATTCATAACTTTTATGAAATTGGGTTTCCTTCTCATAAGAGGAAGAATATTGCTCTAGGACATTTAGTGACCTATATTTCGGAAAAGAAGTATAACATTATTCATCCTGATCCTCCCACTGAATTTCCAATCATCTTTACTAATGCCTCTTTTTGATCCCTTTTTGGGAGGAATGAGAGTACAAGTTAGGATATTGGGGGAGAAGGAGAAGCATCTACACCTGCTTAAGGACCTGATCAAAATTACTTTCAGGAGATGGTCTAGCAATTTGATCGGATGGAGAGTCATTTTTATCAACATTTTGATCAAATTCAGACTCAACTAAACCAGCATGATGCACACTACCAAGAAGATATGGGGTGGATCCAAGGTTAGTTTGACTCGGTGAACACAAATGTATCTATGATAAATAGCTATTTCTTAGTCTTAAATCAGCCTCCTCCTCCAGATCAGGGTCCTTCAGAGTTTTAGATGTACTTCTTTGTAGTTGTTTTTGCCAATCCTTTTCTAATGATGTGATGATGTTTGTGTTTACCTCTTTCTATAATACTTTCTTTTTGTTTAGGTTTTTGTTGTGATCTTTAAAACTTATGTTAATTGATATCAATGACTTTAATGTATTTGATCTTTTTGATATCAATAAAAAAGTCATATTTTGTTTAGTTGCATTTATCTTTGTTTGTAATATGAGTTTGCCAATATGAAAGACCTATTTTAATTAATTTAAAAAGTATTATAATTTAACTTGCATTATAAAATTAATTTCTTTATGAAATCTAATTTTTCAATAAATTTAAAGTTAACATATAACTCGATCAAGTTTAGCATATTAATCTCATGTTCTTTTTAGGCAAACATAACTAGAATATTATTATTTTAATTTTGATGAAGTATTAATTTTTTAATTATTTTTTTAATATAATTATTTTTGTAACTAGAGAAATTTAATGTTTAGATTATTGATTTTAGAAAGATCAAATTAAAAATGGTGGTATATCAAAAAGAAATGTACAGTGTATACAAAAATCAAAAGAATGCATAATCGCAAAATAAAAGAGGCATAAAATTAGACAAATTGAAAAAGATGCACAAAATGTGCCACATTATTTGAAAAGATGCGCAATATCGCCAATTGAATATATTCTTTCCTCTATCATTTAATCAATTTCAAATCAATCTAATTTTTAATTATATCATATATTGAAAATTGAAATTAACTAAACTTCATTTCGTCACTTTTGCAATAATTATTTTTATCTAATTGTCTTGAATATATAATGACCTTGACAAATTTATCTTATCTATGTTATTTTTTAATTTTAATTTTTTTTAATCTTTCTTTTTCATCATATGTAATTAATTTTGTTAGTACAATTTTATATCAATCTCTCTCAAGATTAATTATTATGGTTTCTCATTTGACATCTTTCATTTCAACTTTCTTTCTTCCTTTTTGTTGTTGTGAAAAGGGGAGTATTATTGTGTTTCGTGTTTTTGTTTTTATTTTGTGTGTCATGTGTTTGTGTTTCTTTTTTAGTTTCATGGGTCATGTGTTTTTTGTTTCTTTTTTGGTTTTTTTTTTTTGTTTCTATTTTAAATGTTTTAAAAAAAAAATTGTATGATCTTCAATGGAAACTCCCTATATTCACATTTCATATATTGAGGGGGAGCTAAGGAGAAATTTAGGATATACATGCTAACTCAAACAATAATTATTTTTCCATCATAAAAAAGGGGGAGATTGTTGAGAATGTTTCAACTTAGTTTTTCGATCGTTGATATTCTTCCAACATGTATATGTTTTATGATTCCAAATATTATTGTTTTAATTACAGTTTCTCCTAGCATATTTTGGATGAATTATTCTTGTTGTTTGTGTATACTAAATTTTTAGGGAATTCATACTCCATATTATTAAAAACTTCAAATCAGAGTAGATTAGGGTTCATTGTAAATGGAGTATGTATTTTTCATTTTATTGAGTCTAAAAGAGTTTGATTGTAATTGAGTAACTGTGCACACACACATCGGGGGAGTGTTTAAAATTTATAATTTCTTAAACTAATCGTACTATATGAAGTAATTTCATATGGGATGATTTTGTCAGTTATTTTCCCCTATAAGCATATAAATATATAGCAGGAAGAAAACTTTTCTAAGTAATAATCATATTGTACGAAGGCTTCTTCGTATATACGCCATCCAGAGTACAAATTGGACGGGTCCCTTTTTATCCCGATGAATTCAAAGTTCTTCTGAACTGATCTTACTATACAATGTCTTGTTCGTATAAACACCGTTCATAGTATGAATTAGATGGATCCATTTTTATCCCGACAAATTTAAATTTTTCTGAAGTGATCGTTATGTACGGTGTCATATGCATACAGACGCCATTCAGAGTATTAATTGGACGGATCCCATTTCATCCTGACAAACTTAAATTTTTTTTTGAATTGATCATACTGTACAATATGTCATATGAACAGACATCGTCCAGATTACAAAATTTTGGGGTACTTTTTCGTCTCTACAAAGATGAAAAATGTTCTAACTATTCATACGGTACTAACATAGTTCATACTAGATGATCATCGTGTACGAAATCATTTCCTATAGATTCATAAAAGGTTCGTATGCAACAGTTTTTGAATTGTTCGTATGTACGAACATACGATCGTACTGTATAATCGTTTTGCTCAAAATTGAAAAAAATCAGTTTTCTAGACAATTTTTTGTGTCTTTCATATAAAAGGTCCTTAAAAATTGATGTGAAAAATGGTAGTTCTTCATATTTTCTTAAGGGAAAGTGAAAGTGATTATAGAGAATCTTTGAGAGAGATTTCTTGTAAGTGGAGTGTGAAGAGTTCATAATGTTACTCAAAGATAAGGATCCTTTTGTATTTTTTGGTTACCACTCTTCTGTTCTTCTTTCTAGTTGCTCATGAGAAGATTTTTGAAGAAGATTTGGTACTCTACCGACACTTGGAGAGTGTAAAAGGACGATGGTTCATTACCAACACTTGGAGAGCGTGAACAGATGACGGTCTCTGATGACACTTGAAGAGTGTGAACAGACGATAGTACTCTGCCACATTTGGAGGGTGTGGAAGGATGATGGTTCTCTACCGACACTTGGAGAGTGTAAACAGACGATGGTACTCTGCCGACACATGGAGGGTGTGAAGGGACGACAGTAGTCTACCGATACTTGGAGGGAGTGAAAGGATGACGATACTCTACTGACACTTGGAGGGTGTGAAAGGATGACAGTACTTTGCCAACACATGGAGGGTGTGAAAGGATGATGGTTCTCTATCGATACTTGGAGAGTGTAAACAGACGATGTTACTCTGCCGACAGTTAGAGTGTGTGAAAGGATGATAGTACTCTGTTGATACTTGGAGAGTATGAAAAGACGATGATACTCTGTCCATACTTGAAGGTTGTGATAGGACGATGGTACTCTGCCAACACTTGGAGAGTGTGAATAGATGACAATTCTCTGCCAACACTTGGAGAGTGTGTACAAATGAAAATTCTCTGCCGACACTTGGAGAGTATGAAAGGACATCATTTCTCTGTCAATACTTGGAGAGTGTAAATAGAAGACGGTTCTCTACCAACACTTGGAGAGTGTGATCAAACGATGGTTCTCTACTGACACTTGGAGAGTGTGAATAGATGACGGTTCTCTAATGACACTTGGAGAGTGTGAACAGACATCAGTTCTCTATAGACAATTGGAGGGTACAAAATGATGAGTGTTCTCTGCCGCATTGAGGATTGGTGGAAGAGAAAAAATTGTAGAGGCTTTTTTGCCTTGTTGTGGGGGAAAAAGGAGAGTCATTTTGGTAATAGTGTAATACCTGAAGTGGGAGTCTTCAAGGAGTGGATGAAGGTCGTATTTGACCAAACCACTATAAATCATTATGTCTTTTAGTTTATATATTTATTTTTTGCAATTTGTTTACTGTGATTAAAAAGTTTATTTTTAATTTAATATCAAATTGTTATAAATTTTAAATTGGTTTTCTATTAAAAAATTTAAGAGAATTTTTAAATTACCAATTTTCCCCCCGCTTGGTTAACCTTGGGACAATTTCTTAGGTTTAACAATATATACGAATTCAGTATGCTTTAGGTAAAAAGAGCATTCTCATTTCCTTGATCACTTACTTGATCTAGGAGAGCTCCGAATGACTCATTAATGGACACAGTGTAAAGGATTAAAGGTCTCCCAGAATAATGGCTACCAAAATTGGCGGACTTATCAGATATTGTTTGATATTTTCAATATCATATTGACTTTTCTTGTCCCATATGAATTTGGCATCCTTTTTAGCCAGGATAGAGAATGGTTCACATCTTCCAGAAAGGTTAGAAATGAATCTTATTATATACGCTAGCCTACCATGAGAAGACCTTAGTTGAGTAAGGCTCTTTGGATGCTACATATTTAAGATAAATTTGATTTTGGTAGGATCAATTTCGATTTGATGGTGCCTCAATATAAAACCTAAACATTTTCATGATGTGATGTTGAAAGCGCACTCTAGAGGATTCATCTTAAGGTCGTAGTGGTGCAACCGCTCAAAGATGATTCATAAATCATAAAGATGAGCCTGTTAACTTTACTCTTAACAACTAAATCATCGATGTAATATTCAACTTGACTTTGGATTAAGTCTTCAAAGATTTATTTCATAGCCCACTAGTAGGCTACACTGACATTTTTAAGGCCAAATGGCATCATATAACAGAAGATCCATATATGACTTTTGAATGCAGTATTTCTTTCATCTTCTAGGACCATCTTGATTTGGTTATAACCTGATGAGCTATCCATAAAGAAGAAAATGACATACTTTTGGAATTGGCAAAGGAAAGTCATTCATAATATATGCAATATTCAGGTCTCTATAGTCAACGCAAAGCCATATTTGACCACTTTTCTTTTAAACTAGTATGATACTAGCTATCCAAGAGGGGTATTTTTCCGCTTGAATAAATCTGGCCTTGGCCAACTTCTTAACTTAAAAATTGACTTATTGTTTGATCTCCAGATGCATGTGTCGTTGAGCTTGCTTGATATGAATAGCATCATGCCAGATTTTAAGTTTATGGACTACTACGTCAGCGAATAATCCAGGCATTTCATCATATGTCTAGGAAAACTAGTCCTTAAATTCGAATAGAGGTTGTATTAGATCCTCAGACTCATCCTCACTCAACAAAGAACTTTTGAAGGTGGGGTGAGTGTCATCCTCTATTCCAAAGTTAATTTCTTTGAGTTCATCAATTTTTTATTTAATTTTCTCTTCAAATTCAAGGGGTGCATTCCAAACTTAAAGTTTATCAGAATTATTTAAAGTCTCCAAGCAAAGTCTATTGAGGGAATCAATGACTTCCATAGGGACATTCTCAAATTTAGGATGATTAGTTATCATTAAGCAATATTCATAGTGGTCAAATGAACTAATGGTACCAAAGATAATACTACCTATCCAATTTATATTAAATTTCAAATTCTAGATATTTTTTTAATTTTTGAATCTCTTTCAAACCATGATTTTTTGCCTTTATCTCCCCCTAAATATTGATCTCTACCTTGCAACAAGCAGCGCACCCTTTGGGCATATAATAAGCAGCATCCTCGTTGACCCTTATCTTGTGAATAGAGAATTGTTTTAGATTACCCTTAATTTCAAACTCAATGCCATCTCATTGGTACTTGATGCATTGATGGAGGGTGGAAGGAACCATCCTATACTCATAGAATTAGGGTCTCCATTGGAGCGCATTAAAGGATGTCACCAAAATGATTATATGAAAATTTTCTTCTATTTTCAATTCTCTTAAATCTAAAAGAAGGGTGATTGAATCTAAAGCCTTTTTGCCCTTTTCACTGAACCCGTGAAGCACCAACTTATTGGTTGTGAGCTTGTTAGTATCAACTCTGAGGTATGCAAGAGTCTTTATGTTGATCACATTGACCAATGCACCCGGATCAACCAAAACTCTTGATAACTTGAATTTTCTCACATTAATGGTGATGTAAAGTGAAAAATTATGATCAGAAGTTCCTAGGAGTTGATATTCATTGGAGAAGGTGACTCCTAGGATTTTCTTAAAGTACAATGCTTCTTCTTCAGAAGTTAAGGCTAGTTGAGCTAAGCAAATATCTGAGTTAAGTTCTTTAATTAAGGTTTCCCTCATCTCTTTTAAAAGGATGAGGGCATCGAAGATGCTCAACCTAGGACACATCCTAAGATGAGCTATCTTGTTGAGTCCAGTAATTAGGTTGTTAAGCCTAACTAAATGTCACAAGGCTACCAAGAGGGGGGTGAATTGGTAGTTTAAAAATTTTAAACCCTCTTTGAAGATTAAGTTGAACCGAAATAAAAATTTCTTTTAAAGTTTGTAGAAAAATATTTTTCAACCACAGAGTTGTTAAAACTGAAATTTAAAGTGCGGAAACGTAAAAATAATAAAGTAAATGACACAAGATTTATAGTCGGTCTATAACCAGACCTACATCCACTCCTCAGAGGCACCCTCTGAGTATTGCACTAAAACCAATAGTGACTCTCCTTTAGCACCCACAGCAAGTCAGAGAAGCCTTTACAACACACTCTTTTCACCACTACCCGGTGCGGTAGAGAACCATCGTCCTTTTACACAATCCACAGTGCTGGCAGAGAACCGTCGTCCTTTTACACTTCTCCTAGTGTGGGCAGAGAACCCTACGGCTGTTCACACTCTCCAAGTGTAGGCAGAGAACCTTTCGGCTGTTCACACTCTCCAAGTGTCGGCAGAGAATCGGATCTCCTTGACTGATCTTCTCACAAGAATCTAGAAGGAAGAAGGAAAAGAGTGAAGTAATCCAAATTCACAAGTAGAGACTCTTACCTTTGAAATCCAAGTGAAGCCTTCTCGCTCCAGTGGTAGGAATTCTCCCTTGAATGCTCTCTTCCACTCTCTCCTTGGCTATTCTCTCAAGAGGCACGAAGATCAAATGACAAAAAGATTGGGTGGCAGTCTAATTTGGATTTTTTATATAAAAGACAAGAAAAACTGCCCAAGAACTGCAAGTGTTCAATTTTGTACGCAGTGGATCGTCCTGTACGATCATGGATCGTCCTGGACGATTTTACTTAAACGATCTGAAACGACCCTATTTGACTATGTGTACGAAATGTCTTCGTACAGATGATCGTCTTTTAGGAACTAGGTTCGTGTAGTACGAACGGTTATTACTAGGTCGGTTCTAGAAACTGCTGAAAACTGTTCTAAGTCGGTTAATCGTTTGGACGAGAATATGTTCGTCTGGACGAAAATTTTCCAGAGACCCGATTGTCCTGGACAATTCTTTACTTCGTCTGGATGAAAAATTTTTTGAGGACCAATCGCCACGGACGATAATTTATTTTCATCTGGACGAAAATATTCTAGAGACCCGATCGTCCTGGACGATATTTTAATTTCGTCATGGGCAAATAGGACTTAGAAAAATTTTTTCGAACAAGTTCCTATTCGTTCCATATGCCCTATAGGAGATAACTGTCTGATCATCCCGTACGATAGGATATCGTCCAGTACGATCAGTATAAAATTTTATGATCTCCTTATGTGTGTGTGTATGTTTTTTATTCACTCAATTACAATCACTCCCTTATCTCATGTTGAATTTGATTTGAAGTTATCGTAGTCTGGAGTTTGATTTTCCTGAAATGTTAGTACACACAAGAGCAAATACAAATCTTCTAAAATTGCTAGGAGATAACTACACATTTGAACAATAATGTTTGAAATCATCAAAACTATTAAAGTTGCAAAAAATGTAAAAGCATTTAAATAGCAACTATTCTAACAATCTCCCCATTTTTGATGATGGCATAATAATTATTGTTTGTATGGTTTCAAGTTAAACAAATCTCCTATCTCCTAAACTCCCCCTGAATTGATGAGTACATTAAAATAAGGAGGCATAAAGAACAATATTTTTGTTTTTCAAAAATTTTAACACAAACAACCACAAAGTCAAATACTTGCAAACAGAATAATCAAAATAGAAAACATAATAATTTCAATAATTTCTCCCCCTTTTTGACAGCATCAAAAAGTGAAGAAGAAATAGACGAAAAATGTAAGTAATTATATGAAATTCATTTTAAAATTTAATCTAAATGGTGATTGACATAAGGTATGCAATTTTAAACTAAAAATATTAGGTCAATTATAGAAATTCATAAAATTTAAGAAGTAATATAACATTGTAAGTAAGAAGAAATTTTTAAAGACATTATTCAATTTAAACATTCAAGTATAGAAAATCATTACAAGAGAGATGTAAAAAAAAAATTTATATTTCAAAGTTCAATGGAATATAAATGAACATAAGATCAATTTGAATTAAGAGATTGAAAGAATTTGGAAAGAAGAGAATTACCACATGTGGTGCTTTGCGCATCTTTTTCAAAATTTTTGAGGCACATTTTTATGCATTTTTTCTTTGTTGGGCTTATTTTGTGCCTCTTTTTCACTTTGCAAATCTTTGCGAATTTCTTTTGATTTTTGTGCTTTTTGTACAATTTTCAAGAGTAATTGAGACCAATTCTTTCCAAAATCAATAATCTAAAATTTCAAATATTTCTAAGTGCATAAATATCACTTGATCATAGAAATACAAAATAAGAAAACATCTAAATTGCAATAGTAATATTAACTTTTATGTAGTCTAAATGAATAGACATGAATTTAAAAGTTCTAATTACAACAAGTTATAAACAACTTTTAAATTTAGAAAGACTAGATTTTCTAATATAGATAATCTCAAATTACAATCTAATTTAAGCACTATGAATATTAAATAATACTAATGAAATTCATAAACATTAACCACATTCCAAAAATAAATCAAATTTGAAACAAGTACAACATCCATTGATATTAATGAAAGGATTACACATTTCATAATATCTAAAAACAAGTAAGAAAATACATTGAACTTAAAAGAAAAAAAAAACAAACATAAACACAAACACTAACACTTAACATTGAAACTGACACAATAAAAACATAAAATATGATACAACAAACACACAGAAATTCATCTCTACTGTTCTGGAGGAGGAGGAGGAATGCCGCCAAAAAGGTTGAAGTAGGAGGCCATCAACATTACATTGGTATTAATTTCATGTACTTCATTTCTAATATTACCAATGTCTTGTTGCTACTGCGTAAGTTGAGCATCAAATTGATCAAACCTTTGATCAATGTGAGTCTCTAATCTATCAAATCTTTCAATCAGATTCTGATAATCTGACTGAGGAGCAGAAGTTTGCACTCCCTCTTTTGAAGCACTAGCATGTGTTTTTCCTTTTTCCTCCTTGAAAAGCAATCTGAAGGAAGCATCATTATAGTATACTAGCTCTTCGTATTCTTCATCAGGATGCACTAAGTTGTATTTTTTTTCCAAAATGTAAGTGACTAAGTGTCCTAATGAGATGTTCTTTTTCCTCTTCTGATCTGCATGTCCTATTTCTGAAAGCCCATAGATATGATCTATGATAAGTTGGGCTTCGTCAATAGGATGACCTTCCATAATTAAAAAGGTTAGAGCAGAAAGGAGAGGGGTAATATTAATCCTATCACCAGCTTTAGGAATGATTGAAGATCAAAGGATATGCTGGATGATTCGAGCATCCCTGGTCATTCCAGAAACTCTAGCAACATGATAGGTTAGGCCAATTTCTCTAATCACCCTATTGACTTCATACCATTTGAATTTCTTTTCACTCATTAGGGTGTTGGCTCTATATCCCTCAGTTCTTAAGTTCAAAAAGGCACCAAGGTCGTGCTTTGTGATTTCAACTTTTTGCTTGAAGACATAAGAACTAATGGAGGAGTGGTCGGAATTAAAACTCATGTTCGCTAGGAAATAGTGGTAGGTTAGCTTGTTGTAGAAGTGGACGAGAGAAAGTATGAAATGAAATTGGGTTGAGGCAAAGAGGTGCATTACCCAAAATTTTAACTCAGTTTGGATTAAAATGCGAGAGGGAGTTATTTTGGCGGATGCAAAACGAGGAAAGAATTCCTCATTCGCCTTAGACAGGAAGTTCTCTGAGGCATTCCTATTGGGTTTCTTCACCAACACCTTTTGTCTCTTGCTTGAGGAGGTCATTGTCGATTTGAAGTAGAAAGGGATTGAAAGTGAAGTTTAGAAGTGTGATTGTGAAGTTAGAAAGCCTTCATATTTAAAGAAAAACGATACGTTCGTCCTGGACGAAAATATTCGTCCTGGACGAAAATCATCATTCGTCTGGACGAAATTATTTCGTACAGACGATCCAATTCATCCAAAATATAACGGCTTTTCGTAACCAACACAACTTATGATGCGTCCCTTCGTACAGGCTTTTTAACTTGACCGATCATACAGACAAAATATTTTCGTACAGACGATCAAAAAGTAACTCGTTTTAATGTCTCTTGAAAACCGTCCCCTACAATGAACCGACATCTGTTCGTCTGGACGAACACAAAATTCGTACAGACGAAGTCCATATTAAAAACTGTCTTATCCACTCAACAGCTCCATTCAATCGTCCCGACATTTGAGAAAAAATATTTTCGTCCTGGACGATCGTCAAATCGTACAGACGATCTAATTAAAAACTGCTCTCAAAACGGTTAAAATTCGCACAAACTGTTCTTTCGCATATCGTCCCGTACGAAACCAGATTCGTCCCGGACGATTTTCTCCAATTTTTTTAATTTTGATTTTTAAATTAAGAAAATCAAACTAAACATTCAAAAAACACAAAAAACATAAAACAAAATCATAGACCCAAAAACAATTCATTCAAAACACACAAAATTTCATAAAATCAAAAACAAAACAAAACAAATATCAATGTTGCAAAGACATTTTGTTTAGGCATTCAAATCAATAACACCAAGTTTTGTTCTTAAAGTACTGAAGGTATCAAAGGCTAAAGGTTTTGTAAAAATGTCTGCAAGTTGATTTTCAGTTGAAATATGTATGAGTTCAATTTCTCCCTTGGATACATGATCCCTTATGAAATGATGCATTATATCAATGTGTTTGGTTCTAGAATATTGAATAGGATTTTTGGAAATACAAATAGCACTAGTATTGTCACAATAAATTGGAATAGTGCCTATAGTTAATCCTAAATCAATCAACTGTTGTTTTAACCAAAGTACTTGTGCCACACAACTTCCTAATGCAATGTATTCTTCTTCTGCAGTAGATAGTGCCACTGAATTTTGTTTTCTACTAGACCATGAAACTAATGAATTTCCAATGAATTGACATGTTCCAGAAGTGCTTTTCCTATCCACTCTACAGCCTACAAAGTCAGAATCTGAGTAATCAATAATTTCAAATGAAGAGCTAAACTTAGGATACCAAATCCCTAAGTTTTGAGTTCCTAGTAGATATCTTAAAATCCTTTTCACTGCTGTCAAATGTGATTCTTTTGGATCTGATTGAAATCTAGCACATAAGCAAACACTGAACATAGTATCTGGTCGGCTAGTAGTCAAGTAAAGTAAAGATCCAATTATCCCTCTAAATTTCTTTTGATCAACAGATTTTCCCTTAAGGTCCTTATCCAACTGAACTGAGGAACTCATTGGTGTACTAACAGGTTTAGCATTGTCCATTTCATATTTTTTGAGGATGTTCTTAATATATTTAGTTTGACTAAGAAAAGTACCTTCCTCAAGTTGCTTAATGCTAAATCCTAGAAAGTAATTTAAATCTCTCATTAGACTCATTTCAAATTCACTACTCATTATTTTAGAAAAATCATCACAAAGATATTTATTTGAAGATCCAAAGATGATGTCATCCACATAAATTTGAACAATAAGTATATCCTTTCCAATTTTCCTTAAAAAGAGAGTTGTATCCACACTTTCTTTTTCAAAAGATCTTTCAAGTAGGAAGGTGCTCAACCTCTCATACCAAGCCCTACGTGCCTGTTTCAATCCATATAATGCCTTTTTTAACTTGAAAACATGATTTGGAAATTTAGAATTTTCAAAACCTGGAGGTTGTTCTACAAAAACATATTCCTCAATTACCCCATTTAAAAAGGCACTTTTGACATCCATTTGAAACAATTTAAAACCTTTAAAACAGGCAAAGGCTAGTAAAACCCTAATTGCTTCAAGTCTAGCTACAGGGGCAAAAGTTTCCTCAAAATCAATTCCTTCAATTTGATTATACCCCTTAGCTACTAATCTAGCCTTATTTCTAATGACTACTCCTGCGTCATTCATTTTATTTTTGAACACCCACTTGGTTCCAACAACACTTCGATCTTTTGGCCTTGTAGTTAATTCCCAAACTTTATTTCTTACAAATTGATTTAACTCTTCTTGCATGGCCAATATCCAAAATTCATCAGAAAGCGCTTGATCAATGTTTGTGGGTTCAATAGTTGAAATAAAGGCTGAATGATTGACTTCCTTGTTTAATCCACGCCTAGTTCTAACACCCTCACTTGGTTCACCTATAATCAATTCCTTTGGGTGGTTTTTAGAAAATCTCAAATCTCTAGGCAAAGGGTTTTCTTTTTCCAAATTTTCTTCCACATTTTCTTCCAAATTTAATCTATCAATCTTTTGGGAGTTTTCTTCAATTTTTTCTTCAACAACATTTGGCTCTTCCATATTTCCACTTTCATTAAATACAACATGTGTGGTTTCTTCAATGACTAAAGTTCTTTTGTTGAATATCCTATAAGATTTTCCAACACTTGAATATCCAACAAAAATTCCTTCATCTGATTTTGGATCAAATTTTCCTAAGGTAGATTTTTCATTATTATGTATGAACACCTTGCAACCAAATACATGCAAATGAGACAAATTTGGTGTTCTACCTTTTAGCAACTCATAGGGTGTTTTATTCAAATTTGATCTCACATTCACCCTATTCAGAACATAGCATGCAGTGCTAACCGCCTCAGCCCAAAAATATCTAGGAAGCGAGTATTCTGCTAACATTGCTCGGGCGGCTTCTATTAATGTTCTGTTCTTCCTTTCAACTACCCCATTTTGTTGAGGAGTTCTAGGTGCAGAAAAATTGTGATCAATCCCCTTTTCTTTACAGAAATTTTCAAATCTTTCATTTTCAAATTCTCCTCCATGATCACTTTGTATAGAAATTATTTCACATCCTAGTTTTCTTTGTATCCAAGTTAAAAAATTTCTGAATTCCTCAAATGATTCACTCTTATGAAAAAGAAATTTAACCCAGGTGAATCTTGAAAAATCATCTACTATAACAAATCCATATACCTTCCCTCCTAGACTTATAGTGCCTACAGGTCCAAAAAGATCCATGTGTAGAATTTCTAAAGGTTTACTGGTCCTAAGATCTTTATTGGACTTAAAAGAGGACTTCACTTATTTTCCTAATTGACATGCATCACAAAGATGGTCCTTGGTAAAGTCTAGTTTAGGTATACCTCTCACCAAATTCTTTTGGGTAATTCTTCTAAGATTTTTCATACTAGAATGACAAAGTCTCCTATGCCAAAGCCATGATTCATCAGAAATAGTTTTCAAATAAAAAGCAGTAGGAGATTGAATACAATTTAAATCTAGCATGTAGACATTGTTTACCCTTTTTCCATTTAAAATAATTTTCCCATTTAGGCTTATTATGCAGCTAGTAGGTAAAAATTTTACATTATAGCCCTTATCACATAGCTTACTTATGCTAAGCAAATTATGTTTTAAGCCTTCAACTAATAACACATTTTCTATGAAAAAGTTTTTCAAATTTCCAATCATACCTGATCCAACCACTTTCTTTGTGGTATTATCTCCAAGTGTAACCTTACCTCCACTCCTGGCTTCCAGCGTTATGAATTGAGCAGTATCTACAGTCATGTGCTTTGAACATCCGCTGTCCAGGTACCATATACTCTCATGAGGTCTTGTGTGAGAGTACACCTGCAAAATTCTCAAATGCTAGACCTGGGAACCCAAACAAGTTTGGGTTCACCTTTATGAAATTTATAATCAGATGCATGTATGATATGTCTAGATTTATGCATCTTAGTTCTCCACACCAAATTAGTTTTTATCTTTAAAGTACAGGTGTGAGATATATGTCCCAAAAATCCATAATTATTATATTTAACATTAGGAAAAATATTCCTATATTTTCTTTCATATGATTGTCTTCTAAGGGATTTCATGAATTTAGGATAATATTTAGGATTTGTAAAATCTTCAAGTTTAGGGGGGTTCCTATTATCCTCGAGAGCTCTTATTGTGAGTTTGTAAAATGAATTCATATCTTACAAGATTCGATTGGTATAATTGATTCTATATGTCTTGCTCTCAGATTCATCCTTAAAATTCTTAAATTCTTTTTCAAGTTCAGCATAGGATTATTTTAAATTCTCAAAATTTTTATTCAAGTCATCATATTCATCAAGTAGTTTCATGTGGTTGTTATCTATTAAAGCATGATCTTTCCTAAGAATTTCGTGTTCCTTATTAAGCTCTTCCAATTCTAAAACTAAACTAGCATGTATCTTTTTCATTTTCCTATATGCATCATGCATGTGTTCAGAAACTTCAAACAATTCATTATAGGTTAAATCGCATACCTCTTCTTGATCTGATTGTTCAGCATTATCTGCCATCAAGCAAAGGTTGGTGACTTCTTCTTCTTTTTCAGTCTCAGATGAGTCTGAAGCTGAGTCCGCCCAAAAAGCCCTTTGAAACTTCTTCTTGCCCTTCTTTACCATTGGTTTCTCCTCTACCTTTCCTTGCTAGGAGTGGCTTTGAGTTTTGGACAATCAGTCTTTATATGACCTGGTTTCCTGCATTCATAACAAATCACTTAATTAGAAACCTTATCATTTCTGTTATACTTACCTCTATTCTATTGCTGGCGTCTCTTCTGCTTCCTCTTTAAAAAGCTTCTGAATTGTCTAGTCATCAATGCAATATCGTCTTCATCCTCAGGTTGTGAGTGTTCACTTTCTGACTCTTCCACACTTAGTGCAATATTCTTGTTCTTTCTAGGTTCACCTGCATCAATCTTTCTTTGACTTACTCCTTGCTCATAAGCAATGAGTGAATCAAGAAGATTGTCAATGGAATAAATGTTCAGATCTTTAGACTCTGTAATTGCAATAATTTTAGCATCGTATGCAATAGGTAAACAACGAAGAATCTTATTGACCATTTCAGCATTAGTTAATTCCCTACCAAGTGCATGCAAAGAGGTGACAATTTGAGTGAATCTTGTGTACATGTCTGAAATAGATTCATTAGGTTTCATGCGAAATAATTCATAGTCATGTAACAAGATATTGAGTCTTGATTGCTTAACCTCATTTGTCCCTTCATAAGTTATACAAAGTCTATCCCATATGTCCTTTCCGCTTTTACAAGTGGAAACTCGCATGTAGTCTTCAGATTTTAAAGCACAAAAGAAACTATTTAAACATTTCGCATTTAATTGTGCTAAATCACGTTCTTCAATAGTCCAATCTATATAGGGTGTTTCTACCCTAACTCCATCAACTAATATAGTTGGTTTTGAGTAACCTTCCTGGACTAGCATCCACATGCGATAATCAAGTGACTGTAAAAAAGTAGACATGCATGTTTTCCGAAAAACAAAAGGAATATTATCAAACAGTGGAGGTATAGTGATAGTAACCCTCAGGTGTGTTTCGGTTTCCAAATGTAGCCATCTACGTTAATCAAAAAGTAGTTCAAACTTATGATTTCGAAACTATGCTCTGATACCACTTGTTGAGTCCAGTAATTAGGTTGTTAAGCCTAAGTAAATGTCCCAAGGCTACCAAGAGGGGGGTGAATTGGTAGTTTAAAATTTTTAAACCCTCTTTGAAGATTAAGTTGAACCGAAATAAAAATTTCTTTTAAAGTTTGTAGAAAAATATTTTTCAACCACAGAGTTGTTAAAACTGAAATTTAAAGTGCGGAAACGTAAAAACAATAAAGTAAATGACATCAGATTTATAGTGATTTGGTCTATAACCAGACCTACATCCACTCCTCAGAGGCACCCTCTGAGTATTGCACTAAAACCAATAGTGACTCTCCTTTAGCACCCACAGCAAGGCGGAGAAGCCTTTACAACACACTCTTTTCACCACTACCCGGTGCGGTAGAGAACCGTCATCCTTTTACACAATCCACAGTGCTGGCAGAGAACCGTCGTCCTTTTACACTTCTCCTAGTATGGGCAGAGAACTCTACGGCTGTTCACACTCTCCAAGTGTAGGCAGAGAACCTTTCGGCTGTTCACACTCTCCAAGTGTCGGTAGAGAACTGGATCTCCTTGACTGATCTTCTCACAAGAATCTAGAAGGAAGAAGGAAAAGAGTGAAGTAATCCAAATTCACAAGTATAGACTCTTACCTTTGAAATCCAAGTGAAGCCTTCTCGCTCCAGTGGTAGGAATTTTCCCTTGAATGCTCTCTTCCACTCTCTCCTTGGCTATTCTCTCAAGAGGCACGAAGATCAAATGACAAAAAGATTGGGTGGCAGTCTAATTTGGACTTTTTATATAAAAGATAAGAAAAACCGCCCAAAAACTGCAAGTGTTCAATTATGTACGCAGTGGATTGTCCGGTACGATCATGGATCGTCCTGGACGATTTTATTTAAACGATCTAAAATGACCCTATTTGACTATGTGTACGAAATGTCTTCGTACAGATGATCGTCCTGTACGAACTAGGTTCGTCCAGTACGAACGGTTATTACTAGGTCGGTTCTAGAAACTGCTGAAAACTGTTCTGAGCCGGTTAATCGTTTGGACGAGAATATGTTCGTCTGGACGAAAATTTTCCAGAGACCCGATCGTCCTGGACGATTCTTTACTTCGTCTGGACGAAAATTTTTTAGAGGATCAATCACCACGGACGATAATTTATTTTCGTCTGGACGAAAATTTTCCAGAGACCCGTTCGTCCTGGACGATATTTTAATTTCATCCTGGACGAATAGGACTTAGAAAAAAATTTTCGAACAAGTTCCTATTCGTTCCATGTGCCCTATAGGAGATAACTGTCTGATCATCCCGTATGATAGGATATCGTCCAGTACGATCAGTATAAAATTTTATGATCTCCTTATGTGTGTGTGTATGTTTTTTATTCACTCAATTACAATCACTCCCTTATCTCATGTTGAATTTGATTTGAAGTTATTGTAGTCTGGAGTCTGATTTTCCTGAAATGTTAGTACACATAAGAGCAAATACAAATCTTCTAAAATTGTTAGGAGATAACTACACATTTGAACAATAATGTTTGAAATCATCAAAACTATTCAAGTTGCAAAAAATGTAAAAGCATTCAAATAGCAACTATTCTAACAAAGATGTTATAATCAATACTTGGAACATTGACATTAGAACTTGATGGATTTTAAAGAGAATTTGATTATTGAGTAGGGACTTGAATTGGATTAGTGGAAACAACTTATTTTCCTTTTTTCTAACGAGGAATCCTAAGGGATAAGACTTTGCCATCACATAGTTGTACTTGCATGATCTCATCAAAAGGATGAACTACGGGGGAATCTACACTCTCCTTAGGCGTCTGATTGTCATTTTTTGAAAAAGAGTCTGAATCCAAAGAGCCTATTATGACAGGACTCCTTTAAAAGTTAATTTTAAGGGTATCACCATCTAATAAGACATCCGATTTATTTCTCCCTTAAAGGGTCAAATTTGGAGAGCAGAGTGTTTCAATTTCTTAATTAATCTCAGCCGATTATTGATTATTTTCAATAGAAGAGTCATTTAAAATTGTATTCTTAACATTAATCATCAAAATTTGAGCAGAAAGATTAATCTTTTTATTTGATTTTTTACCCTGTTCCTTTGATGGGGCAAAGTAAAAGTAAGATAAAATAAATGGAGATAGTGGTTTAGAGCCACCCTCCACCACCTGTATATATCTCTCATCATAAGATTTCATCTCCACAAAAGTGTAACTCTTTTCATTTTTATTAATTATAGAAGTTCTTACAACTACTCGAGAGGAAACTATCCCAACATCATCCTACAATGCCTCCAGCTTAACCTCCAAGATTAGGCCCTAGGCTCTCATCGATAAATGTTGAAAAAGATGAAAGGATTTGTTAATTGACTTTTTTAATTCCTGGGATAGTGCTATATCCCAACCATGTTCAATGGATAGAGAAAGATTAGATTTTTTACCTGAGATTGATTTTACAGACCCCTGAGCTGGATCGACCAGAAACTCCTTTGGAATTATTATATTACCTTAATAGAAGTTTTTCTCGAGCCAGTCCTTAATGATGATGCAATCTTTGATTGTGTGGCTCAATATGTTATAGTAGGGGAAAAAGTTAGGATTAACCTTTTTATTTGCCTCTTTTGACTTCTTAGCCTGCAGTAATAAAAAATTTGGTTTCTTTTAAAGACTTTTCAATATTTTCCTTAATGACTCCCTCTTAAAAGGATACATAAAGCCAATCTCTCTTTAAAAAAAATTGGGTAAGGATCCCTAGTATGTTGAGAAGTTACCTGAAAAGGTTGAGATTTTTGAGTTTGTTAAACTGGAGGATAACTTGATTGAGTATTGACTAGTTTCTTCCCTTTATCAACAACTAAAACCATTGTTATTCTCTTTTCAAAAGACTTTAATGGTTTGCTATCTTTCTTTTCTTCAGCAGAACCCTTTAGGAATGGCATTCTTAAAGCCTCTTACTGTAGATTACTAGCTTTACTGAGAAGTTTTTCAATGGTTTTGATACTCATGGATATTCTTTAGAAGAATATCCACTGCATATTGCTCCTGTAACTGGGATTCACACTTCATCGTGAGGTTTCGCCAGCCCAAGGTGTACTTAACCAAAGATTTGCTCGATTTTATTTTTTGATGATAAGATTGCCAATAGTTACATGCATATCAGCTTTGTTGCGGATCTATGGTTTATGGTTTTGATGATAGCAAACATTCCTATTTCTCTATGACGACCTTTTTTACTAACATTTCAGGTCCACACGATCAAGACTGTAATTTGGAACCAGCTCAAGATTGGGTAGTATAGGTCTGAGTCAATTTGTACACTTTTTCCTTTCTTGAGTCTATTGTATTTGGTGTGGCTCCTTATGTTTTGTAGCTCGAAAGATTTTCTATTATTCCCTAAAGATTTTTATTTTTGATAACATCATCATGGACGATATTTATATCATCCTGGATGATCTGTTCAAAAGTAGAAATTCTGATTAGGGAATCCTCATTAAAGAAGCCGTCATTATGCAAAACACATCATCCTGGATGATTTTGTATCGGCCAGGACGATAGGCTCAATTCAGAAAGAATTTACTGCCAGATCTAATTAGAAATAACCTATTTTTGGATATCGTCCAGGACTATAAAATATCATCCAGGACGATCCAGGTCAATTTTTCAAAAATTTCTCTAGAATTTAAGGAAAGCAATTATGACTTGATTTTACGATCAAATTGGCCTGGACGATCGCCAAATCATTCTGGCCGATGTGCTGGACGATTGGACACTGGACAACTATTTTTTAGGGCGATGTTCAGGACGATATTCCATAATTTGTTCTGATCGTCCAGGACGATATATTATCATCCGGGATGATATGAACAAACTTCTTCTGATCGTCTCAAATCGTCCTGACTGATTGGACTTAAATTACACTGATCATACAAGATGATATTAGTATCATCCTAGACGATAATATCGACAACTTGCATTAATGAGCTTATTTTTAGCTCTTCTATTTAAGCTTTGTCAAGACACTTATTAAATGTCTTTGGCAGCCATTGTAGCTTCGTTCTTGTGGGGGAAACTTGAAGAGAAAGCTTGAAAGGGAGTGAGGAATGGGTGAAGTCTGAGAGAGGGAGAAGATCCTATGAGGGGGAACACAAGGGAGTGTGGAGGGGGATTCCACATGGTTTCTCCGGTAGGCTTGCATCTTAATACCGTCAGATTCAAAGCTTGTCTCGAGGGAGGTTCACCAAAGAAGAAGTTCACTTTAGTGTCAAAGGACCCAGCTAATCCGCCACACCTGGGATGGTGGAAGTGATTTTGTATGGGCTTCTCCGCCTAGCTGTGGGGGCTAAAGGAGAGACACTTATTTTAGTGCAGTACTTGGAGGGTGCCTCCAAGGAGTAGACGTAGGTCAGTTTGACCGAACCACTATAAATCTGGTGTGTTCTTTCTTATTATTTGCTTCCGCATTTAATTTCCTCATCGTTGGTTTTGATTGTGGTGAATCTTATTTTTGGATTTAAGATTGTGTTTGTTTTAAATACTGATTCACCTCTCTATCTCATTATTAGCCTGGGCTAGTTTTATAGGGCTTAACATCCCTAAAAAACTTTCAATTGGTATCAGAGTACTTTCTAGTGTCATCTGAGCACCTTCAAGTGGTATCAGAGCGGGATTCATAAAATAAGTTTTTAAAAGCTTTTGAATTTTTGATCCATGGCTAATCGTAATGTTGCGGAAGGTTATTCAATCACCAGACCTCCTTTATTTGAAAATATGTCATTTGATTTTTGGAAAACTCGCATGTCTATTTTCTTACAATCGATAGATTTTCGTATGTGGCATATGATTTTAAATGGTTATTCTTCACTGTCACGAGTGTTAGATGGAATTAAAATTGATATTCCTTTTAATCAATGGAGTAAGGAAGAACAAGTAAATGCTCAATTGAATGCAAAATCTTTAAATTGCTTTTTTGTGCTTTAAATTCTGAAGATTTTATGTCAGTATCCACGTGCACTACTGGTAAGGAAGTTTGGGATAAACTACACATCATATACGAAGGCACTAATGAAATTAAGCAATCCAAGTTGAATATGTTAATGCATGATTTTGAACTATTTTCAATGAAACCTTTTGAAATGATTTTAGACATGTATACCAGGTTCATTCAAATTGTAACATCATTGCATGCCTTAA
The DNA here is from genome assembly GCA_016618105.1 of Dendrobium huoshanense. Classification (NCBI taxonomy): domain Eukaryota; kingdom Viridiplantae; phylum Streptophyta; class Magnoliopsida; order Asparagales; family Orchidaceae; genus Dendrobium; species Dendrobium huoshanense. The sequence goes on along the minus strand of CM028346.1, from coordinate 952,158 downwards.
AAAAAGAGTTTTCAAATTTTGAAAAAGTCAATAAAATTCTTCGTTGTTTACTTAAAAATTTTGATGACAAAGTTGTTGCTATTTGTGAATTAAAAGATTTGAATGATTATTCTATTGATAATTTGATTGGCTCACTCATTACCTGCGAGCAAAGTTTGGGTCAAAGACTTTTGGATGCAGGTGAAACGATTGTTCTAAAAAATGAAGAAACAGAAAGAGGTAGCTTAGTTGGTGACAAATGCAATGACTTGTCAAGCAAATCACAAAGCTCACCAAAGCATAAGCAAAAGTGGAAAAAAGGTAAAAATGGTAAGGATGTTCATATTCTTCTAACGTTATTTGCTTTCGATGTAGGAAGCACTGACATATGAAAAACCAGTGCCCTAATTTAAAAATTCTTCATACGAAAGAAAAGGACAAGGCGAAGCAAAATTTAAACTAGGGCAATAATGAAAGGCAAAAAATCTCATGGGCAGATCTGGTTTCTGAAGCATCGGACCAGGAGAGAGATAATGGTTAAAAGCTTTTCATGTTTTTGTGTTGTGTTTTTGTTTTTATTTTTTTCATTTTATTTTATATTGTTGTTTTATTTATTCTTTGAAATTTTTATTTTCATGAAAGTTTTTCTTTGATCAACACACACATTCACTTTTCTAAAAATGAAAAATCTACTTCCTGTTTTTTCTTAAAATCTTTGGTAAGTTGTGTTTGACTTCTCTAAAATAGTCAAAGGAATGAAACTCATGTTTTTTATTCTCAATCTCTATTTCCTAAAAGAGGTTATCCTACTTTTGATTTAAAATATTTTTCATCTTTTAAATTGGTTTTTTGAAACTAAATTTTTTATCTCCTTATATTTTATTTATTGCATAGGGATCTTTTCCAAGTTGTTGAATCTAACTCATAATTTTCTTAATCAAGAATTTGCTTTATCAATAGGATGGGTTTACTTTTATTTTTTAAGATTTCAGAAATATAGCATATTAAAAAAAATTGGCCAATGATGCCAAAAATAAAAGATGCACAATGACACCAAATTGAAAAATATACATAAAAGTGTATCAAAAATCAAAAGATGCGCAAAAAGCGTCATTCAAATTGACAAGAGGCATAAAATGAGCCCACAAAATTTAATGCTTACCATTCTTATACTTCTTAAAATCTTAAGAAAACTCTTGATACTTTCGATACTTGAGTTTGAAAATCTTGATTCCTGATTCAATAATTCATGCATTAATCTTCTATAAGATATATTTTATGAAAGGAGTTTTGAAAAAATTTTGTTTCTTTCTCTAACTTGTCTTATGATTTAGATATTGAATTAAAAAGTTTTTGAGCCTTTTTAAAGAACTTGAGTTTGGATTATCAAATTTTGAATTTCTAACCTTTTCTGGGCTATGCATCGTCAATCTAATTCTACTAAGTTTTTTATTAAAATATAGATGTAACTTTCTTATTTTAAGAATATTTGTTTTTCACTAGATCAAGAAATGTTTTTTGTCTTTTGGTCATTTTGTTTTTGTTTGTGCATCCTCTCTTTTTGATAATGTCAAAGGGGAAGAACGTACTGTTGAATTTTTATACTGTTATCGTGTTTGTATCTTATTTTCAAAAATTTAAAAACAATAAAAATATTTTTATCTCCCCTAGTTTTTAAAGTTTTATTCTAGTGAGGGGGAGATTAGGAGAGTGTGTTTACTTTTTGAAAATTCAAATTGAAATGTTTGCCATCATCAAAAAGGGGGAGATTGTTGTGGATCTATGATTTATGGTTTTGATGATAGCAAACATTCCTATTTCTCTATGACGACCTTTTTACTAACATTTCAGGTCCACACGATCAAGACTGCAATTTGGAACTAGCTCAAGATTGGGTAGTTTAGGTCTGAGTCAGTTTGCACACTTTTTTCTTTCATGAGTCTATTGTATTTGGTGTGTCTCCTTATGCTTTGTAGCTCGGGAGATTTTCTATTGTTCCTTAAAGATTTTTTTTTTTAGTAACATCCTCCTGGACAATATTTATATCATCCTGGATGATCTGTCCAAAAGCAGAAATCTTGATTAGGGCATCCTCATTAAAGCAGCCGTCATATGTAAAATACATCGTCCTGGACGATTTTGTATCGGCTAGGATGATAGGCTCAATTCAGAAAGAATCTGCCGCCAAATCTATTTAGAAATAACCTATTTTTGGACATCGTCCAGGTGGATCATCTAGGACTATAAAATATCATATAGAATGATCCAGGTCAATTTTTCTAAAATTTCCCTGGAATTTAAGGAAAGCAATTATGACTTAATTTTATGATCAAATCAGCCTGGATGATCGCCAAATCGTCCTGGCCGATGTATTGGACGATTGGACACCGGATAGCTATTTTTCAGGGCGATGTTCAAGACGATATTCCATAATTTGTTCTGAACATCAAAGACGATATATTATCGTCCGGGACAATATGAACAAACTTCTTCTAATCGTCTCAAATCGTCCCGGCTGATTGGGCTTAAATTGCACTGATCATACAGGACGATATTAGTATCATCCTGGACAATAATGTCGGCAACTTGCATTAATGAGCTCATTTTTAGCTATTCTATTTAAGCTTTGTCAAGGCACTTGTTAAGTGTCTTTGGCAGTCATTTTAGCTTCGTTCTTGTGGGGAAAACTTGAAGAGAAAGTTGAAAGGGAGTGAGGAACGGGTGAAGTCTGAGAGAGGGAGAAGATCCTGTGAGGGGGGACTCAAGGGAGTGTAGAAGGGGATTCCACACGGTTGCTCCTGCAGGCTTGCATCTTAATACCATCGGATTCAAGGCTTATCTCGAGGGAGGTTCACCAAAGAAGAAGTTCACTTTGGTGTCAAAGGACCCGAAACCGCATCGGGGATGATGGAAGGGATTTTGTAAGGGCTTCTCCGCCTAGCTATGGGGGCTAAAGGAGATACACTTATTTTAGTGCAATACTTAGAGGGTGCCTCCAAGGAGTGGACGTAGGTCGATTTGGCCAAACCACTATAAATCTAGTGTGTTCTTTCTTATTATTTGCTTACGTATTTAATTTCCTCATCGTTGGTTTTGATTGTGGTGGATCTTATTTTTGGATTTAAGATTATGTTTGTTTTAAATACTGATTCACCTCTCTATTTCATTATTAGCCTTGGGCTAGTTCTATAGGGCTTAACATCCCTAATGAACTTTCAATTGATATCAGAGCACTTTCTAGTGTAATCTGAGCACCTTCAAGCTTCTGAGAATCTCTTTAAGAATATACCATCAAGCACTATGAAAGTTTTCATTGAACTATTCGGTAAATCAGTATATCACTCAAAAGAAATACCAAATAAACTACTCATAAATTGACAAAAGAGTAGAGCATCTAACCCTCCTATGTTACAACAGCTCGCTTGGGTTTTTAAACCACTGAACACTTTGAAAGAAGGTGGAATGAAAACCTTTGGATAAGGGACTAGATCATATTCCTCGGGGTAGGGTCTACCCTTTAGAATAGAAATAATCCCTTGAGAGTGGGCTAGGGCCTCCCTTACCTGGTTCTTAATCATATGGAAAATATCTTTGTATGTTGAAGAAACTGGGGAAGTAACCTCTAGAATCTTAGGGTTTAAATTTACTTTCCTGTTGTGATCACCCACTATATGAATTATAGGTTGCAATTTCTCGGGTTGAGATTTCGAGGCTTTAATAAGCTGATTATGCATTTTCTCTTCCTTTAATATCATCGACTTAATTTTCATTTCCAGACTATTGATGTACTCATTCTTATCATTCAACTTAACTGAGCCATCTGAGTTTGAATATAGTGTTGTTGAATCCTCTTCTTTACCAAATTGGCATTTAGAAGGTTCAGCATCTCTAGCCGATGCTATGGTATCAACCATACAAATATTACTAGTACTATCTTCCATCATTAAATCATCAGAATCTAGGTTAAAGGCTTTAATTACTTCCTACTTAAGGATCTCTCAGATCTCTTGAACCACTTCATCAACCAGTCTGCCCTCAATTTCTTTTGCATCGATAGGTAGGTATCCCTTAAATTCTAACACTTGATCAAGCTCTTTGTCTTCCAATTTGAAGAAGATCTTCTCAACCTTCATATATTCTTCAATAACTATTTTTTATACTAGCTGGTCTAGCATCTCTTCATCAATGTTTGGAATTATCCCCTCCCCTCTGATTGTCCTAAGGTCATCATGCAGGTGACATCCTTAGCAAGGTGAGGGATATCCATCTTGAGTGATGATGAAGGCGCTTGAACAGCGAGAACTCTAACATAAAAAAGAAAAGAATCCTCATATCCCTAAATAGGGAGTTGGGGGATATCAACTGAAAATTGGACTTGACTATCTCTAATCTGAATTCCCATAAATTTGCTTAACTTCTTTGGTACATTAGGTTTATCTGGTAATGTGGGCCTCTTTCCCTTAACATCCAAAAGTCTTAAATCTTTAACTATCGCCTTAGACCTGGCTATCATAAAAGAAAATAGTGGTCTACCACTATGAAGGTTACCCTTGTTAGATTAAGTTATGACTATTTTCTTCATCTTTATAGACGGGAGACGAGGTACCTAGTGATATCCATCCACTAAAACTAATGTGGCAGGCAACTTAACAAACCTTTTTTCCTCCTTACTGGATGAGTAGGCAAGTTTCTGGCTTTAGACTTTTCATCTTTTAAAACCACTTTTTCAAGCTTATGTGAGATCGCCCCCTTTAGGTGTCTCATGCATTGTTCCTTAGTATGGCCTACTTGGGCTACCCAAGTATGGGTGATGTGTCTCAACATCCAAGCTTTCAAAGTTTGCTTTCCTTAAAAGTCCTCTTGACATTATAATCCATGGGGTATGGTGGAGTACTAGCTCTCCTGGTGACTCTCTCCTCTCCTCTAGCAACTGAAAGGGGTAAAAATGACTCCCTTTCAGGAGTGGAGAAGAGGCAAGAATAGGCATCTCCTTGATTGCCTTCGGTTCAACTTTAGTTAAGGCCTTCTACTAGGCCATCTTCCTTGACTTGGTGATCTTCTTCCCCACCCTCCTTAGGTAGTTCTTTCTAGCACTCTTACTGCTAAAGAGTGCTATAGAGCTAGAAGATCCTTTCTCAAAATTGGTTTCACTTAATATCCAACCTTAAGTTTTTGTTCCTTGTCCTCCTTAGTATAGGATATAGTAGGTACATGCGCAACAGTTGCCTCCATTTCAAAAAAATGTGAGGAACATCAGTCCCATCCCTCATTGCTAACTTGACTATAGAAGCATCCTTATCTCCTTCAATGACTAGATTGAAGATTTTATTTCCATTTATGGTTAGGTTCAGGGACTTAAACCCTATTCCAAAATAGATTGCACTTGTATGAATCAGCTCTTTGACATAGAGGTTTTGGTTAACAAAGAAAAGTAGCTTTCTGGCCATTACAGATGTTTGATTTTTTTTTCTAACATTTAAAAAAGAGGATTTGAATTAGATTATTGAATTTGAAATTGAAAAAGAGTTTTTTATATTTATCATGTATATCAAATTATAAGAACTATAATATGATGTGCTCTGATAAAATATAAAGATTGATTTTGATTTGAAGAAATTTTGAATTTTTGCTATATATGTTTAACTACAAGAAAATTTTGTAGAAAATATATATTAATGATAATCTGGACTTGATTTAAATAGAGTTTGATTAGCAGTTTGAATTTTTTGAAATTTAAAAGTGATTTTCCTTGAGTTTTGAAACTTAACATATTAAATTTGCATTCAACATGTTGATTAAAAATTTTGAAAGGAAAATCAAGAGGTTTTGGCTCAACTCTTTTAACCCATTGATTGATTTGGAGGTGAAATGTTAAAGTCTGAGTTTATATTTGAAGTTATATTGAATGTGTTAGTTTACAAGAGGATGTTGTAAAAAATACATAGCAATGACAATTGAAGTTGATTTGGAAAGGTTTTTGAATTTTTGAAAATTTTGAAAGATCTTCCTTGAATTTTGAAACTCAACATGTTGAGTGTGCACTCAGCATAAAGGTTTGCAAATTTAGGAGCAAGATCAAAGAATCTCTGCTCGACTCTTTCACCTTGCTGATTGAGTTGAGGGTAAAATGACGAAGCTCGAATTTGAAAAAAATTGAAATTTGAAGTTAATTTTGGAAAGGATTTACATTTTCCATGTTAATCTACAAAATATGTTGTAGGAAAACATTATGATAATGACAATTGGAGTTGAATGATTTTGGAAGGATATTTTGAAATTTGAAAATCTGGAAGCATCTCCCCTTATTTTTGAAACTCAATATATTGAATTCACATTCAACATAAAGTTTTACAAATTTTAAAGGAAGATCAAAGAGTTTTGACTCTACTCTTTTACCTTATCGATTGACTCGGGGATAAAATGCCGGAGCATGGATTTGATAAAAGAATTAAATCTTACTTATGAATTTAAAAGAAGTTGAATTCATATTGAATATGTTAAACTATAAGAGGGTATTGTAGGAAAACATATGAAAATGATGGCAATACTATAAAATTTTTAGATTGATTTTAAAATTTAAAAAATCTAAAAGAACCTCCCATTATTTTTGAAACACAATATATCGAATATGCATTCAATGTAAAGGTTTACAAATTTAAAGGATAGATTCTAAGAAATTGACTTGATTATTTCATCCTGATAAGTGTTTCGGGAATGAAATGTCATAGATCAAATATGCTGAAAGGATTGATCTCCTTAATTAAATTTAAAAAGGACATCTATATTCAATCACATATATTGAATTATAAGGATTATAATCTAATACGTAGTGATAAAATATAGAGATCAATTAGAATTTCAAAGAGATTATTTTTCATTAAGGAATTTGAAAGTTTGATTTTGAGTTAGAAGTATCTTCTATAAGTTATGAAACTTAACACGCTATTGATTGATTTGAGCATGCATGTTTCGAACATTTATAAGAGGATTTTTGAAAGGTTTGGCTTGACTCTTTTGCAATACCATTTAATTTGGAGGCAAAATGTCAAAGCCTGATTTTGAAGGAGGTTCCCTACACTCATCTCTCTTTTCACATATCTTAATTGATGTTGGCCACACTCACCCAAAGGAGAAATGGGTAGAAGGACCAATAGAAAGAAGGCTAGTCAAAACTACTTATGCAAAAAAAAAAAAAATTTACCATTGTTAAGGATGGAGAGAGATTATTTCCTAGCAGAGTCACCATTTTTTTGTTTGATTGAAAAGTGTTATTTTGAAAATTTAAATTTATTTAGGAGAATTGAATTTCTAAGATTTTAGTTTTAAAATTGAACACATCATTATGAACAATATATCACCATGGGAAGTGAATATATCTTTTCCTAATGGTTTCAAATTACAAAACTTTGAATTCACCTTGATTATCTTAGTCAAACTTAGTGGAGAATCATATATGGGTTGAGATAGTTGCTACTTATTTTTGCATGTTTGATATTCTTGCAACTTGTATATTTTTTATGATTCTAATTATTATTGTTTTGATTATTATCATTTCTCCTAATATATTTTGGAAGAATTATTTTGCTCTTGTGTGTACTAACATTTTAGGAAAATCATACTCCAAATTGTTGAAGACTCAAATCGAGATCAGTTTAGAGTGTATTGTAATTAAAGTCTATATTTTCCATTTTATTGAGTCTGAGAGAGTGTGATTGTAATTAAGTAACTGAACACACACACTGGGGTAGAGTTTTAAAATTCATATTTTTTAAACTGATCATACTGTACGATATCTCTTCACATTGGAAGATCTGGTCAGTTATTTTCTCCGATGAGCAGTCAAACAAATGCGTAATGAAAATTTTTATAAGTATAGATCGTATGGAACGATTCCCAATTTGTACACAGACGAACGTCTCAGGATATTGAATGCTCAATGAAAATTTTTCTAAGTCCTAATCGTACGGGATGATTCCTAATTCATAAATGAACAAACGTCTTGGGTTCATTCTCAAGAACTGATCGTACAGTTCGACCCTAGGACGAATGTCTCGGTTTAGTTCACGGATGAAATTTTTTTTTCTAAGTCCTGATCATACAGAACGATCTTAGTTATCATACAAGGATGAACGCCTTTATTTTTTATCTCACACAAAGATCGTACGGGATGATCTTAGTGTTCGTATAGGGATGAACACCTCCATTTTATTCTCGAACGAAGATCGTACGGGACGATCCCAAGTTTATACCAGGATGAACGTCTTGGGTCCATTCTTGCTTATTTAATCCTAACGTTTCGTACATATGAACTTTGAAATTTTTCTGTTCATCCCGGGTAAACATTGTTCATACTAGATGATGATCGTGTATGAAATCATTTCATACCGATTCACAAAAGATTCATACACAATAGTATTTAAACTGTTCATTCGTACGAACATACGATCATATACACTCAAAATTAAAAACTTCAGTTTTCTAGATGGTTTTTCATATCATTTATATAAAAGGTCCATTAAGAACTGATGTAAAAGTATATTGTCTACATGATTTTTCAAAGGCAATTGAATGAGACAGTGTGAGAGAGTGTTTGTGAGAGATTTTTTACTAGTGGAAGGGTTCATAAGGTTACTTAAAGGTAAGGATATCTATGTGTGATTTAAGTTTTTCACTTTTACTCTTATCTTTCTAAATTACTCATATAAAGATCTTCGGATAAGATCTGGTTCTCTATCGACACTTCGAGAGTATGAACAACTGACGATTCTCTGCCAACGCTTAGAGGGTGTAAAAGGATGAAGGTACTCTGCCTACACTTGGAGGGTGTAAAAGGATAAAGGTTCTCTTCCGACACTTAGAGGGTGTGAAAGGATGATGGCTCTCCGCCGTACTAGGGATTGGTGGAAGAGAGTTTTGTAAAGGCTTCTCCGCCTTGCTGTAGGGGCGAAAGGAGAGTCACTTTGGTAAAAGTGCCATACCTAAAGTGGGAGGCTTCTTGGAGTGGATGTAGGTCGTGTTTGACCGAACCACTATAAATCTTTGTGTATTTTATTTTTTTGCTGCTTACTGTAATTTTAATTCTGTGGTTGAAAAATTATTTTCAAATAACTTTAATTAAATTGCTACAAATCATTAACTGATTTCATTTTTTAATTTAAATATATAATAAGTAATTTTTAAATTACCAATTCACCCCCCTCTTAGTTAGCCTTGGGACATTAGTTTAGGTTTAAAAACCTATTCTAGATTCAACAAAAATCAATAAGTGGTATCAGAGCTTTATTTCAAAATCATAAGTTTAGACTACTTTTTGATAAATGAGCATGGTTACTTTTGGAAATTGGAATACACCTAAAGGGTATTCGATCAGTAGACCTCCTTTATTTGATAACATCCCTTTTAATTTTTGAAAAATATGCATGTGTACATTTTTGTAGTCACTAGATTATCGAATGTGGATATTAGTTCAAGAAGGGTACACAAAACCAACTAGATTAGAGCATTAGATTTGACTTACCCTTTGCTGATTGGACTGTAGAACAACATGACTTAGCATAGTCAAATGCAAAATGCTTAAACAGTTTCTTTTGTACACTTAAGTCAGAAGACTACATGTGGGTTTCTACTTACAAAAGTGGAAATGACATATGTGATAGACTTTGTATCACTTATGAAGAGACTAATGATGTAACATAATCTAGACTAAACATCATGTTACATGACTATTAATTATTTCTCATGAAACCCAATGAATCTATTTCTGACATGTATATAAGATTTACTCAGATAGTCACTTCTTTGCATGCTTTGGGTAGGGAACTAACAACTGCTAAAATGGTTAAAAAAAATTTATGTTGTTTGCCTACTGCATATGATGCTAAATTATCTACTATTACAGAGTCTAAAGATTTGAATGTTTACTTTATTGATAATCTTCTTGGTTAACTAATTGCCTACGAGTAAGGAGTGAGTTAAAGGAAGAATTATACAGGTGAACATCGAAATGAGAAGAACATTACACTAAAAGTGGAGTCGGAGAGTGATCTATAGCAACCTGAGGATGAGGACGACATTGCTTTAATGACTAGATAGTTTAGAAGCTTTCTAAACAGGAAGCAAAAGAGATGCCAACAATAGAATAGAGGTAAATTCAAAAAGAATGCTAAGGTCTCAAATGATATGATTTGTTATGAATGAAAGAAACCTGTCCATATAAAATTAGACCGCCCAAACGTAAAAGCCACTCCTAGCAAGGAGAAGGTAGAGGACAAACTAAACGTGAAGAAGGATAAGAAGAGAATCAAAGAGCTTTTTGGGCGGACTCTGCTTCAAATTTGTTAGAAACAGAAAAGGAGGAAGTCACCAATCCGTGTTTAATGGTCGATAATCTTATTCAGTCGGATCAAGAAGAGGTATGGACTTAACCAATGTTGAACTATTAGAAGTTTTTGATAGGATTCATAACGTATATAGGAAGTTAAAGAAAATGCATGCTAGTTTAAATTTAGAATTACAAGAACTATAAAGATAACATGAAATCTTGAAAAGAGATCATGCATTGATAGATAACAACCATAGGAGCTTACTTGATGAATTTGATAACTTGAATAAAAAAATGATATCTTAAAATTGTTCTATAATCAATTGGAAAAAGATTTCAAAAATTTTAAGGATGATTCTGATAGTAGAGAGCACTATTTAAATTTTCATAAACATTTGATAGAAGATATAAACACAGTTCTGATGTTAAAACTAAAAGCTCTCAAGGAAAATAAGAAACCACCAACACTTGATGATTTTACTAATCTTATTTTGTATCCAAAATTTTTAAAACTCAGGAATAGATAAAATCATTATAGAAAGTTAAGAAACTCATTTCCTGGAGTTAAATATTATTATCGTCCTTATTTTTTGATGAACCAACCTCCTTATTAGATTCCTGATTAGTGTTGTTACAACAATACTTTTTTAGATGGCCTATCAGGCCACATTCAAAGCAAAAATTCGGGATCCTCTCATACTAAATTTTTTGGTAAAATTTTCCCACACTTCCTTCCACCCAAACACCAAGAGGAAGTTGCTCATCAAGTTTGCTTCACACACATACCCTTCCAAACTCTCTCCTTCCCCATTGAAATATGTTGCCATCTATGAGCAATGGTTTCCCCACCATAGAATCTATTCTACAAATGTTTAATTCATCCTAGCATTGTAATGGAAGGTTTGGCATCCTGATCCATACAGGAGCTGTCAAACCTTTAAATGACATTGGAGAGAAACTAGGCGACCATTTGTCAATTCCAATGATTTGACCATTCACAAACCATGGACGATTAGAAAAAACTACATCTATTGGTTCTTGTTCATAAAATGAACATAACACCCAATCCATCCCCAACATTGTGAGATGGAATTTACCATAAGGAACCCATTGCCTCCTCAACTCTGCACTTATAACTGGAAAAGGGATGTTTCTTCCAAATACCTTAATGACAAGTGACTTTTGAAGTTTTTTTGAATTCTCCATTTCATTTTCTAAACATAGCTTTACTATTTTCCCATCATTCGACAAACAGTCTCCAAGCTCAAGATCGACGACTTTGATATTCTCCTTCCTGTTCCAAGCATTTGGTTGAGCACTATTGTTTGGTCTTGAAGAAACCTTAGCTGGACCTTCCTCGCATCTATCCAATTCTCCAGAATTACAATTTCTAACTTTTAACAGATCCATCAATGGAACATCTATCACATTCTTATTACCCTCAGCCAATGCAGCTTCTTCTGGAGTTACATTATCCAATTTCATCTGGACACAATCTGAAGATAGCTCAATTTCAGAATCAGCAACTTCATTTTTAAATTCTCCCTATCAGCTTCCCTTGGAATTTTATAATTCACAATCATTTTTGAATGATTCTTTGAAGACGACGAAGCTTCTCCAACCGCAAATTCAGACTATTTTCCAAATTTGAATTGAATCTTTGAGTTGTTTTCAAACAGCACTTCTTTCCCTTTTTCAATAACTTCAGTTTTGTTCTTCTTGGCCATTAGTAAACCCCCTTCATTGATAATTAAAGGTTTTCCAAAACCTTTTATATTTTTTGAACTCTGTTGAAAACCTAATTTCCCGTCTCCAAATGCCGGGGGGGAGAAGAGAACGAACGTGCAGTAGCCATCACTGTGCCTGAGATAGGTTGATGCACTTCAGTTGGACCACCGACCGTAGGAGGTCGGCGACCCTCCACCGCCATCAGTAGCAATGAAGAACCCTCGATTTCAGGGACTTGAAACGAACAAACAAAATTCAAATTTTTCCTTAAAGTCTCTCTCTCTCTCTTCTTCTCTCTCTACTTCTCCCCCATCCAAAACATATTTATCTTTGGTTATCTCAACTATTTTCTACACAAAATTCAAATCAAAAGGTTATTGGAGTTTCCAAATTATACATGCGCCCATCACTTTCCTTGTGGTGTTGTCTCCAAGAGTAACCTTTCCTCCAGCCCTGGCTTCCAACGAAATGAATTGATTAGCATCTCCAGTCATGTGTCGTAAGCATCCGCTGTCTAGGTACTGCATGCTCTCATGAGGCCTTTTATGAGAGCGATCCTGCAAAATCATCAAACGTCGTATTTAGGAAACCAAACATGTTTGGGTACCTTCTTATGAAAAGTAGAATGCAATACATTTGTGTTATGCTGTGAATCATGCAATTTGGGTCTCCACACCTAATGTGTACTATGGTGAATGTGACAGTTTATGCAATGTGTCCTAACATGCCACATGAAAAGCATCTAACACCAAGAAAAGGATGTACTAATCTACTCAGGTGGTGATGCTTCTTTTTAAAGTTATGTGATGCATGCAATGATGATTTTTTATTTTCAAAGCTTTGAGATTTCTAATTTCTTAAACTCTTTTTCTAACTCAGCATCGGATTACTTCAAGGAATCATGTGCAGCAGATAATTTAGTATGCCTTTTTTTTTAATACATCAAATTCATCAAGTAAGAACATGTGATTGCTATTGATTGTAGAATGATCTTTAAGAATAATTTCATGCTCTTTTTGTAAATTTAAAAACTCTACTTTTAAACTAGCATGAGATTTCTTAAGTATTTTATATGATGCATAAATTGGTTCAGAAACTTCAAGTAGTTTCTCATAGGTTAGTTCACATACCTATTTTTTGTCACTTTGATAAATATGATTGTCTGCCATCAATCATAAGTTTATTGAATCCTCTTCATCTTCAGTCTCAGAGGAGTCCGATACAGAATCCACCTAAAAACCCTTTTGGAACCTCTTAATATCCTTTTTGAACTTGAGTTTCTCTTCACCCTTCTCCTTGCTTGGGTGAGCCTTAAGTGTAGGATAATTAGCTTTAACATGTCTTGGTTTCCTACATGCAAAACAAATAGTATCAGTAGAATTTTAAAATTTTTTGCTACCCTTACCTTAATTCCACTTTTGATGGTTCTTTTGCTTCTTCCTTAGAAAGTTTTTGAATTGCCTTGTGATTAAGGTGACATTATCGCTTTCAGACCTGGAAGAATGAGTGTCTATGTTGTTGGCCTTTAGTGCCATAATTTTTTCCTTCTTTTTATCACCTGCATTAAGATTTCTTTGATTCACACCTTGCTCATAATTTATGAGTGATCAAAGTAAGTAATAAATTGAATAAGTATTTAAATCTTTAGATTCAGTGATTGTAGTGATCTTAGCAACAAAGTGAGAAGGTAAGCATCTCAAAACTTTATTAACCTTTTCAATTCTCTACCTAAGGCATGCAAAGAGGTAATAATTTGAGTAAACCTTGTATACATTTTAGAAATTGATTCAGAAGATTTCATACAAAAAGTTCATAATCATGTAATAAAATATTCAATCAAGATAGCTTAATTTCATTTATTCCTTCATAAGTGATACACAATTTATCCAAAATCTCTTTACTAGTAGTACAAGTTAAAATACGCATGTAATCTTCAGATTTTAAAGCACAAAAAAGAAAGTTCAAACATTTTGTATTATGTTATGCTAAATCCCTATCATCAAGAGTCCATTCAGAAAAAAGTAAGTGGAATAGTAACACCATTAAGTTTACCAGTCTAAGGTGTATAACTATCTTTAACAAGCATCCATATGCGATAGTCAATCGATTGTAAAAACATAGACATGTGAGTTTTTCAAAAATTAAAAGGAATATTATCAAACAAAAGTGGTCGGGTAATTAAATACCCTTCCATGGTATTATGATTACCAGAGTTAGCCATGGATCAAAATTCAAAAGTTTTCAAAAACTCGATTTTATGAATCCCGCTCTAATACCACTTGAAAGTTTATTAGGGATGTTAAGCCTTTATGAACTAGACCAACGATAACCAAGAGGGGGGTGAATTAGTATTTAAAAAAAAAATCTTTCAATCAAAAACACAACCTCAAACCAAACCAAAATTCACTATAACAAAATTTAAAGTGCGGAAATTAAATGTGAAAAAAATAGTAGTAAAAAACACAGGGATTTATAGTGGTTCAGTCAACTCGACCAACGTCCACTCTCTGGAGGAGCTCTCCGGGTATTGCACTAATCTCAGTGACTCTCCTTTTACTCCCAAAGAAAGGCGAAGAAGCCTTTATAAAACCTTCTTTTCACTGACACCAATGAGGCAGATAACCCGACTCATTTTGCTTCTTCCTGAAGTAGGTAGAGAACCTTGATTGATTGTTGAAGTAGACCTCCCTCAAACCCCCAAGGATAAAGGATGATGATCAGAGAAGATGAATTGGATCCTTGCTTGAAGCAACCTTTGTAAAACCCCTCATAAACTCCCCCTCACAAGATCCTCTCTCTCCCTCTCTCCCTCTCCTCTAGGCTCTCTTAGGTCAAAACAATAACAAAAATACCCTCATGGGTGATATAAGAGAGCTTATATAGAAGAGCTTCAGAATAACTCTTAATTTCAATAAACTGACATTATTGTCCAAACGATCTTGAGATATCCTATACGATCAACGCAATTTTAGCTCAGTCGGCTGGGACGACCTGGGATGATTAGAAGAAATTTATTCATATCATCCAGGATGATTGTATATCGTCCTGTATGATTAGTAAAAATTGTTTAATATCATCTAGATAATTGCATTGAAAGGATGTCTGGACGATGAAAAAATAGCTTGATCGTCCCAGATGATTAGTTCAAATCCATGAAAATCATCTAGAGCATTGCCGTGAATAGCAACTGGCCGATGTGTACTTGTCCAGGAACAACTAAGGTATTTGAACTGATCATCCCAGTCGATCATGCAATTATCCAGGATGATAAGATCGAGGAATCAAACCTTAATTGCTTTACTTAATTACCTAATAATTTAGGCATAATTATGTTGCATCGTCCAGGATGATGTCCTAGACTATGTCCAAAAATAAATAATACCTAAATAAATCTGGCGGCTGATTCTTTCTGATTTGAGCATATCGTCCAGGCCGATAAAAATATCATCTAGGACGATGAGATTAATGACGGCTGCCTTAACCATGATGCCCTAATTAGGGTTTCTATTTTTAACTGATCGTCCAGAACGATATTGGGATCGTCATGGATGATAGGACCAAAAATAAAGAACTCTAAATCAGACAGAAAAAAATTTCCCCAAGTGTGTGTGTGTGTGCAAGGTTACTTAGCATCAAGAACCATATCATTTAAAACAGACTGAAGAAGGGGAAAAGTTTACAAATTGACTCATACATAGTATACCAAATCTTGAGCTGGTTCAAATTGCAGTATTAATCTTATGGACCTAAAATGTTAGTAGGCAATTCAGTCATAGAGAAATAGAAGTGTTTGCTATCATCAAAATTCTATTTATTGAAATAAGATATGCAACAGATCTAACATTTACCCTATTCAAAACATAACAGGATGTATTCACCACTTCTGCCCAAAAAAATATTTAGGAAGTGAGTATTCAGCTAATATGGCTCTAGCGGCTTCGACTAGGCTCTTATTCTTTCCTTCAGCTACCCTATTCTACTGAAAGGTTCTAGAAGATGAAAAGTTGTGATCTATCCCTTGTTTCATATAGAAACATTCAAAAGTTTTATTTTCAAATTCTCCACAATGGTCACTATGAATTATTACAATTTCATAACCTATCTTCATTGAATCCAAGTGGAGAAGTTCTTAAATTTCTCAAATCATTCATATTTTTGATATAAGAATCTAACCCAAGTAAATCTTGAGTAATCATAAACAATCACATACCAAAAGGCTTTCCCTCCTAGGCTTACAGTACTGACAGGTCCAAAGAGATCCATGTGTAGAACTTCTAAGGGTTTATTAATGTTAATGTCTTTGATTGAGTGAAAGGAGGATTTGACTTTTTCCCTAACTTACAAGCATCACACAGGTGATCCTTAGTGAACTCTAGTTTTGGGAATACCTTGCACTAAGTCTTTTTGGGTGAGTTTCCTAAGATTTTTCATAACCAAGAATCATTAATATTATTTTATGTAAAATGAAGTAGCACATTCAATATTATTTAAATCAAGCATATAAATGTTGTTGATCATTTTTCCCTACAAAATAATGTTATCATTTAAGCTTATAATGCAATTGGTTGTCAAAAATTTTTGAAAGTTTGTTAGGGTTGTTAACCCTTTATGAACTAGTCTCAAGGCTAACCAAGAGGGGGATGAATTTATAGTTTTAAAAATTCTTAAAAAAAAAAAAAGAGAAAATCATTTTGAAATCTTTTTAAACATTTTAAAATAAGAAAAATCAACCCATGATGCAGAAGCAATTAATAAAACAAATTAGAAATTTTAAAAATATATAATAATTCACAGAAAATTAAAGGAAATTAAAATGTGGAAAAGTAATAAGAATGAACACAAGATTTATAGTGGTTCACTCAACTTGACCTATGTCCACTCCTTGGAGACACCCTCTCAAAGTATTATACTAATTCTTTAGTGACCATCATTTTGCTCTCACAGTAAGGTGGAAAGCCCTTATAAAAATTTTCCACCATCACAGTGAGGTAGGGAACCTTAAATCCATTTTCACCCTCCTAATGAAGGCAGAGAACTTAGAATCCTTTTATCCCTCCTGGAGTAAGTAGAGAACCTGATCTAATGCTAATTATCTTCTCCCTAGAGCCACCAAGGAACCAAGGATGAAGCTTGAAGAAGATGAATGAATCCTTGCTTGGAGCAAACTTTGTGATCCCCCTCACAAGATTATTTCTCTCTCTCTCTAAACCTCCCCTTCTCTTTCTCTAAGCTCCATTAGTTAGAAAAAGATTTTATCATTAGTAATTGAGATAACTTAAATAAAAGAACTTAAAAATGTCCTAATTTTTAACTTGCCGTCAAAGAACATCTAGGATGATTAGTTTAAAATCATACATTATCATCCAACATATAGTTTGAAACATCTAAGAGATAAATCAGGATGATGTAGAAATATAACTCATCATCCTATATGATTCATATAAAATCATACATTATCATCTAGTAGATAGTTAGATCATCTAGCAGATTTAAGAGAAAGCTAAGGTTTTTCGTATAGATCGCCTAGTATGATTCTGCGATCGTCCTAGATGATATGATCGATCAATCTAACCTTAATTATTCTCTTAATCATTAGATTTAATTTAGGCATGATTGTCATGAATTATCCAGGATGATATTGAATCTCCCTGAATTATTAGAATAAACTTTTAAAAATAAAATATTGTCTAAATGAGTTTGGTGGCTAAGTATTTTTTATTTAAGAATATCATTCAGGATGATGGGAAGATCCTCTAGGACAATTTGCTTTTTAGGTTTACTTGACCCAGATGCCCTAATTAGGGTTTCTATTTTTAATTCATTGTCCAGGATGATTTTGGCTCATCTTATACGCTATGATCAAAAATAAAAAAACTCTATGGCTTACAAAATTTCTCCCTCTAAGCGAGTGTGTGTGTAAGGTTACTTAGCATTAGGATCCACCTTATTACATTTGCTCAATAAAAGTGAAAACCACTGTAATTAAAATTACATACTAACTCAGTCCTAATCTACCTATTCTTGAGCTAGCTTAAATTACAATTGATATTATGGATCTGAAAAGTTAGTAGGCAGGGCAACTAAAATTGATGTGCAATAGTAATAGTAGTAGAGAAACATGAATGTTTATTATCATCATAATTATAATACTTGAATCCAGATTTATGATAATCTCCCCCTTTTATTGATTGCAAATATTTTTTAGGCAATTTCAAATCAAATATATATTGAAAATATTTTATTTATTTTTTATTTAAATTTTTTTTACTAAAATAAGAAAAAGATAAAACACAAACACTACTCCCCCCTTTTGACGTAAAAAAAAAAGGAGAAAATTAAAAATAACTACTACTAAATAGAATATAATACAGAAACAAGTACAAACTCATAAATAAGTATAAAAATAAATAAAAACATAATGAAAAGATGATAAAAAATAATAAAGAGCATAGAATTTTTTTTCAAACAGTACTAGAAATGAAATATATCCTTTGGGATTGGATTAAAAATTAGTAATAAGAAATGAACTAACATCACCAAAATCTGAAAAATATTAGAACAATTGATCTTGTTAACCCACCTCAGATTCCTTCCAAGTTAAAAGTCTTTTAAAAAATAAAAATCTAACTAAAAAAAAATAGATAAGAAAAATGATATGTTCAAAACTTCATTTTAGAAAAATTATAGAATAATATAGCAAAATAATTAGTCATGATCATGAGTTTTACGAATCAAGTCTTTGAAGATATCGAGTGACACATAAATTATTCTAAGCTTTAAAAGTTTCAAAGAGAAGGAAATTTATTTCTTTGTGGGTTTATTTTGTGCCTCTTTTTAATTGTTTGGCGTACTTTGTGTATCTTTTGATTTTTGACACTTTATGTATCTTCTAATTATTTGGCAATCATTGAGTAACTTTTCATTTTTTTTGGACTCATTTTATGCTTCTTATCATTTTCCCAAGCTAGCTCCCTTTTGAAACCTTCAAAGACTCTCAATTATGAAAATATCTTCAAGCTAATAGAGAAGAGAAACTCACTTTCTAATATAAGGAAGAATAAACAATAAATTAGAATTATTTTTATATGATAAATACAATAACTTGATCAAGAAAACTTAAAAGTAATTTATTGACTTTGGATATTATTCATATGAGATAGATTACCATAAGAAAATAGAAAAGATCTCAATTTCAAATTCCAATTCTTAATTTAAAATAGATTTTTGCTTAAAAGAGAAAATTACACCGCTAAAGGAGTTAAAGGAAGAGAAATAATCAATAGTGTTTCTTCATTTAACTGATTTAGGGATGTCAATCATTATTTATATTTTTTCAAAAATAAAAGCAAGGTAAAAATGTCATTCCAACTGTGACCAAAATTTTGAAAGAGAAAATAATATAAAAATGAAATACGGAAAATAGTAGCATAAAAATAAACATATAAATAAAAATAAAAGAAAGATTAAAAAACAAAAAAATTAGAGTTCAGTAATCATCAAGTTCATGCTGTTATGTCTATGAAACCTAATCTGGTCCTCAAGATACTTAAATTTTCAAAGGCCAGTGATTTAGAAAAAATGTTAGTTAGTTAGTTTTTAGTTACTACATGATATAGCTCAATGTCTCCTCTAGGAACATGATCCCTAATAAAGTGATATCTTATGTTAATGTGTTTGGTTCTAGAATGTTTGATAGGATTTTTAGAGATATAGATAACACTAGTGTTACCACATTGAATTGAAATTATACCTACAGGTAATCCTAAATCTAGAATTTATTACTTCAACCAAAGAACTTGGGCCATACAACTTCCTAAGGCAATGTACTTAACTTTAGCAGTAGATAGTGCAACTATATTTTATTTTCTACTAGACTAGGAGACTAAGGATTATTCTATGAATTAGCATGTTTTAAAGGTGCTCTTTCTATCCACCCTATATCCGTCAAAATCAGAATAAGAATATCCAATAATTTCAAAAGAACTATTATGCCTAGGATACTATATTTCTAAGTTTTGGATTCCTAAGAGATATCTAAGGATTCTCTTAATTTTAATACAATGGAATTCTTTAGGATCACCTTGAATCTTGCACAGAGACAAACAATAAACATTATATCAGGTTGGCTAAAAGCTAGGTAAAGTAGTGATCCAATTGTTCCTCTATACTTTTTTTATCAATAAATTTTCCATTTAAATCCTTATTTAACTTGACACTAGAGCTCATGAGAGTATTTATTGCTTGGTTTTATCCATTTTATATTTCTTCAAGATGTCCTTAATATAATTTAATTGATTAAAAAAAGTTCCATCATCCATTTGCCTTATGCTAAATCCCAAAAAATAATACAATTCTCCCATCATACTCATCTCAAATTCTTTACTCATTATTTTAGAAAAATCATCACACAATCTTTTATCAGAAGATCCAAAAAGTATATCATCGATATAAATCTGGATAACGAGTCATTAATCTCCTACTTTCCTTAAAAAAAAGGTGGTGTCTACACTCACCTTAACAAACTCCATTTCCAGTATGAATGTGCTAAGCCTCACATATAATGTCCTTGGTGCCTATTTTAATCCATACAGAACCTTTTTTAATTTGAAAATAAAATTTGAAAATTGGGAATTCTCAAAACATGTGGGTTTCTCTACAAACACATGTTCTTTTATTATCCCACTTAAAAAGGCACTCTTGACATCCATTTAGAAAAGCTAAAATCTCTTATAACAGGCAAAAGCTAGCAGTGTTGAGATAGTTGCAATTTAGTTTGTGATTGTTTATATTATTGCAACATGTATGTTTTTTATTATTCTAAATATTATTACTTTGATTATTATTTCTCCTAACATATTTTGGATGTATTATTTTATTGTTCTTGTGTACTAACATTTCAGAAAAATCATACTCCGGATTATTGAAGACTTCAAATTTGATCAATTTAGGGTTTATTATAAATGAAGTCTATGTTTTTCATTTTATTGAGTCTGTAAGAGTGTGATTGTAATTGAGTAATTGTGCATACACACACCGGAGGAGAGTTTAAAATGTATAATTTTAAAATGATCGTACTATACAATTTGTTTTCATACAGGATAATCTTGTCAGTTATTTTCTCTTTTGAGCAGACAAATGAACATAAATGAAAATTCATTTAAGTATTAATCATATTGTACGATCACCATTCGTACATACCTTCTAGAATACGAAATGGACGGGTCCAATTTCATTCAAATAGATTTTTTTTAAGTATGGATCGTACTGTGCGATCCCAATTCATACATGCCTTCTAGAGTACAAAATGGTCGGTCCTTTTTCAGTATGGATCGTACTGTACGATCACAATTAGTGCACGCCTTTTAGAGTATAAAATTATGAGGTCCCTTTTGTACCAATTTTTTATCCTTATGAACTTGAAAATTTTTGTAACTGATCATACCGTACGATGTCATCATTATACGTATACCATTTAGGGTACAAAATTGTGGGGTCCTCTTTGTCCTAATAAAGATAAAAAAATTTCTACCTGTTTGTCCCGGACGAACTGGGTTTGTATTGGACGATCATCGTGTATGAAATTATTTTGTATTGATTCACAATAGGTTCAAACACAACAATTTTTGAACAATTCGTACATACAATTATACGATCATATTGTGCGATCATGTACGCTCAAAATTGAAAATTTCAATTTTCTAGACAGCTTTTTATGTCTTTAGTGTAAAAGGTCCTCTAAAACTGACGTGAAAAAGTCTTATCTTATAGATTTTTTAAGGGCAATTTAAAGAGAGAGTATGAGAGAGTGTTTGAGAGAGATTTCTTGCAAGTGGAATATGAAGGGTTCATAATATTACTCAACGGTAAGAATCTCTTTGTAATTTTTATTATCATTCTTCTTCTTGTATTTTTAGTTGCTCGTGAGAATATCATTAGACATCCGTTATTTGAGAATATCCTTTTTTATTTTTTGAAAAATGAGATTGACTACTTTTGGAAACTGAAACACATCTGAAGGGTATTCGACCACTAGACATCCATTATTTTATAATATCCCTTTTTTATTTTTTGAAAATACACATGTCTACATTTTTACAATCACAAGATTATCATGTGTGGATTTTAGTTCAAGAAGGGTATACTAGACCAACTAGTTTATTTGATGACATTAGAGTTGAAACACCCTTTATAGATTGGACTATAGAAGAACGTGAATTAGCACAACTAAATGCAAAATATTTAAATAGTTTTTTTTGTGCACTTAAGTCAGAAAATTATAAGTTGGTTTTCACTTGCAAAAGTAGAAAGGACATATGGGATAGTCTTTGTATTACTTATGAAGGAACTAATAAAGTAAAGCAATCTAGATTAAATAACGTATTACATGACTATGAATTATTTTGCAGTAAACCAAATGAATCCATCTCTAACATGTACACAAGATTCACTCAAATAATCAATTCTTTACATACATTAGGTATGGAACTAACGATTATTGAAACAATCATTAAAATTCTTCGTTGTTTACCTACTACTTATGATGCTAAAATAACTGCTATTATGGAGTTTAAAGATTTCAATGTTTACTCTATTGATAATCTTCCTTAATCACTAATTGCTTTCAAGTAAGGAGTGTGTCAAAGAAAGATTGATGCAGGTGAGCAGCGAAAAGAGAAGAATATATCACTAAAAGTGGAGGGACCAGAGAGTGATCTATCACAACTTGAGGATGACGACGACATTGCCTTAATGTCTAGGCAATTTAGAAATTTTCTTAAAAAGAAGCATAATAGGCGTCATCAATGGAACAGAGATAAGTTCAATAAAAATGTTAAGGTTTCTAATGATGTAATTTTTTATGAATGCAGGAAACCTGGACATATAAAATTGGACTGACCAAATTTAAAAGCCACTCCTAGTAAGGAGAAGGTAGAAGAGAAAGCAAATGTGAAGAAGGGCAGGAAGAGATTTCAAAGAGCTTTTTGGGCGGACTCAGCTTCGGATTCATCAGAAATATAAAAGGAGAAAGTCACCAACCTTTGTTTAATGGCAGATAATCTTGATCAGTCAGATCAAGAAGAGGTATATGACTTAACCTATATTGAATTATTAGAAATTTTTGAAAGAATTCATGATGCATATAGAAACCTTAAGAAAATACATGCTAATCTAAACCTACAAAATGTAAGAATTTCAAAAAGAATATAAAATTCTTAGGAAAGATCATGCACAGATAGATAACAACCACATGAGCTTACTTGATGAATATGATGACTTGAATAAAAAGAATGATCTTTTAAAATCATCCTATATTAAATTGGAAAAAGAATTTAAGGATTTTAGGGATGAATCTGAAAGTATAGAGCACTGCTTGAATTTTAACAAGAAAGTGTTAGAAGACTTAAACAAATTTCTTAAATTGAAAGTGCAAGCTCTTGAGGAAAATAGCAAACCCCCAACACTTGAAAATTTTATTAATCCTATTTTGAGATAAAAATTTTTAAAACCAAGAAGAGATATTTTATTATAAAAATTTGAGAAACCCATTTTCTAGAGTTAAATGTTATTCTTGTGGGAAGATTGGACATATTGCACACACTTGTACTTTACACAAAAAAATCATTTAGTGTGGATACCTAAGATGTATAAACTATATCATATCATAAATACATCTAGTTTTATCTTTCAAAAAGTAGAACCCAAACTTGTTTGGGTTTCCAAGTCTAATGTTTAATTATTTTGTAGAAATGCTCTCATAAAAGATCTCTTGAGAGCATTTGGTACCTGGACAGCGGTTGCTCAAAGTATATGATTGGAGAAACTATACAATTTATAATGCTTGAAGCCAGGAATGGAGGCAAGGTTAACTTGGAGATAACACCACTAAGAAAGTGGTTGGCATAGGTATGATCGAAAACTTGCAATAAAATTTTTATTGAAAATATGTTCCTTGTAAAAGGCTTAAAGCATAATTTGTTAAGTATTAACTAGCTATGTGATAAAGGATATAGTGTAAAAAAATTTTCCACTGACTATATATTAAGCCTAAATAGAAATGATATTTTACATGGAATAAGGGCAAACAATGTTTATATGCTAAATTTAAATTGTATTAAAACTCCTAATGATTTTTATTTGAAACATATTTCTGATGAATCATGGTTATCACATAGGAGACTTTATCACGCTAGCATGAAAAACCTTTGAAAAATAATTCAAAAGGATTTAGTTAGAGGTATACCAAAACTTGACTTTATTAAGGATCACCTTTGCGATTCAAGTCAATTAGAAAAATATGTAAAGTGATCTTTTCATTCCAATAAGAATCTTAGAACAACCAAACCTTTAGAGATTTTACATATGGATTATTTTGGACCGGTTAGCAGTGTAAGTTTAGGAGGGAATGTATACGAATTTGTGATAGTTGATGACTTCTTGAGGTTCTCTTGGGTTATATTTTTGTTTCATAAAAGTGAATCATTTGAAAAGTTTATAGATTTTTCAAGTTGGATTTAGATGAAACTAGGATGTGAGATTTTAATAATTCAAAGTGATCACGGCGGTGAATTTGAAAATAAAAAATTTGAAAATTTTTATAAGAAAAAATGGATTAATCATAATTTTTTTGCACCTAGGATCCCTCAGCAGAATGGAATAGTCAAAAGAAAAACAAAACATTAATTGAAGTCACTAGAGCCATGTTGGCAGAATATTCACTTCCTAAATATTTTTGGGCTGAAGCGCTCAGTACTGCAAGTTATGTTCTGAATTGGGTGAACATTAGATCAAAATTAAACAAAACATTCTATAAGCTTATTAAGGTAAGAACGCCTAATTTGTCACATCTGCATGTTTTTGAATGTAAGGTGTTCAAACATAA
Organism: Dendrobium huoshanense; assembly: GCA_016618105.1. Taxonomy (NCBI): domain Eukaryota; kingdom Viridiplantae; phylum Streptophyta; class Magnoliopsida; order Asparagales; family Orchidaceae; genus Dendrobium; species Dendrobium huoshanense. The sequence goes on along the minus strand of CM028346.1, from coordinate 927,250 downwards.
TAATGAAAAATCTACCGTAACAAAATTTGATCCAAAATTAGATAAAAGAATTTTTCTTGGTTACTCTAGTGTTAAAAAATCATACATATTATTTAACAAAAGAACTTTGGTAGTTGAGGAGACCACACATATTGTATTTGATGAATCTAAAATTTTGGAAGAGCCAAATTCGGAAGAGGATGAAATAGAAAATAACTCCCAAAAGATTGAGAAAATTAATTTGGATGAAAATTTAGAGAAAGTAAACCCTTTGCTTAGAGAATTAAAATTTTCTAAAAACTACCCAAAATAATTGATTTTTGGTGAACCAAATGAGGGTGTTTGGATTAGACGTGGACTAAGAAAAGAAGTCAATCTTTCTACCTTTATTTCTATAATAGAACCCATAAATATAAGTCAAGCACATTCAAATGAATTTTAGATTTTGACAATGCAAGAAGAATTAAATCAATTTGTAAGGAATGATGTTTGGGAATTAATTGCAAGGCCAAAGGATCAAAGTATAGTTGTAACTAAGCGGATATTTAAAAATAAAATGAATGAGTCAAGAATTATTGTTCGAAATAGGGCTAGATTGGTGGCCAAGGGATATAATCAAATTAAAAAGATTTATTTTGAGGAGACTTTTTCACCTGTAGAAAGATTTGAAGCAATTAGGGTTTTATTAGCATTTGCCTATTTTATAGGATTCAAATTATATCAAATGGATATAAAAAGTGTATTTTTGAATGCGGTGATTCAAGAGGATATTTATGTTGAACAACCTCCAAGTTTTGAAAATTCTAAATTCCCAAATCATGTTTTAAAATTACAAAAGGCATTATATGGATTGAAACAAGCACTTAGGACTTGGAATGAGAGGTTAAGCACTCTCTTACTTGAGAGATCTTTTTTAAAAAGGAAGTGTGGATACCACTCACTTATTGAAGAAAATGGGAGAAGATTTACTCATTATTCAAATTTATGTTGATGATATCATCATTGGATCTACAAATAAAAATCTTTGTGATGATTTTTCTAAAATGATGAGTATTGAATTTTAATTGAGCCTAATGAGAGATCTTAGTTACTTTTTAAGTTTTAGTATTAAGCAAATTAAGGAGGGAATATTTCTTAGTTAGTCAAAGTATGTTAAAGCCATCCTCAAAAAGTATGAAATGGACAATGCTAAATCTATTAGGTTAGTACACCTATGAATTCCTCGGTTCAGTTGGATAAGGACACAAAGGGAAAATCTATTGATCAAAATAAATTTATAGGAATTAATGGATCTTTACTTTATTTAACTCCTAGCAGACCCAATATTATGTTTAGTGTTTATTTATGTGCTATATCTCAATCAGATTCAAAATAATCACATTTAACAGCATTAAAAAAGATTTTGAGATATCTCTTGGGAATTCAAAACTTAAGGATTTTGTATCCTAAGTACAGCTCTTCATTTAAAATTGTTGGATACTCCGATTTAGACTTTATAGGTTGTAGGGTTGGTCGAAAGAGTATATCTAGAACTTGTCAATTTATAGGAAATTCTTTAGTTTCTTGGTCTAGTAGAAAATAGAATTTCGTAGCCCTATCTACTGCAGAAACTAAATACATTTCCTTAAGAAATTGTGTGGCACAAGTTCTTTGGTTGAAATAACAGTTAATTAATTTAGGATTTATAATAGGTATAATTCCAAATTATTGTGATAACACTAGTTCCATTTGCATTTCAAAAAATCCTATTTAACATTCTAGAACCAAACATATAGACATAAGGCATCATTTCATTAGGGATCATGTATCCAAAGGATAAATTTAATTGAACCATGTTTTTACTGAAAATTAACTTACAGACATTTTTACAAAACCACTAGCTTTTGATTCTTTTAGCATATTAATAACAAGGCTAGGTGGGATTTATCTTAATGCTTAAACAAAATTCTCTGCATGCTTGATATGTTTCTATGTTTCTTTTCTATTTTTGATTGTTAATGTTTTGTTTTTATGTGTTTTTTCTAGTTTTTTGGTGTTGCTTTTATGTTTTGTGTGTTTTAGACTCATACCTCTTGTATAAATTCATCTTTCTCAATGTTTGTGTTTATTTTTCTAAGTGTTCAATTCGTACTGTATGAAGTTATTTTTGTCCCATACGAATTCAGTAGCATGTCAATCATTGTTTTGGACTAAATGCATAATGTTTTACTTTTTTCCAATACATATCATATTGTACTATATTTATATCATCAAGGATGATTTGTATTCATTTGTTTGTACGCACCTTGACAGTTATCCACGAAAAAATTAGTTATAATTACATATCGTACGTATAAAATTTTATTTTATATATACGAACCACATGTCATTTGAAGTGGGGGACAAACCTAACCATCATTAAAAAGATCTTAAATAATCATTCATCCCGGACCAACACCTATTCATATGCACATTCATCTGGTCAAAAAGCATGAACGAAAGGATGCTTTGTAACTTGCGTGATTACAAAAAGTTATTTCATTTTGAACGTATTCATTCGTACATACAAAATTATTTTCGTCATGTATGAACCAACTATCTTACTGTACGAATAATCATTTTTCTTTAAATATGACTTTAGATTTTATTTTTATTCACTTCAACAGCCTTTTTCAATCCTTTTCATCTTAGAAATAGCTAGTTCTAGCAAACGCGATAGAGTCTTTAAGGGTTCATATTCTGGGGATGTAGACAAAAACTTTCTATCCAAAGAAACTGAGGAATCTTACTTTAGTTTTTTCTTCGCTAAAATCACTCCATCTAGACCCTTGATCCAAGAATACATCCACTTTCAAGTAATGCCTCTTTTTGCCACAACCCGGTTTATCTTCATTCTAATTCTGATTCATGCTTACCATAAAAAAACATTTCACTACTTTCTAGTAAATATGACATTTAGTTTGGATGAGAGTAGGATAAGATCATATGTCCTAAAGAAATGGGTAGAAATCATAAAGAAATATATGGGAACCTTTCTACATTTAAGAACTCAAGGAATTATAGCACAAACTATGGCCTCCAAATCTAACTTTGATTGGTCTAAAATTAATAAAGTTCTTAGAGGGGTAGCTCAAGTTAGTCATTTTCCTAGGGTCTATACTCTAAATCAAAATGCCAGGATTATCCAATATATCCTTAAAAGTTCAATTATTCTTAAGGCTGGTGATCGCATAAACATTACTCCTCTTCTGTTCACTGTTACCAATCTAATTATGACTAGACAACCTATAGATGAAGCCCAACTAATTTTAAATTGAAATTGTGCATGTTTCTCATAAGAGAAAGAAAATATTACTTTAGGATATCTAGTGACCTATAAACTAAAAAAGAAGTACAATATTGTTCATCCTGAGATTCCATTTGAAATGCCAATCTACTTCCACGATGCTTCATTTCGAGTACTTTTTGGGAAGAATGGTAATACAAGTGAGGATTCTGAGGAAGAAGGGGGAGCACCTGCACCTGCACCTACTCATGGACATGACTTTCAGAAGATAGTCCAGTGCTTTGACAGATTAGAGAGTCATTTTGATCAGCGCTTTAATCAAATTCAGACTCACCTAAACCAGCAGGATGTACAGTACCAACAACACATGGGTTTGATTCAAGGACAGTTCAAATCCATGAACACCACCGTAGCTATGATGGATATCTATTTCTCTATTATCTTCAATCAGCCGCCTCCTCCATACTAGGATCCCTCAAAGTTCTATATGTACTTGTTGTGTGTAGTCTTTGCCAGTTCTTTGAGATGTGTTGATCTTAGAGATATTTTCAATGTTTAGGGTACTTGTCTTTTCTTAGATTTTATGTTAATGTAGTTGATGTTTTGTTGTCCTTTCTATGATGTATTGATATCAAAGTGCTTGAATGTATTTGATCTTTAAATTGATATCAATAAAAAATGTCTCCTTTTGATTAGTTCTTTTTGTTCGTTGTTTGAAATATAAGTTTGCCCATATGATAATCATATCTTAATTGATCTGAAAAGTGTGTTAAATTAAAATTCAATATAAAAAATTAATTTTATTATGAAATCTTATTTTTCAAAATATATTAAGTTAACTTATCTAATCTTCATTTCATCACTTTTGCAATAATTCTCCATATCTAATTGTCTAGAATGCTTCATGACCTTGATTAACTTTTCTTATCAATGTTATACTCTAATTTACATGTTTTGAATCTTTTTTTTTTTTTCATCTAATGATCATTAACTTTGTTATTGTAATTATAGTTCAATCTTTTTCAAGATCAATTACTAAGGTTTCTCGTATTACTTCTTCCATTTCAACTATCTTTCTTCCCTTTTTGTTGTTGTCAAAAGGGGGAGTAATATTATTTGTTTGATGATTGATTTTTATTTTTGTGATTGCATTTTGATGGTTATTTTTTTAATTATGTTGTTTTGTTTTTATTTGGTGTTTAGTGTTTTTGTGTTTTTTATTTATGTTTTTTTGTTTTTTGATTTATAGAAAATAAATATTTTTTTAAATTGTGTTTTTCAAAGAATTCATTTAAATTCACATGTTTCTTCTTTTAGGGGGAGCTAAGGAAAAATTTAGGGTATATAAGTTTACTCAAATAATAATTATTTTGTCATTCTAAAAAAGGGAGAGATTGTTGAGATAGTTACAACTTAGTTCTTGATTGTTGATATTATTGCAACATGTATGTTTTTTATGATTCCATATATTATTGCTTTGATTATTATTTCTCCTAACATATTTTGGATGCATTATTTTACTGTTCATGTGTACTAACATTTTAGAAAAATCATACTCCGGATTGTTGAAGACTTCAAATCTGATCAGTTTAGTGTTTATTGTAAATGAAGTCTGTTATTTTTATTTTATTGAGTCTGAGAGAGTGTGATTGTAATTGAGTAACTATGCACACACACACACTGGGGGAGTGTTTAAAATCTAAAATTTTTAAACTGATTGTACTATTCTATTTATTTTCATACAAGACGATCGGATTAGTTATTTTCACTTTTAAGCAGTTAAAAAAACATAAATGAAAATTTTTCTAAGTATTAATCATAATGTATGATCACCATTTGTATATACCATCCAGAGTATTAAATGGACGGGTCCCATTCATTCAAAAAGATTTTTTATTTTAAGTATGGATCTTATTGTACGATCCCAATTCGTATATGCCTTCAAGAGTACGAAATGGATAGGTCCCTTTTCGCTCAAAAAGATTTTTTATAAGTATAGATCATACTGTACGATCACAATTCATAAATGCCTTCCAGAGTATGAAATTGTGAAGTCCCTTTTTGTCCCGACTTTTCATCCTTAAGAACTTGATAATTTTCATAATTGATTATACCGTACGATGTCGTCATCGTACATATGTCGTACAAGGTACAAAATTATAGGGTCCCTCTTCGTCTCGACGAAGATAAAAAATTTTCTAACTGTTCGTCGCAGATGAACTGGATTCATATCGGATGATCTTTGTGTATGAAATAAATTTGTACCGATTCATAATAGGTTCGTACACAAATTTTTTTGAATTATTCGTACGTACGAATATATAATTGTATTGTACGATCATGTACGCTCAAAATTGAAAATTTTGATTTTCTGGATAGTTTTTTGTGTCTTTAGTGTTAAAGGTCCACTAAAAGTGGCATGAAAAAGTCTTATCTTCATAATTTTTTAAGGGAAATTAAAAGAGAGAGTATGAAAGAGTGTTTGAGACAGATTTCTTGTAAGTGGAGACTGAAGGGTTCATAAGGTTACTCAAAGGTAAGGATCTCTTTGTAATTTTGGTTATCACTCTTCTTCTTATCTTTCTAATTGCTCATGAGAAGATCTGTGGAGAAGATCTGCTTCTTTACAAACACTTAGAGATTGTGAAAGGATGACGGTTCTCTGCTGATACTTAAAAAGTGTGAATGGATGACGGTTCTCTGCTGACACTTGCAGAGTGTAAAAGGACAATAATTCTCTGCCGACACTTGGAGGGTGTGAAAGGACGACGGTTCTCTACCAATACTTGGAGGGTGTGAAAGGATGACAGTTCTCTTCTGACAATTGGAGTGTGTGAAAGGAATACGGTTCTCTACCGACACTTAGAAGGTGTGAAAGGATGACGGTTCTCTATCGACACTTGTAGGGTGTGAAAGGATGATGGTTCTTTGCCGACACTTGGAGGGTCTGAAAGGACAATAATTCTCTGGCGCACCGGGGATTGGTGGAAGAGAGGTTTTGTAAAGTTTTCTCTGCCTTATTATCGAGGCAAAAGGAGAAACACTTTAATAATAGTGCAATACCTGAAGAGGGAGTTATCAGGGAGTTGATGTAGGTCGTTTTAGACCGAACCATTATAAATCTTTGTGTGTTTTAAATTTTCGCATTTTTTTCTGCAAGTCATTTTTCTGTGGTTGAAAAGTTATTTTCAAAGCTTTAATTAACTTGCTACAACAATCAACGATTTTCAAATCTAAAATCTAAGAGAAAATTTTAAATTACCAATTCCCCCCCCCCCCCCCCCCCCCCCTCTTGGTTAACCTTGGTACATTAGTTTATGTTTAACAACATAATCAAGAATCAATAAGTAGCACTCTAATATCTTCCAATCTAGCTACAGGGGAAAAAGTCTGGTTAAAATTAATCCCCTCAGTTTGGTTGTACCTCTTAGCCACTAATCTTTCCTTATTCCTAGCCACCACACCAAAATCATTAGTTTTAATCTTAAGGACCCATTTGGCTCCAACTACACTCTAGTCCTTAGGTATTTCTACTAGCTCCTAGACATCATTCCTAACAAATTAGTTTAGTTCCTCTTACATGGCTAGAATCCAGAATTCATCATAAAGGGCTTGATTGATGTTGGTGGGTTCAATCATTGAAATAAAGGATGAATGGTTTACTTCCTTTCTAAGTCCATGCTTAGTTCAAACTCCTTCAAAGGGTCTCCTAAGATTAGTTCTTTAGGATGTCTCAAAGAATATTTCCATTCTATAGGCACTATATTTCAGGTTCTACCCTTTCCTCCAAATATGCAGATTTTAGTCTTTGGGTAACTTCTACAACCTCTTCTTATTTTACCCAAGACTCTCAAGAATTATCAAACTTATCAAACATAACATGAGTGGTCTCCTCAACAACCAGTATTCTTTTATTGAAGACTCTATAGGATTTCCCAACACTTAAATAGCCTAAAAACACTCCATCAAATTTTGGGTCAAATTTTCCCAAGAGTAATTTCCCATTATTTAGAATAAAAATCTTATATCCAAATACATGGAGTTGAGAAAGATTGGGTGTCCTACCTTTAATAATCTCATACAGTATCTTATTCAGTTTGGATCTAACATTCATCATATTTAACACATAACAAGCTATGTTCACCGCTTCTGCCCTGTTGACCCATATACCTCAAACCAAACGAGAAAGGACCCAAACTGATGAATAAAGTGATATGAGCCTTGGCGCCACATGTCACTTGAAGGGTCAAACGACCTCCGATTGCCAAACGGACAACGTCGTTGCGATCAGGATGTCGAATTCTGCTAGGTCGAGGCCCCTCGCAATCGAACCAGATGAGATCGGTCAAAAGGAACGACCAACACCCATAATTAAGGTGTGAGGCTGATCAAATGATGTCCGATTGACGAATGGACTGTGTCGTTGTGTTCGGAACATTGACAATACCCTAAATGCACTACAAATTTGTTTAATTGAGGTTTTGCATGCAAATTGAGGTGATCCTATGTAAAAAATAACATCGTCATTGCTCAAATGATGTCCGATTTTAAAACGGACTCCGCCATTATGTTCAGAACATCCCAGATACTTAAGAATGACAACAAATTTATGCAAATCAAAACATCCAAGGAGGTCAACATGAATCCCGATGCAAAGCACGAATTTCAAGAAAACTTCGCTCGTCGCTACCCAAACATCGTCGAATTGATGAACGGACTGCGTCGTTGTGTTTGGAACACCGATAATAGCCTAAATGCACTACCAATTTGTTTAATTGAGATTGTGCAAAACCCTCGGCATTGCTCAAACGATGTCCAATCGTGAAACGAACTTTGCGGTTGTGTTCGGAACACCGTCAATACCCTATATCCACTATTAATTTGTCCAATTTTTATATTCAATGAATTCAACATGCAAAATGAGGCAATCATCATACAAATGGAGAAAATGCACATGAAACGATGCAATTTTGGACAAATGAGGCATTGTTGTCCTCTTGAGTTAAAGCCTAATGACCATACACTAATGTGACTATTAAATTAAATCTTCTGTAGCAAAGACAGATGCCAAAAGAGGAAAAAGGGTCAAATAAATTAAATGCTAATCAGTATGTCACCTCACTTTGTCTAGCTCCTGGCCACTTCAGCTTTGTATAATAGCTGGCTCGTTGCTTCATCTGAACGGACACCTGCTCCATCTATAGGCTCCCCAATCAAACTCCAATCCATTTCTCTACAACTTCCACCTCCACCCGTCTCCTTTCTCCCCTTTACAATCTGGATACCACACAAAATTTTCCTCCACTAGGGCTGCAGCTAGTCCGCTCCCTTCAGCACACAAGCCTCCTCCTCCCAGCAAAAACACACCTCACGAGTTTTCTCTTCCAGGATTTCACAAACTTGTTCTCATCCCACTTCTAAAATCCTGCTCTCTACTTTCTTCTTTAACCCAGTCGTCCACTTGAAGTCATCCTCCTCTCAGCAAGCTGCAATTTTTGTTGTCTCTGTTTCACATTAGAAGACTATGATACAAGAAACCTTTACCTGCCACAGGAGTTCTTGAATAATTTTTCTGGTGGACGGAGGAAATGACGGGAGTTAAAGTCCTAGCACATGGACAAAGTTTTGTTTTTTTCTTAAGATGGAAAAGTTCTATGAATTATTTGAAATGGATGTAAATATTGTAGCCAGAGAATGTGATCTTCAATATATGAAATAGGAGCTGGAAAGGTTGCCAGAGAACCACCCCAAGATCCAAGATGTCGTCTTTGCTTCTAGCCAAGCACAGATAAGAGATCACGATCCGACTCTTAACAAATGTCTACGGCAGCTACGAGATGCCATTGATGAGGCAGATGATGTGCTCGATGAGTTGGAGTACACGAAGTATAAAAACGTAACTGACAAAATTAGGAAGCAAATAAAGGCCAATTTTTAGGAACGAGCGGAATTGATACGAAATTAAGCAAAAACAGCGTTGTTGGGAATAAATTTAAAAAATGCGCCACATCAATAAACGCATTCAAAGAATGCGCCACATCACTAGGCGCATTCAAAGAATGCGCCAAACAGTAACGCGTATTTGCTTGTTTTCAAATTTTTTTCGAATCACGCTGCTTTAGCTTAAATAAGGAACAAATACGCTCGTTTCGAAAATTTGGCCGCAAATAAAGTAGTGTTCCACTGCGAGCTCCATGAAGAAAGGACTTGTCAAAATTGGCAAGTATGCTCTCCAAATTAATCCCAATGTGAAGAGGCTGAAGGATGATGTAAAGAAACTTGATAAAATTGATACTAATGTCAGTAATTTTCTTCATCTTTTAGAAAGTACAAAATAGCACATATGGAGACATTGTTCTTGATGCTGTGAAGAAAAATTCAAGGATCTTGTTGGAGAGATGGAAAATCTTAGAAATGCTTCAAAGGCAAAACATGATAATAGCTTTGATGGAGACGGGATGTATCCAGGTTTTGAAGAAAAGCAAGAGGACCTTCCTGGTGAAGTGTCACCAGTAACTATGACTGAAACTGAGGTTGCGCTAGAGAAGGAAACCTGATTTCAAAAAATATGGGGAGAAATGACGTCGAGTCTCCCTTGAGCTCATTAAGCATGACTCTGGGGCCAGACAAAGGTGAAGCTAAATAAACCTGGGTTAAATATTGTATAAGTTGAAGAAGACTTGACAGATTTTAAAAAAAAAAAGGATCTTTCATCTCAAGAGCAAACACAGCAATAAAAAGGAATTGATTTCTATTGATGGCTCACGGTTGGTGAAATCATCAAGGTGACATAAGAAAACATGCTTCGTGTTGGTTCTCCAGAACATCTTGATGCTCAAGAAAGTGGACAATCAAGGCTTAAGGGAGAATATTCAGGTTCAACTCGCCCAGTTCACAGAGTTTGTTGTAGGATCCAGCAAAAGTATTACCTGATTTTAGTGCTTCCAATGAGTTAATGGAAGTAGGTTCTCAAATGAAGATTTCTGAAGATTGTAAGGAAGCAAACTATAGGAGTATGACAGCAGGTCTCTCGGATTCTAGAAATCTTTTGGATGAATTGGAAAAAGTAAAAAAAAAAAAAGGAATATAAAAAGAGAGAGAGAGAGAGAGTGAAAAAGGAGATTTTTGTATCTTTATAAATTTTGTAATTTCTACATTTTTCATCATCACATCATCGTCACCGATCCCGAAGGTATAATCTCCAAAACTTAGATTTTCCATTCTCGTCGTTTGTGGCGGACCAGGGAACCACCTATACGAGCTCTCATAGTATGGTAGGAGGGAACCCGTTGCGACACCTACGACGAGATGGGTAATAACCTAAAACTCATATCCACATTTTTGGCGTTTGCGGCGGACTGGAGAACCACCTATACGCGCTCTTGTAGCACGGTAGGACGGAGCCCGGTGCGACGCATACGGGAAAATGGGCAAGCCCTATACACGCCTTGTAGCGTGGTGGGGTAATTCACTTGTGTTCTTCATACGGTTACTTTTGAAGACCCATACACGCTCGCGTAGCGTGGTGGGATGAAAGATCTACGGCCCAGTGTCCCCCGAAACCTACCATACACGCTCGAGTAGCGTGGTGGGATGACCCAGTTTCCCGTGGTTTTCCCCTAAACGGGGGATATGCCAGGAGACTGCCAAAATTTTTGGTGAATCATGGACAATACTTGGACAAAATGTGGATATTCGAACTTGAGCACATATTTATATTTGGGCAAATAAAAGGATCCTAATTCAAGTGAAACAATAAATGAACTTGCAAATCAAATGAGATGAAGAAAATTTGAACATTTGAACGAAGTGCAAAAGAACTTGATTTTGGACAACAGAGAACTTGAACTTAAGCTTAAATCTTAATAAAGTGAAATGAAATTGAAAGGAGAACTTGAGCATTAAGAGAACCATAACTTTGAATTTGGATAAAAAAAAAGGAGAGCAATTAATAAGGAGAATGACTTTAATCATGGTACCAAATTCTTAATGAATGTTGAAAAATGATTACTTCAATTGAAATATGAATGAATGATAATATCAAACCCATCATGTACATTGAACTATCTTTAAAGGCAAAGGTCTTGTAATTATAACTTGCTTACAAGTAACAAGAGGATTGTGAAGAACATGGCTTGTTTCCAAGGCCAAAGTGTGGGAGTTTTGTACCATGATACTTTATTTGTAACAGTGAATTCAATTCAATCCTAATCAATAGTGAATGAGAATTACGAGACATGGGGCGATCTACCTAAAAGTTACATGGTAAAGATCTTTAATAGACTCAAGAAGGCCATGAGGATTGGAGTGCAATTTGCCAACTAGTATCAAAGGCTAGTGGTATCGCTCATACCATGAGAGCATTGTAGAGGATGCAATGACACACTTGCAATCAAACTACATGAAGATTTTTAATCAATATTAAGGGATTCTCTAATGCATAACAAATGCCACATTCTATAGTTAATGTCAATATGAAGTCAAATACAACCTACCTTGCAAGAAATGAAGGGTATGAATACACCTGTCTTCTATGACACAACACCAAGGTGCGATGAATATAACAATGCTCCCCAATGAGGGTCAAGATACGAATAAAGGCATTCAACCCCACAAGAAATAGAAATCAAGAAGGAATACACAGTTTGATTGCAGTTAGGCATGCAAGAATTCTCAGTGAGAGCAAGAAGCATCATGACACCACTTTAGTCAACGATAGTCGACTCACAGGTAAATATTGTGACTGCCTACACATGTTGAAGGTTAACACACAATGAATATGATAAGATGATTGATGGATGTGTGGGAAAGATATCACAATGAATGTAACCCATTCAGCAGTCAACCTTAGTTCATAGATGAGCTCATCCATCTACCTACAAGCAATGGTAGTGGACTTGTAATGAATACAATACGCACATGATGACTTTGTCAAAAGGCAGGAATGCAAGAGGGAAATAAAATTTCTATCATCAAAAATGATTCCGCTCCAAGAAACACATCGATCCTCCATAAACAGAAAGATTTAAAGATACTGTAGAAGGCCCATCTCACATTCAGCATGTTAGTCACAACCAAGAGATCCATTATGCATACAATAGGCTACCTATAAGCGAATACCAAGGAAGAGTAGTAGAGGTCAGCATCTATAAGCAAAGTAGGAGATTACTTAGTGCACTATGATCCACCTATAGAAATCAACAAATAGTGCACGACAGTCTACCTGTACAAAGCAGCAAACAACTGATCCAGAAGCTGCTACGCCAAGCCACCGGATCCATTAGGCATACAATAAATGTGGTAAAAGCAATCATAGAACCCGCATGGGCCCCAGCGAGCGTGTTATTAGTACACACGTGACGTCTAGGGATGTTGCACGGGTTATTAAATTTTGAACCCGAACCTCCTAAGTAGATAAAATGAGTGGACAAGGTTCAATTGTAAAATGCCCCCAAACGCCCGCATGGGCCCCGATGAGCGTGTTACTGGTACATACGTGACGTCTAGGGATGCTGCGCGGGTTGACAAGTGAATTCAGGTTTCAAACTGATCCTTCTATATGGGTTAATAGAAGTTGACAGGGTTCGAACCAATAAACAAATATACAGTTATGGCGACCGTCATATTTGTCTTAATACATTCATATTAGGCCTTCAAGGCCTATAATAATGAGAATTCACTATCAAGGGCATAAAGCCTACGAAACCCGATCCTCGATCAATAGCTTGGTCGAATTGACATGGTTCAATCAACAAAAGAGAAATGACCCCAAACACCTTGATAATGACCGTGTTGCATGTTTATCTCAATCAGAGGGGTTCACAAATATTTTCAAATATCTCCCAAATATCCAAATGCCTATCAAAATCAAAAACTCTACAAAAATATCAAAATCCAAAAATCCAAAAAAAAATTTAAGATCCAATCATCAAAAGCTCGAAGCAAAATTCATCCGCCCTCCTCAACAATTTGCCAGGTGGACAAGTTGAAAACTACTTAAGCTCACATAGAGCCAAATGCCTAGTCAAAAATATTACTAGGATCCATTCTCAAATAATCTCCTACCAATAAGGATGTGGTACGTGTCCTCTAACCGGCAGTTTGCCGCCAAATGGCTCCGCAGGATAAACGGTTATGACCCAGGGCCCTCTGAACCGAGTGGTTTTGCCACCAAATGGCACCACGAAATAGCGATTATGGCCAGCGCCAATACGCTCCTTAATAGCATCAAATCCTTGAGATATGAATCAATAGGATATGATCGATAAGGCACAAAGCCCTCTGTTAGCTAAGGTAGATTCAAATTTGTCTTCTTAGGAAAATATCCAACCTAGGTCTACAAGGACCCCTTGGACAAAGCAACCCATGGCTGCCGACAAGGATCCTTCTGTCAGGTTGGGTCGACTACCTCCTCTTACTAAGTAGACCAGGGACCACGATGGCCCGGGACGACGGAATCATGGGATCTTGATCGGGTCTATCATCCATTCCCCCACCATCCGCTTTAAGTATAAGATGGTAAAATTTCAAGTTTTAAATATCAAACCCTCCTAATTTTCCAATATCCAAACCCTTCAAATTCCAAACTTCCAATTCTCAATACCAATACTCATTGCTGCTACTATATGCTAGATAACACGTATATTCTACATATCTGCTCGATGAGTAGCCTTAATTGAAAGTTCTTTCTCGTGATCGGGAGAGGTAATTAACTATAGGGGCTTGTGCCTATAGGAAACCAAAACTCAGATCATAAAGTCCTCACAAAATGAGGGCGAAATCTTTGGGTAGTGTCTTATCTACAAACCCATCTGCCTTCCAAAATTTACCCCAGAACGTATTCTGTTAAAACTCCCCCTCGCCAAATAAAAAGAAAAGCGCGGTGGGGAGTCTGGGGCCTAATTTTTGGAGCCCACAAATTTCTGGCAACTCCGCTGGGAATTGCTTTCTCTTTCCATCTTTGGCTAGTCGTTATGTGTTATGGTAACAGTAAAAAAAATGATGATTATATTTAGCTCTATATGGTGAACATCAGGATGTGACACTTGGCCTTTATATCCAAAAATCTATCACTAAAAGGTCTTGATAGAGGGAAAAGAAACCATTTATTATGATGGTAAAGCAAACAAAGAATCAAGATATGTATGGTGAGCATCGGGGTGTGACATATGGATGCATATCCAAGAATCTACTGCCGAAAGGTCCCGACATAAGTGAAAATAAATATGAAAACCAGCATCTTCAAAAAAAATATATGCAAACGAATGGCGTGACATCTAGTGTGTACGCCTAGAGATCCACCATTAAAGAAATTCATTAAAGTGGGTCCTAACGAGAACCCCTATAGAAAATATTCTTGATGGTTGACGCCTTTCGCCAATATTATCCTGGTGAAGAAGAAGAATGGTCAAATTCATATCTGTATCGACTTTAGGGATCTCAAAAATCTATGTTAAAAAGATGACTTTCCGTTCCCTTTGTTCGAACTCCAGGTGGACAGTACATCAACTTATGATATATTCTCACTTATGGATGAATCGTCAGGTTACAACCAGATTAAGATGCACTTGAAGATGAGAAGCATACAACATTTAGAACACCCATCGGCATATTTTGCTATACGGTCATGCCATTTGGCCTGAAAAATGTCGGTGACACCTACCAGCAGGTAATGACACGTATCTTCGATGAATTAATACATCAGAAGGTCGAGTGTTATGTTGATGGCCTGGTTGTTAAGAGCATTGATCGCAATGATCACTTAAGTGACCTAAAGATCGTATTTGAGAGAATTAGAAAATTTGATCTGAAGATGAACCCTCTCAAATGCGCCTTTGGTTAGTGTTTCTTCTAGAAAATTCTTGGGGTACGTTGTCTGTCATCGAGGTATCGAAGTTGACCCAAACAAGATCAAGGCAATCATGGAGATGCCACCCCCAAGGAACCTGCGATAACTCCGCTCCTTGCAAGGGCAACTGGCTTTCATTCGACGATTTATATCAAATCTGTCGGGTAGGTGTCAGCCATTTTCCAAGCTTATGAAAAAAGATGTCCGCTTCAAATGGGATGTAGAGTGTCAAGAAGCATTTGACATCATCAAAACATACTTATTGAATCCGCCTATTCTCGCGGCGCTAATCCTGGGAAAGCCTCTTATATTGTATACAACATCTTTAGAAGAATCCCTCGGAGCATTGCTTGCCCAACATAATGAAGAAGGCAAAGAGAACGCACTCTATTATATCAGTCGGAGATTGATCGAAGCAGAGATCCGCTATTCTCCAATTGAGAAGTATTGTTTGGCATTAATCTTCGCAGTTCAGAAACTCCGCCACTATATGCTGTCTCACAAAATCACACTGATATCAAAGATCCATTCACTGAAGTTCTTGATGATAAGACCAGCATTGACAGATCTTCTAGCCAGGTGGGCAGTATTATTATTGCAGTTTGATATCACGTACTTGTCACAAAAGGCAGTAAAAGGACAAGCCTTGGCAGATTTTTTTGCCGCACATCCTATCCCGGCAGACTCCTCACTTAATTATGATCTGCCACATGAACAAATCATGCAGGTTGAGAAAAATGAGAAAATATCATTTTGGGAGATGTACTTCGATGGAGCATCTTCAATAAAACCTGCCCGACCTCCAAATCTTGCTAAGGCACAAGCTGGCGTCGGCCTTATTTTCATAGCACCAGAAGGAGGCATAATGAGATTTTCATTTAGTCTAACTGAACCCCGAACTAACAATGAAGCCGAATATGAAGCTTTAATAGTGAGACTTGAGATTGCAATTAATGTTAGAATCCAAAATCTTCGAATTTTTGGTGACTCTCAACTTGTAATAAATCAAGTCTTGGGGATTTATAAGATTTGCAAGCTTGAGTTAGCTCATTATCACCGACGAACACTTGAACTCTTAAAACAGGTGCCAAATATTGAAATAGCTCGAGTTCCTAGAAGGCAGAATGGCAAAGCAGATTGTCTTGCCAAATTGGCCAAGGAGATGGCAAGTACCAACGAAGAGAAGCCTATATTCATCGGGGTTTATAACCGTCGAACCTTGGAGCCTGCTCTGTTACAATTCCCAATGGCAGAAGAGGAACCAAATTCAGGAGAACAGGATACAATCCCAGTTGAGCCTCAACCCCTCCATCAGATCGTTATGGAAAATTATCCTGAAGAATATCATGTGGCAAAGAGATATAAAGCTAGTCAAACTTCAGAATCATGGTGGCATTGTTTAGATATTGAGGTCGAAAATGATTGGAGGCAATCATTCATTGACTACTTCAAAGAAAACAAGCTCCCGACAGAAAAATCTATGGCCGCACAAATTAGGAAAAGGGCACTGCGATATGCATTTGTTAACGATATGTTGTATCGACGGGCTTTTGAACAGATGTGGCTAAGGTGCCTAGGGACCAAAGAAACTGATAAAGTAGTAACAGAAGTCCACGACGGACTTTATGGTGCACATCAGTCAGGTCCTAAAATGGCCACTAAAATTAAGAAAATGGGTTACTATTGGCCAACAATGGTGACAGATTGTATTAATCACGCTAAGAGGTGCCATGAGTGTCAGATTCACGGTGATGTTATTCATCAGCCACCAAATCCATTGCACCCAACAGTAGCATCCTGGCCATTTGAATGTTGGGGCACAGATATAATTGGTCTGATAGATCCACCATCATCGGCTGGACACTATTTCATACTGGCAGTAACGGACTATTTTTCTAAGTGGGCAGAAGCATCCCCATTCAAAGAAGTCACGTCCGAACATGTGATTAACTTCTTCACCCATAATGTTGTATATAGATTTGGTGTACCATATCGTGTGATCTCAAATAACGGCACAGCATTCAAGAGCACTAAAATATATAAGTTTGTCGAGCGTCATAAGATCGATTGGCGATACTCATCTATATATAATCCAATGGCCAATGGCTTGGCTGAGGCCTTTAACAAAACATTAGTGAAACTGTTAAAGAAGATCCTCACCAAGAATAAAAGAGAGTGGCACATTAAAATGGTGGAGGCGCTCTGGGAGTATCATACTACTTACAAGACGCCGACTAAAGCATCTCCTTACTCATTGGTATTTGGGGTTGAAGCTGTATCACCACTGGAAATTGAGCTACCATCACTCCGCGTAGCTATCTAGTATGATCTGACTCAGGAGCAAATTGCTCAATTGAGAACGGAAGAACTCGATGCGCTCGATGAAATAAGACTACAAGCTCAAAAGAACTTAGAGATCTATCAGGCAAGAATGACGAAGACATTTGACCGGATAGTACGTCATCGAGCATTTCAAGAAGGAGAATTGGTCCTGGTGCTGAGGCCAATCATCTCACACCAAAAAATTGGTGGAAAATTTGTGTCCAATCGGGAAAGCCCGTTCGTAATTGAGAAGGTGTACCTAGGAGGAGCTTATCAATTGATTGATCTGGAGGGTTAAAGGCCTATGCCCCCAATTAACGGGCGATACTTGAAGAAGTATCATGTATAGGAATCAACATGTATTTAAAATTCTGTTGTGTATTTGACAAATGTCCGCTAACATATGTATAACATTTATATTTCAAAATTCTCTTGTGACATAAGAATGTATTTTGAAAAAAAAATTGAGGGCATTTTAAATATTTTTTTGGATCGACATCGCGCTGCGTGCCGAAATCCCCGAATAAATATTTAAAACTCTGGAATGTCAATTTTGCAAAAAAAACTGTGGGCATTTTAAATATTTATTAGGGTCGACATCGCGCTGCATGCTGAGATCCCCGAATAAATATTTAAAACTCTGGAATGTCAACTTTGCAAAAAAAAAAATTGTGGGCATTTTAAATATTTATTCGGATCGACATCACACTGCGTGCCGAGATCCCTGAATAAATATTTAAAACTCCGGAATGTCAATTTTGCAAAAAAAAAGAGAGGGAGAAATACTTTTATATATTTTTTCGGGTCGACATCACGCTGCGTGCCGAAATTCCTGAATAAATATTTAAAATCATCGACTACGAACATCCATTTAAATCAGGATGTGATAACTTCTATTATCAGTGTACATGTGGGTAATTTTCCCTGAAGTTCCGGACATCTCTCCTTCCAGTGTATTATGATTTCAAAAGTTAAGAAAATAATATTTTTGTGAATATACGCTCCAACAAATCGAGCTAGAAAAGCTTGAAGTCTTTCGATAGCCTGAAGCTTAAGGTTCAAATGGGTGTGAAAGGCCGGATCCAACACGCCCACATATGGCTGGATTGCTGGCAGCTCCGTCTACTCAACACGCCATAAGAAATGCCCTAGTAGCGAAACCCCCACTTCGTCAACCCGTTAGTAAGGACTGTAGGAAGCACGAAGGTAAATTTGACTCAACTAGTTCGAGTGATCGTAGTTCATTGAATTCTCTGAAATGACTGGAGAATCAAAGTTCCAGTAGAAGAATGAGTCTTAAACAACCAATGAATGTTCGTAGGTTCCAAATCTTCAACCACAAAGGATGATTCCAAATCTACCAACTTCAACAAAATCAGCATTGGGGAGCGCAATTCCTATAGCTCAAGTCTGAAGTCTGAATGGGTGTAAGAGGTCGGATCCAATAAGCCCAAATATGGCCGGATCACTGGCAGCTCCATCTACTCAATAAGCCATAAGAAAAACCGTAGTAGAGGAACCCCCATCTCAGCAACCAGAGGACAAAGAGCTATCAAATTCTAGATCTCCCGATCTGATGAACTCAAGTAATTCAGATTAAAGTGTCCTTAAATGATTAAGGACCAAGATACTACCTACGTTCGATACTATCAACTGAATCCTAAACCTACAAATCCTTCAATAAATCCGTAAAACACAAAGCGAGGATTGAAGGAACTTTTCTTCAACAAGTCCGTCAAAGCACAAAACAAATGACCGAAGAAAATTATCCCAAAGTTCACACAAAGCTTAAGGCTGAATTAAGTGGATTCCATCATCAACAAGTCCTCTATGCACAAAGCTCTGACCCGATAACTTTTCTCCATTGACCTAATATAAACCTAAAATGTTTAGGTCACCGGCATCTACTCCTTCATCAAGCCCTCCAAAGCACGAAGCAAGCACGAAGCATAGGGCCGAAGGAACACAAATCTCCCTACAAATCATTATTGATAAATCAGATAATCCTCCATTAATGTTTGCAGAACAAAGCACAGGACAGAAGAATTAAATTCTCAAGACTTAAGCCAAAGCTACGAAAAGAAGCATCCTGAATAATATATACAAATGTCCCTAAAGACTGGGGGCATTTTAAATATTTATTTGAGTTGACATCGTGTTGCATGTCGAGATCCCCAAATAAATATTTAAAATTTTGCCAATATACAATCAGATGAAAGATGAATGTCAAGCATACACAAAGATGCTAAGAACTAAAGTAACAGTGATAGTTAAAGAAGAGAAAGAGGAGGAAATGATATCTGCTTGCATCGATCTACAAAGTTACACTCAAGGGATCTGAGTATGAAGTACTCTATCGCTATCCCATGGATCTCTACTTGACACCAAGAGAAAATATATCAACTATACTAAAGATTCCAAATGTATTAAAAAGATCTACAAAGGCACAAAGATGGACTCTTGAAGATCTACAGAATGGGAATCTTAGTGTGACATCCAAACAAATTTTTGGAGATCTATTAAACACCTTAGTGTGATATCCAAGAAAAATTTTGGAGATCCACTAAATGAAAACCGTAGTGTGACATCAAAATAAACTTTTAGAGATCCACATGTTAAGTCATCATACAACAAACGTGATTTGCTCTGGGTGCATACCACATTTGTTGGGGGCTTTTGTTAACCCATATACCTCAAATGACACGAGAAAGGACCCAATCTGATGAATAAAGTGATATGAGCCTTGGCTCTACATGTCACTTGAAGGGTCAACTGACCTCTGATTGCCAAACGGACGACGTCATTGCGATCAGTATGTCAAATTCTGCTAGGTCGAGGCCCCTCGCAGTTGAACCAGATGAGATCGGTCAAAAGGAACGACCGACACCCAAAATTAGGTCGTGAGGCTGATCAAATGACGTCCGTTGATGAACGAACTGTGTCGTTGTGTTTGGAACATAGACAATACCCTAAATTCACTACCAATTTGTTTAATTGAGGTTGTGCATGCAAATCGAGGTGGTCCTAAGTAAAAAATATCCTTGTTGTTGCTCAAATGATGTCCGATCGTAAAACAGACTCCGCCACTGTGTTTAGAACATCCCAGATACTTAAGAATGATAATAAATTTGTGCAAATTAAAACATCCAAGGAGGTCGACACGAATCCCGATGCAAAGCACAAATTTCAAGAAAATTTTGCTCGTCGCTACCCAAACGATGTCGAATTGATGAACGGACTGTGTCGTTGTGTTCGGAACACCAACAATACCCTAAATGCACTACCAATTTGTTTAATTGAGATTGTACACAACCCTTGGCATTGCTCAAATGGCGTCCAATCGTGAAACGGACTTTGCGGTTGTGTTCGGAACACCGTCAATACCCTAAATCCACTATTAATTTGTCAAATTTTGATACTCGACAAATTCAACACGCAAAACAAGGCAATCATCACACAAATCAAGAAAATGCACGTGAAACGATGCAATTTTGGACAAATGAGGCATTGTTGTCCTCTTGAGTTAAAGCCTAATGACCATACACTAATGTGGCTATTAAATTAAATCTTCTGTAGCAAAGACAGATGCCAAAAGATGAAAAAGGATCAAAAAAATTAAATGCTAATCAGTATGTCACCTCACTTTGTCTAGCTCCTTGTCACTTCAGCTTTGTATAACAGCTGGCCCGTTGCTTCATCTGAACGGACACCTGCTCCATCTATAGGCTCCCCAAGAAAACTCCAATCCATTTCTCTACAACTTCCACCTCCACCCGTCTCCTTTCTCCCCTTCACAATCTGGATACCACACAAAATTCTCCTCCACTAGGGCTGCAGCTAGTCCGCTTCCTTCAACACACAAGCCTCCTCCTCCCAGCAAAAACACACCTCACGAGTTTTCACTTCCAAGATTTCACAAACTTGTTCTCATCCCACTTCAAAATCCTGCTCTCTACTTTCTTCTTCAACCCAGTCGTCCACTTGAAGTCATCCTCCTCTCAATAAGCTGCAATTTTTGTTGTCTCTGTTTCACAATAGAAGACTATGATACAGGAACCCTTTACCTGCCGCAGGAGTTCTTGAAGAATTTGTCTGGTGGACGGAGGAAATGACGGGAGTTGAAGTCCTAGCACATGGACAAAGTTTTGTTTTTTTCTTAAGATGGAAAAGTTCTACGAATTATTTGAAATGGATGCAAATATTGGAGCCCGAGAACGTGATCTTCAATATATGAAATAGGAGCTGGAAAGGTTGCTAGAGAACCACCCCAAGATCTAAGCTGTCGTCTTTGCTTCTAGCCAAGCACAGATCAGAGATCACGATCCGACTCTTAACAAATGGCTATGGCAGCTACTAGATGCCATTGATGAGGCAGATGATGTGCTCGATGAGTTGGAGTACACGAAGTATAAAAAAGTAACTGACAAAAATAGGAAGCCAACAAAGTTGTGTTCCACTGCGAGCTCCATGAAGAAAAAACTT
Source organism: Dendrobium huoshanense (assembly GCA_016618105.1). Classification (NCBI taxonomy): domain Eukaryota; kingdom Viridiplantae; phylum Streptophyta; class Magnoliopsida; order Asparagales; family Orchidaceae; genus Dendrobium; species Dendrobium huoshanense. The sequence goes on along the minus strand of CM028346.1, from coordinate 905,354 downwards.
GTCAAAATTGGCAAGCATGCTCTCCAAATTAATCCCAATGTGAAGAGGCTGAAGGATGATGTGAAGAAACTTGATAAAATTTCTACTAATGTCAGTAAATTCCTTCATCTTTTAGAAAGTACAAAATAGCACATACGGAGACATTGTTCTTGATGCTGTGAAGAAAGAGTTCAAGGATCTTTTTGGAGAGATGGAAAATCTTAGAAATGCTTTAAAGGAAAAACATGATAATAGCTTTGATGGAGACGGGATGTATCAAGGTTCTGAAGAAAAGCAAGAGGACCTTCCTGGTGAAGTGTCACCAGTAACTATGACTGAAACTGAGGTTGCACTAGAGAAGGAAACCTGATTTCAGAAAATATGGGGAGAAATGACGTCGAGTCTCCCTTGAGCTCATTAAGCATGACTCTAGGGCCAGACAAAGGTGAAGCTAAATAAACCCGGGTCAAATATTGTATAAGTTGAAGAAGACTTGACAGATTTTTTTAAAAAAAAGGATATTTCATCTCAAGAGCAAACACAGCAATAAAAAGGAATTGATTTCTATTGATGGCTCATAGTTGGTGAAATCATCCAGGTGACATAAGAAAAAATGCTTCGTATTGGTTCTCCAGAACATCTTGATGCTCAAGAAAGTGGACAATCAAGGCTTAAGGGAGAATATCCAGGTTCAACTCGCCTAGTTCACAGAGTTTGTTGTAGGATCCAGCAAAAGTATTACCTGATTTTAGTGCTTCCAATGAGTTAATGGAAGTAGGTTCTCAAATGAAGATTTTTGAATATTGTAAGGAAATAAACTATAGTGAAAGTTCGTTAGGAATGTTAAGCCCTATAGAACTGACCCAAGCTAACCAAGAGGGGAGGGTGAATTGGTATTTTAAAAATTTCTTTTCACAAAGAACAAAAACACATAAAACAAAATCACACCACAAAAATAAATGCGAAAATTAAAGTGCGGAAGCAAGAAACAAGAACACAGAAATTTATAGTGGTTCGGTCAACTCGACCTACGTCCACTCCTCGGAGGCGCCCTCCGAGTATTGCACTACAAACATGACTCTCCTTTAGCCTCCACAGCTAGGCGGAGAAGCCTTTACAAGAACCTCCTTTTTGCCACTCCGGCAAGGCAGAGAATCTATCTCCTTTTGCTTCCTCCTGAAGCTGACAGAGAACCACAACCAAAAGCTGACTCTTTACCTCTACCGACCATTCTACGGACGAGAAACTCTAGACGAAGAAGAAGCAGAGCGATCCTTGAAGCAACCCTTGTGAATCCCCTCACAAGATCCTCTCTCTCTCCCACTCTCTCTTTCTCTCCTCAAGGCCTTCTCAAGTCAAGGCAGCAGCCAAAGATTTTTCAAAACGTTGAACAAGAGCTCTTAAATAGAAGAGCTTCAAAGGAGCTCATTAATTACAAGTTGCCGACAATATCGTCCAGGCCGATATGGACATCGGCCTGGCCGATCAGTACAAATCTCAGAAGATCGGCCAGAGCATCGCTCTGAATGCAAATTGGACGATTGAAAATTGGCTTGATCGTCCAGACCGATCTTATGATCGTCCCGACTGATCAGTTCAAATCAGAGGAAAATCGTCTAAAGCATCGCTCTGAATTCAATCTGGTCGATATTTTTTCATCCTGAAGTAACTAAGATTTTTTGAATTGATCATCCTGACCGATCCTGCGATCGTTCAGGACGATATGATCATATCAATCATTCTTAATTACTCCCTTGATTTCCTGATCAATTAAGGCATAATTTGTGAATATCGTCCTGGCTGATCAATGATCGTCTTGGCTGATGATTTAAAAATACAGTATACCTTATTTGTCCATGGTGGCAACTTCTTTCTGTTTTGAGCTTATCATCCTGGCCGATACACGTATCGTCCAGGCTGATCTGCTAATGATTGCTGCCTTAATTAAGAATCTTTATTTAGACTTTCTGTTTTAAGCCTGATCGTTCAGGACGATGTAAATATTGTCCTGGCCGATATGAGTAAAAACAGAAATTTTAACTCTCTCAAGTGTGTGTGTAGGGTTACTTAGCATCAGTCTCTTTGACCATTATAAACAGACTCACGAAGAGAAAAAATAAAGTACAGACTGACTCAACCCTAAACCTACGCAATCTTGAACTGGCTCCGTTTGTTGGTCCGATCTTCGATTCCTGAAAAGTTAGAAACAACAGGTAATCCAAGAGAATTAGTGTTTGTCAATCATCAAAACATAAGCCATGAAAATAGATTTGCAACAATCTCCCCCTTTTTTATGATGGCAAACACAAGTAGGAAAAAACTAAAAAAAAAAAACAGTTCATTAAAATTTCAAAATTATAAAAACAATAACTTTTCCTACCACAACCTACTCCCCCTTTTGTCATCACAAAAAGAGGGTACAAAAAGGAAAAAGAAAATAACACAGTAGAAACTAAAACAAACCAAAAGATAAACTATAGAAAACAGGAAACAAACAACAGAAAACACAGACTAGAAAAATGATGGACCCTAATCATTAGATGGAGGTGGTGGAGGTGGCTGCTGAAAGTAGCTGGCAAGCGTGGTGAACTGAGCATTGAACCAGGTGATGTCCTGGTCATGCTGCTGCTGGTGGTGAGTAATGAAGCTATCAAATCGGGCTAAATCCTCAGTGTGGTGCTGCTCGTAGCGGGCAATGTCCTCAGAGTGTTGCTGCTCCTGTGCAGCAACGTAGGCGTCAAAGCGGGTCTCCCATCGATCAAACATTTCTATCAACTGATCAACCTGTGAGTGCTGGTGTAGAGGAATAGGATCAGGAATGGGAGCGAGAGCGGGAGCCTCCTCCTCCTCAGCCCCCCGACCTTCCCCATCTCCTGGGTGGAGACGAGTACTATGAAGGATAATGAAGGAATTGTTTGAGTAGCAAGGAGGCTGAAGGTCGTGATGAGCAGGATATTAGAGATTGTATTTGGTTTCAAGAATGTAGGTTATGATGTGTTCTAAGGCTAGATTGGGTTTTCTCCTATAGCCTGGATCGCGAATAATTGTTAGGTGATCGATGTAGCGAAAGAGTAGATCAGTGGCATTAAATTCTCTTCGGGCCATAATGAAAAAGGTGGTCAAGGAAAACAGTGGAGTGATGTGGATTTGGTCCCCGGCTTTTGGAATTATGGAGGTACGAAGGACATGTTAAATTGTCCTAGCATCTTTGACTAAAAAGCTAGTCTCTCCAACATGAAAGGGTGTGTTGGTTTGGCGAAGGAAATGATTTGTCGTGGACCAATCAAAATCCGGATCAGTAACGATTATGTGCAGCTTATCCCCGGTGGTGGATAGCTGTAAAAGCTCTGCATAGTCCTGATATGTGATCTCGACCGGGCGTCGATTCACATAGGAGGTCAGGGCTGTGAAAGTAGAATTTATGCGAAGATTTGCATAAAATTCTAGGAGGAGTTCAGAAGAAAAAGGGACAGCGAGGGTGAGTATGAAACAAAGAGAAGTGTGGGCAAAAAGCTCCATTACCGGATACGAGAGGTATGCAGGATTGATTGTTCGGCAAAGGGTAATGCCACACTCTTTGTAGCGACGGTAGGCAGCCTGATCCTCTGCCTCCCTGAATTGAGGGTCTAGAGTGGCCCTCGAGGAACTCCTAGAAGCCTGTCGAACTCATTTCCCACCAGCCATAGCAAGGGATTAGCAAGGAGACACAAGAGGAGAAGGGATGAAGTGGAAAACCAAGGCTGGAACGGCTAGAATTTAAAGGAGCGGCCATATTGTCCAGGCCGATCGCATAATTGTCCAGGCTGATATGGCACAATAATTACGTACAGGCCGATTGGTCAAAAAAGCGATTCGATCGCCCGGGCTGATCAGATATCAACCAGGATGATTAGACACAGGCGATTGTCCCGAGGAGTCAAGCCGGGTGACCGTTGAAAAAGCAAATCGTCTAGGCCGATTAAGTGTATCGTCCATGACGATGCACAATAATTGATCGTACTGGCCGAAGTTAAAACATTTTAAATCTGTGTCACGTGTATCATCCAGGACGAATAGTGGATCGGCCAGAATGATTGTCCAATAATGGATCGTCTGGGGCCAATTTTAAAGATTCAAACGTGCTCACACGTGGATCGTCCAGGACGATCCAGTGTATTGGCCAGGACGATGCACATAAAATGCATCGGCCAGACAAAATATTCTATTGGCCAGGACTATCATCATGATTACAACAGAGTTCGATCAGATCGTCTAGGATGATATAGGATCGTCCAGGACGATGAGTTACAGCAAGCACAGAAAAGATCAGCATATGGATTTTGAAGAGATTTTGCCCTATTGTCCAGGATGATAAAAGTATCGGTCAGGACGATGTGACTAGAATTTGAAACCAAGCAAAAGATGGTGATGATCAAGGCCCTTAAAAATAAAATAAAATAAAAGCAGAAAAAAAAATAAAGAAAAGAAAGCTAAAAACAACAAAAATAAAAAAAATGAATATTTTTTAATTTTAATTTTTCTAATTTTTTTTGTTTTATCAAGGCATCATATGAGAAGTTCTCAAAAAAATTAAATTTTAGAGTTCCACAAGATCAAGGAGTTTAGCCAATCTTAATCAGACAAAGGTAAAATATCTGATTCTGTTATCCCTAGATCAGACGTTCTTTATGGTACAATTTTTGAAAAAAAAATACTTAACTCAGAATAAACATAATTGGGCAAAAAGAAGATCCAATCAAAACTTGTTACAAAGAACACTCTCATAAGTAATAAAATAAAGTAATTTGTCTCAATCATGAAATTTGAAATCAAGCCTTTGAAATCATCAAATAATCAATGAGTTATCTAAGTTTTAAGAGTTTAGAGAACATATAGTAGCTTGACTTTAGTGGGCTCATTTTATGCCTCTTTTGTCTTTGAATTGGCTCTTTGAGCATCTTAATTTTTACTACTCTTTTTGTATTATCTTTTTCACATTGGCATCATTGGCCTCTTTCCTTTTTAATTTTTGCAAGCTAAAAGCTTTTTAACAAAAACCCTTAAAAAGACCCTTAGTTGTGAGTATATCCTCCAAATATTAGAGAATATGAGCTCTCTCTCTAACATAGGGAAGAACAAGTCACAAAACAAAATCAAAGTCATGTGATGAAAACAATGACAAGATTTTAAATAACTTGAAAGATATGTAAGAACTTTGGATATTATGTATAAGATAGATTATTATAACAAGATAGAAAGAATCTTAGTTTCAAAAATCATTAGCTAAAATGAGTTAGACTTTTGTTTAGAGAAGAAAATCATACCACTAAACAAGGTCGAAAAGAGGGAAACCATCAACGGTGTTTCTTCCTTTAACCAATTTTAGAAAAGCTAAACACTATCTTCAAAACTCCAAAATCTAAAATCTTGGAAAGATTCAACATATGGAAAACCAAATATAAAAATAAAGTGAAAACAAAACAAATTAAAACAACTACAAAGCAGAAATAAAACACACTAAAAAATAAAACACATTTCAAGAAATTATTGAAGCAACAGGTTTAAGCATTTATGAGCTGCAAGCCTTCATATGTCCAGTTATCCTATGCTCCCACAAGGTCTTTGGTGAGAGCACTCCTGTAAAACTCAACAACAGTCAGATTTAAGAACCCAAACAGGTTTGGGCCCCTTCTTAGGAAAGGTAGAGTGCAACGCAGATATGGTATGCTGTGAATCATGCATCTTAGGTCTCCACACCCAATGTGTACTACGGTGAACGGTGTAAGTGTGTGAGATGTGTCCTAGCATGCCACATGAAATACATCTAACTCCAGGAAAAGAGTTTCTTAAATGGTTTGAGTTATAATGCCTCTTCCTAGGTTCTGGCTTAGGATCAAAAGTAGATGTCATCCGATTTTTCTTACATGTATCCAATTCATTTTGAATTCTCAAGTTAGTTCTTTTTAACGCATCATTCTCAATCCTCAAATTTTTCTCAATTTCTTTAGATTTCTTAAGATCAGAATTAAGTGAGGTGTGTGAAACTTTTAATGCATTATGTTCATCAATTAATTCCAAATGCTTTTTGTTTAAATCATCAAATTCATCAAGAAGAGCCATGTGATTTGAATCAATCGTTGCATGATCTTTGAGAAACACTTCATGCTCTTTTTGTAAATTCGAAAGTTCTAATTTTAGGCTTGCATGAGTTTTTTGTATGATGTATGTATTTTCTCACAAATCTCAAATAATTCATCATAGGTTGGTTTACATACCTATTCCTCATCACTTTGCTCAAGATGATCTTCCCCTATTAATCACAGGTTTGTAGTCTCTTCCTCTGGTTCAGTCTAAGAGGAATCAGTACCAGATTTTGCCCAGAACGCCTTTTAGATTCTCTTCTTGTCCTTTCTAGACTTAGGTTTCTCCTCACCATTTTCATTCTCTTTGCTCGAGTGATCTTGAAGTATAGGACAATCGGCTCTCACATGTCCAAGCTTCCTGCATTCAAAATAAACAACATCAGAAGATCCTTTAACATGTTTATGATCCTTACCTTTTCTCTAATTTTGATGATGCTTTTGTTTCTTCCTTAGAAAGCTTTTGAATTGCCTTGTGATGAAGGCAACTTCATCGCTTTCAGACCCGGAAGTTTCAGAATCTGATTTGTGTGCCTTCAATGCAACTATTTTCTCCTTTTTCTTCTCACCTATATCAAGATTTCTTTGATTCATCCCTTGCTTGTAAGCAATGAGTGAGCCAAGTAAGTTATCAATAGAGTAAGTGTTCAAATCCTTAGATTCAATGATTGCAATGATTTTAGCATCATATGACGAAAGCAAGAATCTCAAAATCTTGTTTACTTTTTCATAGTTTGAAAGTTCTTTTCCTAGTGCATGCATAGAAGTAACTATCGGAGTAAACCTAGTATACATGTCAGAAATCGATTCATGAAGTTTCATACGAAAAAGTTTGTAGTCATGTAAGAGAATGTTCAAACGGGATTGTTTAACTTCATTAGTACCTTCATAGGTGATGCATAATTTATCCCAAATCTCTTTACCTATTTTGCAAGTGGAGACACGCATGTAATCCTCAGATGTTAAAGCACAGAAAAAATAGTTCAAACATTTTGCATTCAATTGAGCTAAATCTCGTTCATCGAAAGTTCATTCAATAAAAGCAACTTCAGTTTTAATACCATTAATTTCACGAGAAGGTGGAGAATAACCATATTTCATAAGCATCCACATGCGATAATTAGTTGATTGTAAAAACGTTGACATGCAGATTTTTTAGAAATCAAAAGGTAAGTTGTTAAACAAGGGAGGTCGTGTAATTGAATAACCTTAAGTAGTGTTATGATTCCCAAGGTTAGCCATGGATCAAAATTCAAAAAGTTTTCAAACTAATTTTTATGAATCCCGCTCTGATACCACTTGAAAGTTTGCTAGGGATGTTAAGCCCTATAGAACTGGCCCAAGCTAACCAAGAGGTGGGGTGAATTGGTATTTTAAAAATTTCTTTTCACAAAGAACAAAAACACATAAACCAAAATCACACCATAAAAATAAATGCGTAAATTAAAATGTGGAAGCAAGAAACAAGAACACAAAAATTTATAGTGGTTCGGTCAACTCGACCTACGTCCACTCCCCGGAGGCGCCCTCTGAGTATTGCACTACAAACGTGACTCTCCTTTAGCCCCCACAGCTAGGCGGAGAAGCCTTTACAAGAACCTCCTTTTTGCCACTCCGACAAGGCAGAGAACCTATCTCCTTTTGCTTCCTTCTGAAGCTGGCAGAGAACCACAACCAAAAGCTGACTCCTTACCTCTACCGACCCTTCCACAGATGAGAAACTCTAGACGAAGAAGAAGCAGAGCGATCCTTGAAGCAACCCTTGTGAATCCCCTCACAAGCTCCCTCTCATAAGATCCTCTCTCTCTCCCACTCTCTCTTTCTCTCCTCAAGGCCTTCTCAGGTCAAGGCAGCAGCCAAAGGTTTTTCAAAACATTGAACAAGAGCTCTTAAATAGAAGAGCATCAAAGGAGCTCATTAATTGCAAGTTACCGACAATATCGTCCAAGTCGATATGGACATCGGCCTGGCCGATCAGTACAAATCTTAGAAGATCGGCCAGAGCATCACCCTGAATGCAAACTGGACGATTGAAAATTAGCTTGATAATCCAGGCCGATCTCACGATCGTCCCGGCCGATCAGTTCAAATCAGAGGAAAATCGTTCAGAGTATCACCCTGAATTTAATCTGGCCGATATTTATCATCCTGAAGTAACTAAGGTTTTTTGAATTGATCATCCTGGCTGATCCTGCGATCGTCCAAGACGATATGATCGTATCAATCATCTTTAATTATTTTTTTGATTTCCTGATCAATTAAGACATAATTTGTGAATATCGTCCAAGCCGATCAATAATCGTCCTGGCCGATGATTTAAAAATACAGTATACCTTAATTTTCCATGGCGGCAACTTCTTTCTATTTTGAGCTTATCGTCCTGGCTGATACACGTATCATCCAGGCCGATCTGCTAATGATGGCTGCCTTAATTAAGAATCCTTATTTAGACTTTCTGTTTTAAGCCTGATCATCCAGGAGGATGTAAATATCGTCCTAGCCGATATGAGTAAAAACAGAAATTCTAATTCTCTCAAGTGTGTGTGTGTGTGTGTAGGGTTACTTAGCATCAGTCTCTTTGACCATTACAAATAGACTCAAGAAGAGAAAAAATAAAGTACAGACTGACTCAATCCTAAACCTACGCAATCTTGAATTGGCTCCGTTTGTTGGTCTGATCTTCGATTCCTGAAAAGTTAGAAGCAACAGGCAGTCCAAGAGAATTAGTATTTGTCAATCATCAAAACATAAGTCATGAAAATAGATTTGTAACATATAAGAGTATGACAACAGGTCTCTCGAATTCTAGAAATCTTTTGGATGAACTAGAAAAAGTAAAAAAAAAAGGGAATATAAAAAGAGAGAGAGAGAGAGAGAGAGAGAGAGAGAGTAAAAAAGGAGATTTTTGTATCTTTGTAAATTTTGTAATTTCTACATTTTTCTTCATCACATCATCGTCGCCGACCCCGAAGGTATAATCTCCAAAACTTAGATTTTCCATTCTCGTCGCTTGTGGCGGACCAGGGAACCACCTATACGCGCTCTCGTAGCACGGTAGGAGGGAGCCCACGGCGACACCTATGATGAGACGGGTAATCACCTAAAACTCATATCCCCATTTTTAGCGTTTGCAGCGAACCGAAGAAACACCTATACGCGCTCTCGTAGCACGGTAGGAGGGAGTCCGGTGCGACGCATACGGCAAAATGGGCAAGCCCTATACACACTCTTGTAGTGTAGTGGGGAAATTCACTTGTGTTCTGCGTACAGTTACGTTTGAAGACCCCATAAACGCTCACATAGCGTGGTGGGATGAAAGATGTACGGCTCGGTGTCCCCCGACACCTACCATACACGCTTGAGTAGCATGGTGGGATGGCCCAATTTCCCATGGTTTTCCCCTAAACGGGGGAGATACCGGGAGACTGCCAAAATTTTTGGTGAATCATGGACAATACTTGGATAAAATATGGACATTTGAACTTGAGCTCATATTTATATTTGAGCAAATAAAAGGATCCTAATTCAAGTTAAACAATAAATGAACTTGCAAATCAAATGAGATGAAGAAAATTTGAACATTTGAACGAAGTGCAAAAGGACTTGATTTTGGACAACAGAGAACTTGAACTTAAGCTTAAATCTTAATAAAGTGAAATGAAATTGAAAGGAGAATTTGAGCATTAAGAGAACCATAACTTTGAATTTGGATAAAAAAAAAAGGAGAGCAATTAATAAGGAGAATGACTTTAATCATGATACCAAATTTTTAATGATTGTTGAAAAATGATTACTTCAATTGAAATATGAATGAATGATAATATCAAACCCATCATGTACATTGAACTATCTTTAAAGGCAAAGGGCTTGTAATTATATCTTTCTTACAAGTAACAAGAGGATTGTGAAGAACATGGCTTGGTTCCAAGGCCAAAGTGTGGGAGTTTTGTTCCATGATAATTTATTTGTAACAGTGAATTCAATTCAATCCTAATCAATAGTGAATGAGAATTACGAGATATGGGGCGATATACCTACAAGTTGCATGGAAAATATCTTTAATAGACTCAAGAAGGCCGTAAGGATTGGAGTGCAATTTGCCAACTAGTATCAAAGGCTAGTGGTATCGCTCATACCATGAGAGCATTGTAGAGGATGCAATGACACACTTGCAATCAAACTACATGAAGATTTTTAATCAATATTAAGAGATTCTCTGATGCATAACAAATGCCACATCCTATAGTTAATGTCAATATGAAGTCAAATACAACCTACCTTGCAAGAAATGAAGGGTATGAATACATCTGCCTTCTATGACACAACACCAAGGTGCGATGAATATAACAATGCTCCCCAATGAGTGTCAATATACAAATAAAGGCATTCAACCCCTCAAGCAATAGAAATCAAGAAGGAATACACAGTTTGATTGCAGTTAGGCACGCAAGAATTCTCAGTGAGAGTAAGAAGCATCATGACTCCCCTTTAGTCAACGATAGTCAACTCACAGGTAAATATTGTGATTGCCTACACATGTTGAAGGTCAACACACAATGAATATGATAAGATGATTGATGGATGTGTGGGAAAGATATCACAATGAATGTAACCCATTCAGCAGTCAACCTTAGTTCATAGATGAGCTCATCCATCTACCTACAAGCAATGGTAGTGAATTTGTAATGAACACAATACGCACATGATGACTTTGTCAAAAGGCAGGAATGCAGGAGGGAAATAAAATTTCTATTATCAACAATGATTCCACTCCAAGAAACACATCGATTTCCCATAAACAGAAAGATTTAAAGATATTGTAGAAGGCCCATCTCACATTCATCATGTTAGTCACAACCAAGAGATCCATTATGCATACAATAGGCTATCTATAAGCGAATACCAAGGAAGAGTAGTAGAGGTCAGCATCTATAAGCAAAGCAGGAGATTGGTTAGTGTAATATGATCCACCTACAGAAATCAACAAATAGTGCACGATAATCTACCTGTATAAAGCAGCAAACAACTGATCCAGAAGCTACTATGCCACGCCACCAGATCCGCAACTTCTATGAAAGTGGACAGAAGGCATTTACAAATATTTCAAAATACCCCCACACGTGCACCGTAGTTTGTATACACATAGGTACTCTAAAATGGGATAAAAGAAATCATAGAACCCACATGGGCCCCGGTGAGCTTATTATTAGTACACACGTGATGTCTAGGGATGTTACGCGGGTTATTAAATTTTGAACCCGATCTTCCTAAGAAGATAAAATGAGTGGACAAGGTTCAATTATAAAATGCCCCCAAACACCCTCATGGGTCCTGGTGAGCGTGTTATTGGTACACACGTGACGTCTAGGGATGTTGCGCGGGTTGACAAGTGAATTCAGGTTCGAAACCGATCCTTCTATATGGGTCAATAGAAGTCGACAGGGTTCGAACAAACAAATAAATATAAGGTTGTGGCGATCGTCATATCTGTCTTAATACATTCATATTAAGCCTTCAAGGCCTATAATAATGAGAATTCACTATCAAGGTCATAAAGCCTACGAAACCCGATCCTCGATCAATATCTTGGTCGAGTTGACAGGGTTCAATCAACAAAAGAGAAATGACCCCAAACACCCCGATGATGGTCGTGTTGAATGTTTATCTCAACCAGAAGGGTTCACAAATATTTTCAAATATCTCCCAAATATCTAAATGCCTATCAAAATCTAAAACTCTACAAAAATATCAAAATCCAAAAATCCAAAAAATAAAAATTAAAAATTTAAGATCCAATCATCAAATGCTTGAAGCAAAATCCATCCGCCTTCCGTAACAATTTGCTAGGGTGGACAAGTTGAAAACTACTTAAGCTCACATAGAGCCAAATGCCTAGTCAAAAATATTACTATGATCCATTCTCAAACTATCTCCTGCCAATAAGGACGTGGTACGTTTCCTCTAACCGACGGTTTGCCGCCAAATGGCACCGCAGGATAAACGGTTATGACCCGAGGCCCTCGGAACCGAGTGGTTTTGCCACCAAATGGCACCACGAAATAGCGGTTATGGCCAGTGCTAATACGCTCCTTAATGGCATCAAATCCTTGAGATATGAATCAATAGGATATGATCGATAGGGCAAAAAGCCCTCTGTTAGCTAAGGTGGATTCAAATTTGTCCCCTTAGGAAAATATCCAACCAAGGTCTACAAGGTCCCCTTGGACGAAGCAGCCCATGGCTGCCGATAAGGACCCTTCTGTCAGGTTGGGTCGACTACCTCCTCTGACTAAGTATACTAGGGACCACGATGGCCCAAGACCACGGAACCATGGGATCTTGATCGGGTCTATCATCCATTCCCCCACCATCCGCTTTAAGTGTAAGATGGTGAAATTTCAAGTTTTAAATATCAAAGCCTCCAAATTTTCCAATATCCAAACCCTTCAAATTCCAAACTTCCAATTCTCAATACCAATACTCATTGCTTCTACTATATGCCAGATAACACGTATATTCTACGTATCGGATCGACGACTAGCCTTAATCAAAAGTTCTCTCTCGTGATCGGGAGAGGTAATTAACTATAGGGGCTTGCGCCTATAGGAAACCAGAACTCAGATCATAAAGTCCTCACAAAATGAGGGTGAAATCTCTGGGTAGTGTCTTATCTACAAACCCATCTGCCTTCCAAAATTTACCCCGAAACTTATTCTGTTAAAACTCCTCCTCGCCAAATAAAAAGAAAAGCGCGGTGGAGAGGCTGGGGCCAAATTTTTGGAGCCCACATACCCAAAAGTATTCTAGAAGTGAATACTCATCAATCATGGCTCTAGCAGCTTCCACTAAGGTTCTGTTCTTCCTTTTAGCTACCCTATTCTGTTGAGGGGTATTAAGAGCTAAAAAATTATTGCTAATCCCTTGCTCCTCACAATAAGTTTTAAATATCACATTTTCAAACTCTCCACCATGGTCACTATGAATGGTTAAGATTTCACAACCTAGCTTTTTTTGAATCCAAGTGGAGAAAGATTTAAATTTATCAAATGGCTCACTTATATGTGATAGAAATCTAATCTAAATTAACCTAAAGTAGTCATCAACTATTACAAACCCAAAGACCTTTCCCCCTAAGCTTGTATTGCTAATGGTTCCAAACAAATTCATGTGAATGACTTACAAGGGTGGTTTGCTAGTGTTTATGTCTTTGATTGAGTAGGAGGATTTGATTTACTTTCCTAGCTGACAGACATCGCACAGGTGGTCCTTAATGATCTCAAGTTTTGGGATACCTCTCACTAAGTTTTTCTTTGTTACTCTTATAAGCATTTTCATACTAGCATGACATAACCTCCTATATCATAATTAAGCAAAATGAAGCAACACATTTAATATTAGTTAAATCAATCATGTAGACATTATAGATTCATTTTTACTACAAAATAATGTTATAATTTAAACTTATAATCCATATGTTTGGAAAGAATTTTATAATGAATCCTTTATTACAGAGCTTACTGATACTGAGCAAATTATGTTTCAGCCCATCTACAAGCAAAATATTTTCAATCAAAAGGTTCTTAAAGTTTCTAATTATACATGTGCCAATCACTTTCATGGTGGTGTTATCTCCAAGAGTGACCTTGCCTCCAGCCCTAGCCTCCAACAAAATGAATTGATTAGCATCTCCAGTCATATGGCATGAGCATCCACTTTCCAGGAACCACATGCTTTCATGAGGTCTTGTGTGAGAACACACCTACAAAATCATTAAATAATATATTTAAGAACATAAATAAGTTTGGGTCCCTTCTTATAGAAAGAATAATGTAATAAATATGTGTTGTGCTGTGAATCATATAATTTGGGTCTACATATCGAATGTGTTTTAAGGTGAAAAGTATATGTGTGGTAGATATGTCCTAGCATGCCACATAAAAAACATCTAACACGAGAAAAGGGATTTACTAATCTATTCAGGTTATAGTGCCTCTTCCTATGTGTGAATGATGCATGCTGATATGATAGATTATGAAACTCAAGTATTGTGGGTGGTTTTTTATTTTCTTTAAAATCAGTCAATTGAGCTTCTAAAATCTTATTTGCATTTCCAAGAATTGAAATTTCTATTTTTAAAGAATACTTCTTACTATCTAAATCGGTTGTAAGAGTATCTAAATCCTTGTATTCCTTTTAAAATTAAACATGGAATGCTTTCAATGAATCATGCTCAATGGTTAAATCAAAATGCTTTTTATTTAACTTATCAAATTCATCAAGTAAAGCCATATGATTGCTATCTAAAGTGGAGTGATCTTTCAATATAATTTCTTGCTCTTTTTGTAGATTTAAGAAATCAGTTTTAAGGCTTGAATGCAATACTTTAAGCTTTCTACAAGATGAATGAATTTACTAAAAACTATTAAGAAATTGACCATATATTAATTCAAATACCTCTTCTTGGTTAGAGTGACCAAGATGATTATCCGCAATCAAACAAAGGTCTATTGTCTCCTCTTTAGCTTTAATTTTAGAGGAGTTAGATGCATAATCTTCCTAGAAAGCCTTTTGGATCCATTTTTTGTCCTTCATTAACTTAGGTTTTTCCTCACCCTTCTCCTTGCTTGGGTAAACTTTTAGATTTGGGCAATCAGACTTAAGATGCCCATGCTTCCTGCATTCAAAATAGATAAGGTCATAATAAACTTTAGAATTCTTACGGTTCTTACCTTTGTTCCATTTTTTATTATGCTTTTCTCTTTTCTTAGAAAGCTCTTAAATTGACTAGTAATTAAAGTAATATCATCACTTTCAGAACAAGAAGAATCAGTGTCCAAATCATTAGCATGTATGGCTAGAATTTTTTCTTTATCTTCTTACCTGCATCAAGCTTCCTTTGATTCACTCCTCGCTCGTAAGTAATTATTGATCCAAATAAGTTATATATAGAATAAACCTTCAAATTCTTGGATTCAGTTATAGTAGTAATTTTAGCAACAAAGAAAGAAGATAAATATCTCAAAATCTTGTTAATGTTTTTATAGTTTATTAGTTCTCTTCCTAAGGCATACATGAAGGAGACTATTGTGTAAACTTAGTATATATTTCAGATAATAACTCACTAGGTTTCATGCAAAAAAGTTCATTGTCATGCAAAAGAATGTTCTGTCTATATTTTTTAACCTCATTCGTTCCTTTATAAGTAATGCATAATCTATCCCAAATTTCTTTACAAGTTATACATGTTAAAACACACATATAATCTTCAATTTTTAATGCACAAAAAAGCAGTTCAAATACATAGCATTAAGTTATGCTAGATATCTATCATCAAAAGTCCATTTAGAAAAAGGAAGTTCATTTTTTATGCCATTAAATTAATGTGTTAGTGTAGAATAACCTCTTTTACAAGCATCCGCATACAATAATCTAAAGATTGTCAAAAGGTGGACATGCGAGTTATCCAAAAATAGAAAGGTATATTTATCAAAAAGAGATGGTCTAGTATTCAAATAACCTTCTACAATGTTTCTATTTTCATAGTTAGCCATAGATTAAAATTCAAAATTTTTCTAAAACTTGATTTTATGAATCCATCTCTTATACCACTTAAAAGTTCGTTAGGGTTATTAAGCTCTTATGAACTAGTCTCGATGCTAACACCGAGGCCAACTAAGAGGGGGGTGAATTAGTAGTTTTAAAAATTCTTAAATAAAAAGATAAAATATTTTTGAAACCTTTTTGAATATTTTAAAATAAATAAAATCAACCCTTCATGTGAAAGTGATTAATAAAATAAATCAAAAATTTTAACCATACAATCATCCACGGAAAATTAAAGTGTTGAAATTAAAATGCAGAAAAGTATTAAGAATGAATATAAGATTTATAGTGGTTCGGTCAACTTGACCTATGTCCACTCCTTCGAGACACTCTCTTCAAGTATTACATTAAACCTTCAGTGACTCTTCTTTTCCTCTGCATAGATCATCCTAAGTGATTATTATAAAATCAGACATTATCATCCAACAGATAGTTCGGGTCAACCAACAGATTTAGAAGAAAGCTAAGGTTTTTCTTACAGATCGTCCGGTACGATCCTATGATTGTCTTGGATGATATGATCGATCAATCTAACCTTAATTATTCTCCTAATCATCGAATTTAATTTAAGCATGATTGTCATGAATCATTTAGAACCAGCTCAAGTTTGACACTTAAGACTCAAACATCCCCATCTACTCATCCTCCAGCAACTAGATCCCACTCTCAACATCTCTACAAAGAAATTTTCAAAAATTTTGCGCACTTCATGTAATATGTTCAAAAGCCATAAACTTCCTTTTAGCTATTTAGTTTTTCTTCTTTTAGGTTATTTGAAGTAATACACTCGCCCACTCCCTCTTTTCAAGGAATTAAGTATTACCTTCTACTTATTGATGAGTTTTCCAAATACACCTAGATCTATCCATTACAAAAAAAGATCAAACAACCACATATTTAATGCATTTCATTCTAATGATTGAAAAAATATTCAACAATAGGATCAGAACTTTGAAAACTTATGGCAGAGGAGAATTTACTTCCTTCTTCAAAAAGACATTCTGCATCACTATTCATGTCCATACACACCTGAACAGAATGATATTGCTGAACAAAAAACATAGACATCTCATTGAAACCACTCGAGCTCTTCTTTAAAAACATAGACAGCTCATCTTCCCTCCAAATTTTGGTTAGAAGCACTTCAAACAACAGTTTACCTAATTAACAAACTCCCCTCCAAAAATACATATGGTACATCTTCCCACAAACTACTGTATCATTAGCCACCATCCTAAGAACATCACAAAACCTTTGGTTGCTTAAGCTTTTCCTAGCTAAAACCACTTTCTCCAAACAAATTTGCCCTGCACTCTACTACTTGCATCTCAGGCAAATCAATAAACCACTTTGGTTTGCTTCTACAATCCACTCACACGCAAAGTTATTATTCTCTCCACGTTGTCTTTCATGAATCTACCTTCGCCATACAAACCAAAAACTCCCCCTCTTCCCAAACCTCTCCAATATCTTTCACCACTTCCCCTCTGCTACTTGTCCCAACCACCACTTTACAAATGCCATCACCTACATCAGTATTATCAAACTCCAACCACATCAACCTAGCTTCGTCTCCAACTTCAGGACATGATCATCTACAACTTCAGGACATGCTTAAATAAAGATTCCGAAGTTCATAATGATCAAATTCTAGATAAGGTTCAGAATAATTTGTCGATAAGCTGGGGTAATTCAGATAGTTTGATTGCTTTTGAAACAGTCCAAATTCTGGATTCTGTTAAGATTTCAAAAAAGTTCAATTCAAAATGGCACAAATCATGGAAGGAAAAGAGGATGATGTTATTTCAGCCGGTTCTTTTGCTGAAACTACTACTGAACTGAAATCTGCTACACCTTCAGTTACTACCGAGAGAATTGATGGAATTGTTCAAACCCAAATTCCAGTATCTATTCACACAAATTATGGAAGGAAAAGCTGCTGAACCGAAATATGTTACCTTATCAGTTATTGCCGAGAAAAATGATGGAAGTAAAGAATCTTTCAACGAAGAGGGAGGACTAAGAGGATCTATTCTAGCTATTGAACCAGAATTTATTACACCTTCATCCGAAGTTAATTTAAATTTTAAAAAGGCTGTAATTCTGAAGGATAAAACAACTATTTATAAGGATGGCTATTCTTCCAACTCTAAACATAAGAGGTTTAAAGAACTTCGATCATTGGGTCCGTTGGAAGATTTAACTAGAAGAAGGATTGCATATCTCATATTAAAGAATTCTAAGGGGGGTTATTCCCCTTTAGCTCATTGAAATGCTTTCTTATCCGTTGAAAGCAGAAGATTTAAGATGCTTAATGATTGAGTTTTTGATCAAAAAACATTTCAGATTTATAGTGGAGAGTTACGTCCTTGGCATTTGGAATTGGCATATATCGTTTTCAATTTTTTAGATATATGGTCCTATGGTTATATTAGATGGCTTAATCTTATCTCTAAGACACCTATTGGAAGTTTTTTCATGTGTTTTTCGGATGATGGATGGTATTTGTATTTACTTTCTAGTTTATTTGTTTTTTTTTTTTTTTTTTTTTTTTTTTTTTTTTTTTTTGTCTTGGGCTTATATTTGTTTTTTAAATTTATTCTAATTGCTTATGGGATCGATACTAGGTCTTATTTTTTAACCGGTTGGGAACTCTGGGATGCTAACCAACCTTTCAGGTTGTTTAATATTTGGTATCCCCTCCACTCCAAGGATTTTAAAATAGGAAATAGTGGGTCTAATTTCAATTATGATAGGTTTCTTTTAACAAATGTGCTTTTCAATAAGGTTCCTTTCCTTTTTTGGATCAAGGAACACTTAGTTTTTTAGTCTGTATTAGAGGTTTCTTTCTTTCTTTTAATGCAAATCGCATTTCTTCAAAAAAAAAAAAAAACTTCAGGACATGATTTCCCCCCTACTAACATCTACCTCCACCAATATGCCACTACCAATTCCAACCACCAACCAACCCGCCGTCTCGCACCCCATGCTCATAAGGTCTGAAATAGGAACTCTAAAAGCAAAAATCATCTTCAATTTAACAACCTTATCCACTTTTTCCTCCACTCCCACCTATTATACCGAAACATCCAAATCACTTGTTCAGCGTAAAGCAATGTCAAAAGAATTCCTTGCCTTACAAAAAAAAAACACCTGGATCTTAACTCCCCCTCCTCCAAATCATAACATTCTTTGCTTTTGTTGGACATTGTAGCAAGAAAACCAAGAAATGCCACAAAGCTTGCCTTGTTTCTCAAGGCTTCAATTAGCAAATTAACCTTTAGTCTAGTTGCAAAAAAGCCAACACTTCGCTTGGTTCTCATTATTGCTCCACATTATCACTGGCAAGTTTATCAACTAGATATGTCTAATGCATTTGTTGACCTTGATTTTTCCTAGACCCTTGGTCAAAGGGTTGGACTTGGTCAAATTGACCAAGCCAGAGCCCAAGACCGCTCCCAATCAATTCCATGGGTCGATCTGAGTCTGCTGGGCCCAGACCTGGGCCCAGGGTCAACCTGGTTGACCAGGTTAACCTAGGTTGACCTATTAGGTCCTTTTTATGTACTAATTCCAATCCTATTTGATTCATGGCTTCATGACTCGACCCTCTCACTTATTTGACCCAAATGACTGGTTTGACCAAGTCAAATGATGACTTGGTCAAATCAAGCCCTTAAAGGGTCAAATCAACCTATTTAAGTGGATTTAAGAGCAATTTAATGCATTTTAAAGGCTCTAAATCAATTCCCTTGATTTTAAATTTCAAGCCACGGCCAAATAGTTTAGTTTTCCCTCCTATTTGACGTGTGATTCAATCCCAACCGTTGAAGATAGGTTTAGGCTCCTTAAATACCAAAAATTTGGTCTAATTTTGGGACTTTGGCAATTACTCTCTCCCTAGAGCCTCTTAGCGTTTGAAACTACGTGGGAGAGCTCTAGAGACATCCACCTCCCTTTCCCAGTTGATCCCCGACGACCCTAAGCCGCCGGTGACGTTATCTCCGGCGAACTGAGGCCAAGGGACGTCCAAGGCTCGATCCAGTCAATCCATAGCTCATTTGATTGTGGTTTCAAGAGGGAAAACATACGAGGACAATCTACAAACTCAACCGTGTCAAAGATTTGAAGATCCAACGGTGAAAACTCCTTAAAACACTTAGAATAGATCACCTCACTTCGAGTTAAATAGATTTTTAGAAATCTGAGTATCTTCCAAATGAATGGTCCCCCATGATTTCTGCACACACATAGGACCCATGTTTAAAATTTTGTGGAGTTTCATTTTCTGGATCGTGAGAACAAGCCAAAAAATGAAATTAGGGTTTCGGTCCGGTCGGTTGTGTTCTTAGGGCGCTCCAGATCGTTGATCTCACGATCAACGGGTTTGATTTGGTCGAACGTCGGAGCTGTCCGACCGTTTGAACGATCCCGCAGATCGTCAAAGAGAATGGCTCGATCCAAGCCGTCCGTTCATTAGGGCGGGTGATCAGACGGTCCACGCGCTCGCTGACGTGGATGAGTGGCTTTGATGGCGGCCAATGATTGCGCAATCATTGGGCGTCATCACTGGAACCACGAGACGAACCAAATGGCGCCAAGTGTCAATCCGAGGGAATTTTGGACCTTTATATTTATTTTAATTGATTTTAAACATGTTTTCACTCAAAAAATCACTATAAATCCAATTTGGCTCCGTTTTTTACATACAATATATCAAATCGTTCGTATTTTCATCCTCTACGATTTAAAAATATTTTCAATAAAAAATATTTAATATATTTTATTTTTATTTAAAAAATATTATAAAAAAGTTTTTTTTCTTTAAATTTTTAAATTTTTATTTTTATATTATTATTATTATGTTATAATTGTTATTATTAATGTTATTTCACTATTACCATTATTATTGTTATTATTTTGATTATTTTAAGTATTATTATTTTTATTATTATTATCATTAATGTAATATTGTTAATTTGTTATTATTTTGGATTAGTTTTATTATTAATATAACTATTATTTTAAATTAGTTTATTGTTATTATTATTACTAGTAGTGTTATTTTAATGAATAATATTAAAATTTCAGAAACTTTGTCATGATAATTTAATTTCATATAATGTTTATTTTAAAAGATATTACTTTAAAAATTATTTTTTAAAAAATCATATCTTTTGTGTTTTAAATCTGCTTTCGACGCAATCCTCGTTTTGTTTGTATTTGAATTATGCATGATTTAAAATTATTTTTATTTAAAAATATTAAGTATATTTGTAATTATTTTGAAAACAGCAAAAATAGTTATTTTAATATTATTGTTATTTTATTTGTTACCAGATTATAATTAGTATTAATTTATTCAAAATTATTTTGTAATAATTATTTTAAATCATTTTGTCATTAGTTTTCAATTAGTGTTAAGCATTATCTTTATTAGGTTTTAATTGGTTTGAAATATTGTTATTATTTCTTTTATATATATCATTGTTATTATTATTATCATTATATTTTAAAAATAGTTTGAAATTTTTGAAGCTTTGTTATTTTAAATTATTTTTATTTTATAATTATTTTTCATAAAATGCTACTATTTTAAAACCCTTTTTCTTAAAAATCGCCTTTATGTATTTTAAACTTCGGAAAATCATATCTTTTTCATTTCAAATCGGATTTCTGCGTGTGACCCCTCGTTCTTTTAAGAAAAATGAGAGCTTTATTTTAAAATTATTTTTAGCATGCCTTGCTGGCTATCTGGATAGATTCCTGTTTGGATTGGCTTATGGGACTATTTTAATATTATTTATATAATTATTATTATAATTATTTTAAAATTAAAAATTATTTTCAAATCATTTTTAAAACTTTGATTGAGTGACCAGTGGGTCTCCCTTATACTTATGTTTTATAAATTAACCTATTTTCAATTATGCTATTTTCCAAAAAAAATTATATATGTGTTGGTATTTTGATTACTTTGAAATTACCTATATTAGTAAACCCCTTAACTTTGGGAGACCCACTAAATGAAATTTTGGACATAGGGTCTATGCATGAAGAACAATCATGGGGGAGTGGGTTAGTGGGTGATTGAATCTCAATCATTCACTAATCCCTTCATTAATCGTACTTACTTTTTATTGGTCATAGCTTGCATGCGTAGGTTGCACCACGAGCACTTAGTTTAGGCTCTCCTAGATCTAAGGACATGGTGTGTTTACTATTTTTGTATGTTTCCCATGCATTAGTATCTTGACGATTAGATAAAACATCACTTTAAACCCATACAACGTAGCGACACCTTAAGGACAATAATTAAGGATACGTCTAGCAAACTTTGAAATTTTCTAAGGGCTAGGTTAGATCACTGATTTATATGAAAACCTAAAAATTTGAACTTAGAGACATCATAAACCTCCCAGAATTTTCTAGGAATTTTTAGGGCTTGTTAGACCCCTTAATTAACCAACCCTAATTAACTTGCTAAATAAGGCCCTGAGACCTTCTAAAAATTACAGTAAATACATTTTAGGTCATAAAATTACCCATAATATCTTGATTTGTTTATAATTGGATCCTAGACTTTAGATAAATAGGTCTCCCTAATTTGACTTCAAGTTGACCCTTAATTTGACTATAGATGAAAATCACCATTTTGCCCCTAATAAATTATTAAAAAATTATTAAAAAAAACCCAAATTTTCCCCAAACATTTGAAATCACTTTATCAGGTCATTCCTGGCCTTTATGGGTGATTTCAATATGTTTGGAGATGATTTGGATCAAAACGATAAAATCAGCCCTTTAATAAGTAATTTAGAAAATTCCCTTAAATACCTTGAATTTAGAAAATTCATAATTAATTATAGAAAATTCCAAATTAGGAAAGCTCACTTGCATTAAACTTCTATTAGGGTCTAGTATTTATTAAAAATATTAGGATTCTAGAAACCCACTTAAATTAGAAAGTCAACTTTTTGGTTAACCATAGTTCATTTAGGGCCCGAAACTTAGAAAATTCATAACTTTGCCTAGAAAACTCCAATTTCAGTGTACTACCTGGTAAACTACTTATCTTAAGGTCTAGTATTTTCTTAAATCATTAGGATACCCAAATCTAGCCTATTTCCCATAGTGACTTTTTGGACCCTTAGCCTAGTCCCTAGGAGGACCCGGGATTTTCCAAAATTGGCTAATGTAATTTTAACTTTAAATATTGTCACCCTAAGTTCTTAAAACGGATCAACAAACTAAATTTACTAAAATGGATCCTAATTTATTAATATTTAAACTTTAATCAAAATTTTCTTTTCTGGCCTACAATAAACCTGAATTTTAAGCAACTTCAACTAACTAACCGAATTAGGATCTATCCATGCCACACCAGTCATACGCACACATAGAATTGTTTGCTAGGGCACCACTTCTAGATTTAGGCTAGGCCGCTGGGTTTTATTTTCTGATGTGTGCCGAAACTTTCCGTGGTTTTCACTGCATGCTGTATGAAATTGAATTGTTGTGTTTGATTACTTTTACTGCACTGTGGATGATGTGATGAACGCTAGATCTACCCTAGGTTAGTATATATATATATATATATATATATATATATATATATATATATATATATATATATATATATATATATATATATATATATATATATATATATATATATATATATATATATATATATATATATATATATTGTTCTTCCGTGTAGGTGGCTATGCTCAAGCTAATAAAAGGGGGGGCACTGTTATGATTTCTAATAATATTTTATGTAGATGCTTGCCCAGCCCCCCTAAATAAATGAGGGCTAAATAAAAATAATTAAAACTGCTACAGGTGGACTGCTTATCCCTCATAATTAAGAGCATGGTTTGACACAGCTTCAATGGATTAAGTTTTATTTTCATATATAAACTGCTTGAGATGATTATTAGGATAACCTTGCAGGGAGTCTAGAATTTTCTATTTTTAAGTGGATCTAATATCTGTAAAATTTATTAAGAGTTGTGAAAATATAACTTTGAGTTGGGATATCCTTATCCAACTCGAGTTCCAAAAAAAGAAGGCATCCCTAAAGGGGAGAGTCTTCTTCTATTTGGAAGATCGAGTTGGATAGCTTTAGATATCTAGAGAGAAAAGGAAATACCCCATACCAAGGGGGAATTATCTCTTCGTTTGGATATTCAAGCCATGACAGATTCAAGGAGTCCAAGGAGGAAAGTTCCAAGGAGTCCAAGGAGGAGAATTCCAAGGAGTCCAAGGAGAAGAAGACACCCAGAAGATTAAAGACTTGAAGACCAATATCCCACTCAAAGTCATTTACGTCTGTCATAGACTTAGAAATCCGGGTTATTGGCAGTGGTGCCCGGCCAGTTTACTTTCTGCATATCTTGTTTGTAATAATGGTAGTTTTCCTATGGTCATTTAATTGGTTATTTTAGGATTTATATTGATGTGTTTACCTGATTGCGCTGTAGAAATTTTTTATTTTTTTTAAGTTTCTTTCTTGCATGCCGCTTTTGTTTTCGACTAGATTTCGGTAGGCTTTTCTAAGGACTATAAGATATTTTCTACTCATAACTAATCTCTAAAATTTTAATTCTTAAATAACATAGAAATCTAATGTACCTAGGGAACTGCCGAAATCGTCCGGGATCGCATGCATATTACTGCATCTTTCTTTCCTTGTTATAAGACATCTCCCTTCCTGCGGGTAGAGTTCGGATAATCTGGTTTATGAGGATGAAGTGCCGGACCTAAAGAGACCCTGTCTTTTCAAAATTTTATTTTCTATTAACCTATTTTTAAAATTTTATAGCTTTCTTGAGCTGACTTTTCAACTAGCATGCATTGCATTAGTAACCAACTAAAGAAAATTTAATTGAATTTGCTAGGAGCATCTGACCCACATAAGTTCGGGACCACTTAGGAAATCCTCTAGATGTCGATCCTATTTCCAAAGAACTGTACCACCCACCCATCTTTTATAATTGACTTGATAACATGGTTTTAAAGCGACTAGGTGGTTAGCTGGCTCCCCAATCTAGGTCGGGATAAGTCCAGATTTTTGCACTGCATTAGCTAGGACATGGGTCTTAGTATTGTTTAGAACATTAAACCCAACCTAAATTTAGGATTCGAGGCAACTACATTTAGTCTCGTAGTGTGCCTTAAATAGTAGGTAGGTCCCTTCCTTTCAGGGACCCTAAATCTTACTTATCTACATCATAGGATGACGCCACCTCCATCTTTTCTCTCACACATATGATTGAGTGCTTGAATTCTTTTCTCCAGTTTTCTCCCTAGTGCCCTAGAGCCTCCAAATGTTGGTTTGGCCATGCATGTTAATTCAGCTCTTAGAGACCCTTCTTCCCTTTTGAGTAGGACTTCTTAGACTATACCCATATGTCAATCCTACTTTAGGAGAGGATAATGTATGATCCTTAATCGAGAGTTTTCTCGAGCTCCGGCTTGGGATGTAATTAACCACGGGGGGCTTGCGCCCGTGGGAAACTCGGTCCAACATCTACTAAACCCCATTTGAACTGTTGTATGAGGTAGGGGAAACCCATGATTAGGTCGTGTATATTACTACCCATCGGTGTGCGCTAGCGAGAGCCTCTATCCTCAATGGTTAGTCGTATGCACGATCCAATCTGCCCTTCCATCGACCTGTTCGTGTTGAGTGTAGGGGCCTCTGATCATTTTGTCCTACAGGATAGTGCAGCCGTACCCCACGAATGGTGCTCTTTTGAAGGTCCACAGCATTCCTTCATGGAAAACTCAATGACACCATCTGCATGGCCCAACCACCAGGCTTCTTAGACCCACTCTATCCCACTCATGTCTGCAAGCTCCAAAATGACATCTTTGGTTTGAAACAAGTAACAAGAGAAGGGTTTCTCACCTTCTACATATTCCACACAAATTTTGGTTTCTAATTCAGCAAAGCTTACCCCTCTCTTCTCATATATCACTCCCCTAGAATCCAAACATACCTCCTTCTATATGTTAATGATATCCTCATAACTGAATAATAATAAAAAAATCCTCATAACTAGCAACAATCCCAATTTCATCTCAAACATTCTTCTTCAACTTCAACAAAACTTCTCCCTCAAAGATCTTGGTTTTGTCTCATTCTTCCATGGGCTACAAATCACCGCTAACTCAAATGGGTACTTCATCCATTAGTAACAATATGTTGAATCTACACTCCATAAATCTAGTTTCCAAAACTGCAAACCTACTACCTCAACGACCTTTATTAAACTGATAGTATATTCGAACGACAATGAACCCTTCTCAAATCCATCCCTTTACCGAACCATTGATGACTCATTATAGTACATCACGATTACTCGACCAAATAGTGCCTTCATTACTAATCACCTATGCCAGTTTATGCATTTACCATTAAATGCTCATTTTTAGTAAGTGAAACATTTACTAAGATACATCAAGGGAACGACACAACTTTGCTTACCAATTATTTCAGGAGACCTCAACCTTTACAGCTATTCTGATGCCAATTGGGCCTCCGACAAGCAAGATCGATGGTCAATCTCTAGTTATTGTTTATTCCTTGGACCTAGTATACTATCTTAGAGGGTCAAGAAGCAAAAAACAGTAGCCAAATCTTCTACCGAAGTGGAATACATTGAACTTGCAACAGCTGCCTCTGATATCATCTAGCTTCAGTGACTTCGAGATTCTGATTGAAAGCTCGACTCCTCTTTATTATGACTGCATTTTAGCCATGGCTCTAGCAAACAATCCCATCTTCCATGCATATATAGAACACATAGAAATATATTATCATTTCATTTGCAATTACATTATCTCCAACAAAATTTCCATTAATCACATTTCAACATCTAATCAATCTGCTGATATTCTAACCAAAAACCTTCCTTCATCCCAATTCTGAAGAACGAGGAACAAATTAACACTTCTATCTCAGAATCTTTAATTTGTGGGGCGGTGATAGGCTATGTGATAAGCAAGGCAATGAATACCCTGCTCTTCTCGCTAACTGATATCACACAGCAGAATCTCCAGTCCAACTGGAAGAATAATGACACCTCTCCATCTTCTGATAGCAATAGCTGAAACCGATTATATCATCTTCTATATATTACCTCTTATAATCTCTACAGGATTAATGAAAATACTATGTGTGCAAATGCTTCTATGAATCCCTTCATCTATTTCTAAGGTTGTCTTTAGGCTGGTGGTCGGGCTATGGTCGAGGAGTTGCTTAGTGGCAAGAGATATCTCAGATTTTTCTTAGTTCTCCTCCTTTTTTCTCCTCCTCCCCCTTACCTTTTTTTGAAGAATGTGGGTTCTATTTATAGTTTTCTTAATGATGTCAGAATTTGATGATATTTGGCTCATTGGATTTGTCTCATCGAGCAGCTCGATTCAACTATATACATGTTACATTTGGAAATCATTTGGTCATTCAATTTATGCTTTGAAACTTTCAAACACGCTTTGGGCCCTTGATTTGGACCCCCATTTGGGCTTGGTCAGATTGAATTTGGTGTCATTGGGTTTATCTTTTTGAGATTTTCAATTCGATTATAAGTTTACTGAAATTAGAGTTTGGATGGTCCCATAAATAATTTTAGAAGTTTTCAATTTAAATTTGCCTCGAGATTCATGCTGGTCAAAATAATTTTTTGATGATATATCATGCCAATTTCAAATGATTCATAAGCTTACTAAAATAATAATAAAAATTACAGAACGATTCTAAAATTTTGACAATATAAATTGGAAGATTTTTTATTTTAAGAAAGAATATAATAAAAAGAGCTCCAACTCATAATTTATTATTAAAAAGCAATAATTGCAATTCTAGATAGAGAATATGTTTGAACAAGGACAAGCAAAAGTATTCAAGATGAATCTGAAGTAATACAAGCAATTTTATGAGAAGAAATCGAGCCATTTTATAGTATTACGTTTACCCCATTCGACCCCAGAGATAAATTAATGGTTGTAACCATAGTTTAATGAGCCGCAAAGTGGGTTGAGGTTGGGGTCGTTCGGCATCCAGGCAGTGGATACATTTTACATGAGCTTGCTGCTGTTGGAAGATCTGATCCATAAGGGACTGCTTGTCTTCGCACGTCAGGGATGAGCACGGGTTGTCTTGGTTGAGCACCTTGAGCTTGGAAGGCCTCGTGCCTGTCAACGTTAGTACGGCTTGTTAATGTACATATTGATTGGAATTTATAAATTTGTTGTCAAGAAGGGATTTTATTCTTTGCATTTCGTTTAAGCTTGAGATATATATCAAATGGGCGTAATTTCTAAAAAACTGTTATTATTTTGATTCATAAAATTAAATAAAAATGAATTTGCTTAAATTAAAATTAGAATGATATTAAATTCAACTTTAAAGTTTTTCAATTCCAATTTCATTTCAAATTTTATGCTTTATCAAATAAATTTTATTGTGATATATCAATTATCCACTCAAATAAAAAATCTCAAATTCCTGCCCAAGCAAACAAAATGACTACTAGCTAGCTAACGACTTCATTCTCAAATCTCAATCAATTATTAAGATATAATTTTTAAAATTTTAATAGGGCTAATCCATCTCCATCTCCATTGTAGTTGTGTTTTCTTGGCACAGTTCTTCTTGCTTGGCGTTGCTTCCTCCCAAGAAATCCAAAAGCGAAAACACTGAACGAGCTCTTCGAGTATGGCTGCAAATGAACCGTGCGTTCGACGAGCTACTCGTGACTCGGCTCGATAAGAGCTCGTCTATGTTCGTTTGATAATGTAAATGAACAAGCTTGAACAACTTTGATAATACTCAAAAGCTAAATAAACAATCTTGAACACCCTGGCGTTTGGCTTGTTTATGTTCACGAACAAGATCGTTTAGAGCTCATGCACATTTTCGTTAAGAAACTCGATTAAAAAGCTCGATTATGTCTTATTTAATTAAAAATAAATAGTTAACTATTATATCTTATTTAACTAATAAAATAATTAAATCTAAGGTTATATATATTATTATTGTTGTATTAAAAAAATTATTGCTGTATAAAAAAGACAAAACAGAAAAATATATGTGCTTGGAGAAGACATTATTCCTAGAACAACCACAAGAAAAACATAACAAAATTGCTTAAACAGACCACGCCTACTCTCTCTCTCCTCCGTGACCACAGAAAAAAAAATTGCTGAAGGGGATTTAGTCCCACACTACCTAGAAATATATCATGTTGCTATATAAAATAGCATATATGCGCTTGTCGGTTGCTAAAAAGCGGACGACGTATGGACATAATCGTATGGGTTTAGTCTCTGAGTCTTTTAATTATGTTGGCCGGCTTGGCTGAAAATAAAATAGGTTTTGTGAATTTTGAGTGGGCTCGAATAGCAGTCTAAAAAGCTCGACGAGCTTCGGCCCGAGCTCGAGCACGAACAGAAGCTCGATTTAGTTCGATTGAAGCCCTATGTCCGAGGGTGGGAGAGAGAAGAAATACTATTGCGATGAAAAAATTGATTTTATCCGTAATTAACACATCATAAATAGAATTAATGAAAAGTTAATACCAAAAGTCACTTCGGGCCCGTGCCCCCAGGACCCCCATTCTGCATCCGCCAGTGCAAGTGAATCCACCTCGACGAGATCGCCAGCAAACTCTCGCGTTGATACTAGAGAAATCTTCTCTATTAGAACCAAAAAGAAGAAGAGTTTGAGAAGAGTATAACAAGAGACCATAAGAGAAGAAGGTGCCATGAGAATAGAGCTTCGAATATCTGCTTTGGAGAACTTGAAGGGGTATGCCAAGAGCAGGTGGAGCTTAATAGGCGTGCTTTATTTCACATGATGCGGTTATTAGGAACCACGTATGGTTGTCGGTATCTAAATAGTAAAATAACAAAAGTTAGTTGGTTTGGAATAACTATGTTCCTAAAATAAAATCAACTTGTTATTTGAGGTCAATATGCCCTTTTTGTCCTATCCATATATATCTCTTTATTAATTTTTTCTAAAATAAGATAACTCATATGCGTTGATTGTACCTAATTAGGTGATGACAACAGACTGCTGATCAAGTATGCCGATTATTTGTGATTGTATTTTAATTGATCTTTGATAATCAAAATTATTATAGAATTAAAAAAGATCATCTAACAAAATAAAACTATTTATTTAATAATTTTATGTTGATTTCTTGAAAATTCACATAATCACATTTTGAATGCAATATATATATATATATATATATATATATATATATATATATATATATATATATATATATATATATATATAATATATATATATATATATATATATATATATAATATGTAGCGGTGTTAGAAATTTTATTCGGGATTTAGGGGGGGGGGGGGGGTGAGACTAAAAATAGTACTCCCCCCCCCAAATCCCGAATGTTAGAATACATTAAAATAATTCTGGTTGCCATCTCATTACTAGAGCCAAGATGAGTTGTAAGATCAAAATTAAGAATGCAAATAACATGGACCTTAGAGTTTAGAAAACATTAATATATGTCATGGGCAGTCTCTATTTGGGGGCAAGAGAGTAGCAAAAGGAAAAATAAAATAGTTGTTGTGACTTTAAAGTTTTATTCTATGATGATTATCAACAAATTCATTTTAAAAGATATCTAGCTAGGCACATCAAATTTATGTTTGTTACTTTATGTTTTGAATATATCTAACCATTTAGGTTTCACTCGAGACGACTTTCTTACTATTTTTAAATAAGCGTTTTAGCTGAAAATTTTCTTCAACTAAAAAATTTATACTAAAAAATAATTTTAGAAAACAGTAATAAAGTCGTTCCAAATGGAGCAACATACTATTACATTTACCCATAGTACAACCTACATATTATTATATTATGAATCAATATGTTTTTTATATGTTAAAAAAAAGAGAGGAATATAAATGCTTATAGTAAATATGATATAATTTGATCTGCAAGAAATATTAAACTTTTAAATATATATATATATATATATATATATATATATATATATATATATATATATATATATATATATATATATATATATATATATATATATATATATATACATGAGATATGTATATTACCAAATAGTCATATTTATTAATTTTGAGAGTATGTAAAGAGACGGTACAAATCTGTTATAGTAATATATGTATAATAAATATGTTGAATATAATATACTTGCGTAAATAATCAATAAAAACATGCAAGAGCTATAAAAAAAAGTAAATAGTAGTTCATAAATAGGATTTGAGTTTAAACACAAACTTACTAAAATGTATATGAAATTTATAGAATTAAATTTGTTTTGAGTGACCAAAATGTTAATAGGAGGAAATGATAAATATAATTATTTATAAGGAAAAAAATTAATCATAACTATGGGTGAAAGTGAGCCTAGTTGGCTTGAGCTTGACTCGTTAAAAAGCTCGCGAGTCGAACTTACAGAGCCACGAGCTCGAGCTCAATGATGCTCGGCTCGTCATTAATTCTTATTTATTAAAATATTTATATATTGATGACAGAACGAGGTGGGAAGCTAGAAGCAAACAAAAGACAAAACACGACGGAAATTCTAAATGGCTGGGTGGGAATTCCGAATGGTTGGGCGGAAAGTGGGATGCGGGCTCGTGTGTATATTGGCGAATGACTATGGGCTTAAGTGCGGGACATTAATGACGTGTCATTGGGCTCCCGTGTGGACTGCGGGACGCAAACAAAGCGGGCTTTATGCGGAATGCGAATGATGGTGTTCTTGCATGCGAACTGTGGAACGCGAACGACATGGGCTCGTATGCGGAACACGAATGACAGTGGTACTCGAATCAAGGAATCGAGTGGCTTGACGAGCCATTTGCAATGCGACTAGTTGAGCTCAAGCTTGCCTTTTGAGCTCGACTCAACTTTGAGCTCGAGATTTGGCTCTCGAGTCAAGCAGGGGCGGATCCAGCCTTTTTTTTTTAGGGGGGGAATGGGGGGGGGGGGCAAATTCAATATATAAAAAAGTAAATACTCACATTTTCATTAGCAAAATTCTAAGTAATGCATTATATTTCATTATAGTTTATGAAATAACAAAAAATTACAAACTTTGCATTCTACTTTGCATTTTCTGATAATGTTG
Source organism: Dendrobium huoshanense (assembly GCA_016618105.1). Lineage (NCBI taxonomy): Eukaryota > Viridiplantae > Streptophyta > Magnoliopsida > Asparagales > Orchidaceae > Dendrobium > Dendrobium huoshanense. The sequence continues at coordinate 873,484 of CM028346.1, read as the reverse complement.
AATAATGACTTCATTTGAAATAGAATCAAATACTTCTTTTTCAATATATGGCACTAGACAGTCATTGAGCCAAGCATCACTCATTTTGCTGCGTAGCCGATGCTTAATAATCTTCATTGCTGAAAATGCTCTCTCCACTGTAGCAGTAGCAACTGGTAAAGTCAGTGTCAAAACAATAAGTCTATAAATCATGGGATACACAATTTTTTTTTTTGCCTTTACAATCTGTTTTGCAAGAGCCGTGATACTAGTCAAAGATGTGAAATCATCACTAGTACACATATCAATAATATAAGTAGATAGCTGATGATCAAGAGACACAAGATCAACCATAGAGAAATCTGCCGGATATAACTCTACAAGATGAATTAACTTTCTCTTCTCATAAGCAGAGAACATATTACTCGGATTTAGACATGCCACACAAAGAAGTAACTCGGTACTGGATTCAGAGAAACGATTATTAAGTTCCAGTAAATGCATATCAACAACCGTGTAGAATAAATCAACTCGATAATGGTGTAAGTTTGTTATTTCTACATCTTTTCGTACTGACCATCCACGAGCCTTGAATTTAGAATCCATATTTGAAACTTCAATTTCAAAAACATTACAAAAACATGAAACTTCTTCAAGTAAAGGTTCTCATCCATTTTCCCTCAATATTTGTAATCGTTGCTTGGCCACTTGTACCAATTTCATTGCATTTATAATATCTTAATCATTTCTTTGTAAGGCTTGTGATAATTCATTTATAATCCCTAAAATATCAATCATTAGATGTAATGCTAAGATAAAGTCAAATGATTCCATAGCATGTATTAAAACACCTGCTTCAACTGAATGTTGATCATGTATCCCCTCATCTTTGACAATTTCAAGTACTTCGATCACTAAAGCATACATTTTTCTTAGACTGATTAATGTTTGAAAATGTGAACTCCAACGGGTGTCACCAGCACGATGTAAATTTGTTTCTTGATTCAAACCTTGACCACTAATTCACTCTCCACTGGTTAAATGAAAAACTATTTTATCATTTTGAATAGCTTTTAGGGTATCATTTCTCTTACATGAAGCACCAACTGTATTGACAATTCTTGAAGTGATCTCAAATAGATGCTTTACTTGCCAATGTTTTTTTGCAATAGATACCAAACATAATTGAAGTTGATGAGCAAAGGGATATGTCACCAGCATGTAGAAAATGACAAATAATGGCATAAAACAATCCAACGTAAAGCTACCAACAAAAAACATTAATGGTCTTCCAATTCCTTAGCAAAAACCATTAATGATTTTGATAGAGATAGATGTAACTAAAAAATTTTATAAAAGACATATAGCTTTGGCTGAGAAAATCTGCAACTTTCTAATTTCTAAAAAACGTGAGAATCTACTATGGCCTTGTGCCCACCTAATGAAAATTTGGGACATAATTTTTCTATTCCAAAAAAAAAAAAAAAAGAAACAAAGGTCATTTGCTCCTTGTAATAGACCATTGCTTGAGTGACGGATGCATTGAAATCACTATTTCCTATCCGTATTTAAACCAAATCAAGAATAAATTGAATGGCATAACAGATGCCTAAAAAGACAATAAGATGAACAAATATAGTAAAAGAGAAGAATCTGCATAGGTTAGAAGTGATTCCATTGCTTCCAACAAGCTTAACATTTGCAATGACCTGACTTCTGATGCATATTTTTTATTTTGCTGGACTCTCAGTCTTCTCGAAAGAACAAGATGCAGATATGAAATTAAAACAACATGCATATATGAAATTTAAACAAGATGCAAATATGTATTTTTTTTCAAGATGCAAAGCAGATAAGATAAAATGAAGAAAGAAATAAAACAAGTGGAGTTGTAGGGATTCACCAAACAACTAATACATACCTTCAAAACGATGAAGGCGGTTGCGACTCCGGCGATCTCTTCACGACTTCACCCTGTGGCCGGCGGAAAACTTGGAATTTTTGAACATAGGGCGATGGCGAAAGAAAACTGTGGATGGCCGAATCGGGGCAAGCTGGCTCAGATGAGAAGATTTAGGGTAAATAAATTTTTGTGAGGGGGGGGGGGGGGGGGGGGAATTTCTGAAACTGCCCCTCCACTAGAGTATTTTTTTTATTTTAGGGTGGGCATTTGCCCACCCTCAATCTGCCTTGGATCCGCCCATGGAGTCAAGCTCAAGTTTGGCCTAACTCAAGGTTGATTAAACTTGTTTACACCCCTAATCATTCTGTATTAACAACTAGTTGTTTGGATTTCATTTGAATAGATTTTCCTGTATGATGTAATGGAATATCCATAAATTATATTGTTTCAGCACATTATAAAAGACAAAGAGCATACATGATTTTCTTGTAAAAAAACTTTAAGGTTTAAGCTGCTTTTCATGCGGGAAAATGAGGTCTATTTATGTACTTTGAGTGGCATGCCCCGTTAATATGGAAAGGATGCAGAGCAAATTCGGAGTGCTGCATCAAATGGCAATATCAATTCCTTCAATTATAAAGCATTCATATAGCATTTAAGTACCCTAATGTTGTCAAAATTAATTGATCATAGGCTCATTGGATTCATCTCGTCAAGCCGCTTGATTAGACTATAAGCATACTATATTAGGATATCATATGGTTATCCAATTATTTCACTAAATTTTCAAATATGCTTCGGTCTCTTGATTTTATTTGAGTCCATTTTGGCTCAGATTGGACCAATTTTAGTGTTGTTTGGTTCGTCTCATCGAGACATTCAATTTGAGTATAAGTTTGCTAAAATCAGAGTTTGGATGGTCCTAATTTAATATCGGAGGTTTCCAATTCATATATGCATTGAGATTCATGCCTGAACAAGAAGATTTTTTGTGATGTATCAAGAAGCAAAAAGAAGAGGAGATTGAGAAGAGTATAACTTGAGAAGAAGTCACCATATTATAATAGAGCTTTAAATCTTTGCTTTAGAGAACTTGAAGGAGTAAGCCAAGAGCAGGTGAGGCTTTGTAGGCGTGGTTTATTATGCATACGCGGTTATTAGGATCCTCATTTGGTTGTTCATTTTTAATGCTTCATCAGTGGTGTAGAACCTGCACATAAATGTTAGCTGGGAAGCAGAGAATGGAAACTTCAATGGAATAGTAGCCGGAAAACTACTTGTAATTTTAGTATTGGGAGTCAAAAACTACTGAACCAGGCTATTCCTGGGGTATAAGACTACCTCTTTGGCATAACCGTAAATAGCTAAAGGGAATGAAAAGTTAGCTCATAAGCTAACAGCACAAAAACAGCAATAAAGTAAAAGGGTTAGTGGGAGACGCCCCTGGCAAAGGTGCACATGCACAGGGTACCCTGCATCTGCATAACACTTTCTCAAGGATGCTCCGCATCATACGCCCCCGCTTCAAAATTTTGCAGGCTATTCTTGGTGTCAACTGATTGATTATCACTTGGATGATATGGGTATAGATCTTCAACATTGAAAGCATTAGGCGTATTGAATTCTGGCGGCAATTGAATGATATATGCATTCTCATTAATGTAGTGAAGGACCGGAAATGGTCTGAACTTCCTTTGGCCGAGCTTGCTATATGAACCCGCAGGTAATCTTTCCTTCTTTATTTGTACCCATACAAGGTCTCCTGGCTTGAATATTTGTCGTCGCTTGTGACAATCTGCATCCTTTTTGTATTTGGCATTGGCCTCTTCTAGCTTTGATCGAACTTTGGCTAACATCTCTACAAATTGATCAACCATCGCAGCTGTCGCCTTGCTTTTGCAATTTGGGATTGCTGCAATATCTAAAACAGTATTCGGTGCTTTAGTATACACAATACTAAATGGGGACATACACGTAGAACAGTTGACCATGGAATTGAATGCAAATTCGGCTTGACAAAGCATCTCGTCCCACAACGTTGGTTGTTCTTGCACTAAGTAACGCAAGAAGTTTCCCAATGTTCTATTACGACTTCTGTCTGTCCGTCGGTTTAAGGGTGGTACGACGAACTTAGTTGCACTTGTGTCTTCAACCTCTTCCATAACTCCCGCCAAAAGTGGCAAATAAACTTCACGTCCCGGTCGGACGTGAGACTTCTGGGTACTCCATATAGCCGCACGATCTCATTGAAAAAAAGTTTTGCAATGTTTTGTGCATCGAATGTCTTCTTACAAGCCATAAAATGGGACATTTTGGAGAAGCGGTCCACAACGACCATAATTGAGTCGTTTCCTCGCTTCGTACGGGGTCAACCAAGAATGAAATCCAAGCTCAAGTCTTCCCAAATTGAGTCAGGCACCGGTAGAGGAAGGTATAAACCGGTATTCTGTCCTCCTCCTTTATACATTTGACACACTGAGCATCGATCCACATATTTGCTGACGTCTCTCCTCATGTATGGCCAGTAAACTTGTTTTGTAGCTGAAAAAAAGTCTTATCGCGTCCTGCGTGGGCTGCTAAACCTCCCCCATGAACTTCTTGAATTATCCGCTGTCTCCATGAAGATTGAGGTATGCACAGAAGATTACCCTTAAATAAAAAGCCATGTCTCAGGTTGTACTCCTCACTGGGTTCCTTGTGCACACACTGGAACCACTTCTGGCCGAATTCTTTATCCTCCCGATATAAGTCTTGTATCAGCTCCAGGCCAGAAAATTCTGTCTGCAATTGTGTGAGGAGGGCGGAGCGACGGCTCAACGCGTTTGCAACTCAATTTTGCACACCGCTAGAAATAGGATCTATCTCGCATGCATCCGATTGATATTTTTTTGAGTGTTAATGTATTGGAGCGCCTTTTGATCACTGCAGAAAATAAAATCCTGATGTAATAGATAGTGCTCCCACTGTTTTAGAGCTCGAATCACTGCATACAGCTCTTGCTCATACACTGACCATCGTTGTCTTGCTGGACACAATTTTTCACTGAAAAATTTGATCAGTCTGCCCTCTTGAGCTAATATCGCCCCAATGCCCACCGTGGATGCATCTGTTTCTACATAGAATGGCTTTTCAAAATCCGGCAAGGCCAGTACCGGAGCAGAGGAGATAACTAGTTTGATTTCCTCAAAACTATTTTGTTGTTCCACTCCCCAGGCGAACAGTTTTTGCTTCAACATGTCGGTGAGAGGAGCAAGTATGACGCTAAATCACCTTATGAATTTGAAAGTTCGTTAGGGAAGTTAAGCCCTATGAACTTAGTCGCAAGCTAACCAAGAGGGGGGGTGAATTGGTATTTTAAAAACTCTTTTCACAAAGAATAAAAATCACAAACCAAAATCACCACAAAAAATAAATGCGAAATTTAAAAGCGCGGAAGCAAGAAAAGGAACACAGAAATTTATAGTCGTTCGGTCGACTCGACCTACATCCACTCCTTGGAGGCACCCTCCAAGTATTGCACTACAAAATGTGACTCTCATTTAGCCCCCACGGCTAGGCGGAGAAGCCCTCACAAGTACCTCCTTTTTGCCACCCCGACAAGGCAGAGAACCTTCCTTCTTTTGCTTCCTCCTGAAGCTGGCAGAGAACCAAAACCAAAAGCAAACTCCTTACCTCTACCGACCCTTCCACGGATGAGAAACTCTAGACGAAGACGAAGTAGAGCGATCCTTAAAGCAACCCTTGTGAATCCCCTCACAAGCTCCCCCTCTCTCTCTCCTCTCTCTCTCCTCTCTCTCTTTCTCTCCTCAAGGTCTTCTCAGGTCAAGGCAGCAACCAAAGGTGTTGAAAAATATTGAACAAGAGCTCTTAAATAGAAGAGCTTCAAAAGAGCTCATTAATTACAAGTTGCCGACAATATCGTCCAGGCCGATATTGACATCGGCCTGGCCGATCAGTACAAATCAATGAAGATCGGCCAGAGCATAGCTCTGGATGCAAAGCTGCACGATTGAAAATTGGCTTGATCGTCCAGGCCGATCTCACGATCGTCCTGTCCAATCAGTTCAAATTAGAGGAAAATCGTCCTGACAATAGCCCTGGATACGGGCTGGCTGATATTGATCGTCCTGAAGTAACTTAAGGTTTTTGACTGGATCGTTCGGGCTGATCCTGAGATCGTCCAAGATGATATGATCGTATCAATCATCCTTAATTACTGCCTTGATTTTCTGAATAATTATGACATAATTTGTGAATATTGTCCAGGCCGATCCAAGGATCGTCCTAGCCGATAATTAAAAAATACAATATACCTTAATTGACTATAATTGATTATGGCGGCAACTTCTTTTTGTTTTGAGCTTATCGTCCCGGCCGATACACGTATCGTCCAGGACGATATGTTAATGTCGGCTGCCTTAATTAAGAATCCTTAATTAGACTTTCTGTTTTAAGTTGATCGTCCAGACCGATCCAAAAATCGTCCTGGCTGATATGAGTAAAAACAGAAATTCTAAGTCTCTCAAGTGTGTGTGTGAAGGGTTACATAGCATCAGTCTCTTTGACCATTACAAGTAGACACAAGAAGTGAAAAATCAAAAGTGCAGACTGACTCAACCCTAAACCTACGCAATCCTGAACTTGGCTCCTTCTTGATCGTCCGATTCTTAAAAAGTTAGAAGCAATAGGCAGTCCAAGAGAAGCAGTGTTTGTCAATCATCAAAACATAAGCCATGAAGAATAGATTTGCAACAATCTCCCCCTTTTTGATGATGGCAAATAAAAGTAGGAAAAATTCAACAAAAAAAAAACATGTTCATTAGAAAATCAAAGTTACAAGCTTTTTCCTACCACTCCCTACTCCCCCTTTTGTCATCACAAAAAGAGGGTCCAAAAACAACAGAAAAATATCACAAAAGACTAACAAGTAAACTACAAAAAGACAGGAAACAAACAACATAAAGCACAGACTAAAAGAATGAGGGTCCTGATCATCAGATTTGAGGCAAAGGGAGGTGTGAGCGAAAAGATCCATTACCGGGTAAGAGATGTAGACAGGATTGATGATTCTGGAGACAGTAATTTCACACTCTTTGTAACGATGATAGGCGGCTTCATCTTCTTCTTCCCGAAAACGAGGGTCAATCCTTGCCCTCGAGGAACTCTCAAAAGTCTGTCGGGCGCATTTCCCACCAGCCATTGAGAGCACTAAGCAAAGAACACAAAAGGAGAAAGGGTTGGAAGTGAAAAAACATGGCTGGAACGGCCTGAATTTAAAGAAACGGCCATATCGTCCTAGCCGATCGTAGAATCGTCCAGGCCTATATGGTTCAATAATTACGTACAGGACGATTGGTTAAAAAGGCGGTTCGATCGTCCGGGCCGATCAGAGATCGGCCAGGCCGATTAGATACAGGCGATCGGCCCGAGGAGTCAATCCGGACGACCGTTGAAAAAGCAGATCGCCCGGGCAGATTAGGTGTATCGTCCAGGATGATGCACAATAATTGATCGTACCGGCCAAAGTTAAAACGTTTAAAATGCTTGCCACGTGTATCGTCCAGGACAAACAGTGGATCGGCCCGGCCGATTGTCCAATAATGGATCGTCCGGGGCCGAATTTAAAGATTTAAATGTGTTGACACGTCGATCGTCCAGGATGATCCAGTGTATCGGCCAGGACGTTGCACATAAAATGCATCGGCCAGACAAATATACTATCGGTCAGGACTATCACCATGAGTTCGATCAAATCGTCCAGGATGATATAGGATCGTCTAGGACGATGAATTGCAGCAAGCACAGAAAAAGGTCAGCAGATGGATTTTGAACAGAATTTGTCATATCGGCCAGGACGACAGTAGGATCGGCTAGGCCAATATGACTTGAAATTAAAATCAAGAGAAGAATGGTGATGATCAAGACCCTCAAAAAATAAAACAAAAGAGAAACATTCAAAACACAGAAAAATAAATCACAACGAAAAACAAACAATGAATATTTTTGAATTTTAATTTTTCTAATTTTTTTTTATTTTATGGAGGCATCATATGAGAATTCTTTTCAAAAATTAAACTTTTAGAGTTCCAAGAGATCAAGAAGTTTAATAAATCCCAATCACAAGAAGGTAGAAAATCTGATTCTGTTAATCCTAGATCGAACATACTTTATGGTACAAAATTCTTTTAGAAAACACAAATCTAAGTCAGAGTAACTAAATAGGATAAGAAGATCCATTCAAGACTTGTTTACAACCAAAATATCTCATAAATAATAAATCAAAGTAATTTTTCTCAATCATGGAAATTGAAATCAAGTCTTTGAAAGTATCACATAATCAAGTCTTTGAGAATAACTTCATGCTTTTTTTGTAGATTTGTATGTTCTAATTTTAGAATAGCATGAGTCTTCTTAAGTTTTTTGTATGATGCATGGATTTTTTCACAAATTTCAAATAATTCATCATAGGTTGGTTTACATACCTCTTCCTCATCACTTTGATTTTCTTCCATGAAACATAAGTTTGTAGTTTCTTCCTCTGGTTCAGTCTCAGAGGAATCAGTACCAGATTCTGCCCAGAAACCTCTTTGGATTTTCTTCTTGTCCTTCCTTGACTTAGCTTTCTCCTCACCTTTTTTCCTTTTCTTTGCTTGAATGATCTTGAAGTGTAGGGCAATCGGCTCTCACATGTCCAGGTTTCCTATATTCAAAACAAACAACATCAGAAGATCCTTTAAAATGTTTATGATCCTTATTTTTTCTCCAACTTTGATGATGCTTTTGTTTCTTCCTTAGAAAGTTTTTGAATTGCCTTGTGATGAAGGCAACTCCATCGCTTTCAGACCCGGAAGATTCATAATCCGATTTGTGCGCCTTCAGTGCAATTGTTTTCTCCTTTTTCTTCTCACCTGCATCAACATTTCTTTGATTCACCCCTTGATCGTAAGAAATGAGTGAGCCAAGGAAGTTATCAATAGAATAGGTATTCAAATCCTTAGATTCAGTGATTGCAGTGATTTTAGCATCATAAGACGAAGGCAAGCATCTCAAAATCTTGTTAACTTTTTTATAGTTCGAAAGTTCTTTTCCTAGTGCATGCAATGAAGTAGCAATCTGAGTTAACCTAGTGTACATGTCAGAAATCGATTCATGAGATTTCATACGAAAAAGTTCGTAGTCATGTAAGAGAATGTTTAAACAGGATTGTTTAACTTCATTAGTACCTTCATAGGTGATGCACAATTTATCCCAAATCTCTTTACCAGTTTTGCAAGTTGAGAAACGCATGTAATCCTCAGATTTCAAAGCACAGAAAAAATAATTCAAACATTTTGCATTTAGTTGAGCTAAATCACGTTCATCATAAGTCCATTCAATAAAAGAAATTTCAGTTTTAACATCATTAATTTTACGAGAAGGTGGAGAATAACCTTCTTGTATAAGCATCCACATGCGATAATCAGTAGATTGTAAAAACATTGACATGCAAGTTTTCCAAAAATCAAAAGGTAGGTTATCGAATAGAGGAGGTCGGGTAATGGAATACCCTTCCGTAGTGTTGTGATTCCCAATGTTAGCCATGGATCAAAATTCAAAAAGTTTTCAAACTTTAATTTTCGAATCCCGCTCTGATACCACTTGAAAGTTTGTTAGGGATGTTAAGCCCTATGAACTTAGTCCCAAGCTAACATTGAGGGGGGGTGAATTGGTATTTTAAAAACTCTTTTCACAAAGAATAAAAATTACAAACCAAAATCACCACAAAAAATAAATGCGGAATTTAAAAGCGCGGAAGCAAGAAAAGGAACACAGAAATTTGTAGTGGTTCGGTCGACTCGACCTATATCCACTCCTTGGAGGCACCCTCCAAGTATTGCACTACAAAACGTGACTCTCCTTTAGCCCCCACGGCTAGGCGGAGAAGCCCTCACAAGTACCTCCTTTTTGCCACCCCGACAAGGCAGAGAACCTTCCTTCTTTTGCTTCCTCCTGAAGCTGGCAGAGAACCAAAATCAAAAGCAAACTCCTTACACTACCGACCCTTCCACGGACGAGAAACTCTAGACGAAGATGAAGCAGAGCGATCCTTGAAGCAACCCTTGTGAATCCCCTCATAAGCTCCCCCTCATAAGATCCTCTCTCTCGCCTCTCTCTCTTTCTCTCCTCAAGATCTTCTCAGGTCAAGGCAGCAGTCAAATGTGTTGAAAAATGTTGAACAAGAGCTCTTAAATAGAAGAGCTTCAAAAGAGCTCATTAATTGCAAGTTGCTGACAATATCGTCTAGGCCGATATTGACATCGGCCTGGCCGATCAGTACAAATCAATGAAGATCGGCCAGAGCATAGCCCTGGATGCAAAGCTAGACGATTGAAAATTGGCTTGATTGTCCAGGCCAATTTCACGATCGTCCTGGCCGATCAGTTCAAATTAGAGGAAAATTGTCCTGACAATAACCCTGGATACGGGCTGACCGATATTGATCGTCCTGAAGTAACTTAAGGTTTTTGACTGGATCGTTCGGGCCGATCCTGAGATCGTCCAGGACGATATGATCGTATCAATCATCCTTATTTACTGCCTTGATTTCCTGAATAATTATGACATAATTTGTGAATATCGTCCAGGCAGATCCAAGGATCGTCCTGGCCGATAATTAAAAAATACAGTATACCTTAATTGACTATGGCGGAACCTTCTTTCTATTTTGAGCTTATCGTCCTGGCCGATACACGTATCGTCCAGGATGATATGTTAATGTCGGCTGCCTTAATTAATAATCCTTAATTAGACTTTCTATTTTAAGCTGATCGTCCAGGCCGATCCAAAAATCGTCCTGGCCGATATGAGTAAAAACAGAAATTCTAAGTCTCTCAAGTGTGTGTGTGAAGGGTTACATAGCATCAGTCTCTTTACAAGTAGACTCAAGAAGTGAAAAATCAAAAGTACAGACTGACTCAACCCTAAACCTACGCAATCCTGAACTTGGCTCCTTCTTGATCGTCTGATTCCTAAAAAGTTAGAAGCAACAGGCAAACCAAGAGAAGCAGTGTTTGTCAATCATCAAAACATAAGCCATGAAGAATAGATTTGCAACAGAATTTCCTGTAGAAATTCACTAGTCCGTGAAAGATCCTTATGTCTGTGAATGACTTGGGCGTAGGCCACCCCACTATGGCTTCCACCTTCCTAGGATCCGCACAAACTCCCGCCGACGAAATTTTGAATCCTAAGAAGTACACAGCTTCCATGGCAAATTCGCATTTAGCCATGTTCAAATACAATTTGTGTTGTCTGAATGCTTCAAAAATCTGCTCCATATGTTGAAGATGCTCCTCCAAATTGGAACTAAATGCGAGCACATCATCAAAGTATGTCACACAGCTTTTGTTTAGAAACGGTTTGAGCACTTCATTCATCAATCTCATAAAGGTTGCAGGGATGTTGCATAATCCAAATGGCATTACACGCCACTCGTATAATCCCTCACGTGTTTTAAACGCCGTCTTCCATTCGTCTCCAGGCTTGATCCTAATTTGATGATAGCCGTTGCGGAGGTCTAATTTCGTGAAGATTTGTGCTCCCGCCAACCTTTCCAGCATTTCTTATATCCTTGGCATCAGAAATCTGAATTTAACAGTAATTTTATTAACTGCCCTGCTATCGACACACATTCGTCAGCTTCCATCCTTCTTGGGTACTAACAAGGCGGGTACTGCACACGGACTCAAACTGTGCTGGATCTGTTGTTTGTCGAGCAACTCATCCACTAGCTGCTACAATACTTTTTGTTCCTTCGAACACAATCTATAATGCAGTAGGTTCGGTATAGTAGATCCAGGTATTAGATCAATACTGTGTTGAATAATCCTTATAGGCGGTAATTCCGCCGGGAACTCAGTAGGTCCCAAATCGACATATCTTTCCAGCAACCCCTTCACAATTTCTGGATAGTTTTTATCTCCCATCAGCGCCTGTTCCTTTACAATGAGTGCCAATATTTGAGATGAGTCCCTCCAAGCATGCAATAACTGATTTTCGGACACTGCCAACATTAATAATTTGTTGTTGTGATTGTTCGGTTCAGAATCTCCCTGGTCCGATAATAATCTCAGCGTTTTTCCCTTCCAACTGAATGTGTACGTATTAGATCTACAGTCATGGGTGGCACTCATGTCAAACTGCCACGGTCTCCCGAGGATCCAATGGCTTACATCCATATCAATTACATCACAAACAACTTCACTAACATAGATCTTCCCAATAGAAAATGGGACACAACAACTTTCGGTGACAGCTATTTCAACCCCTTTTTTTACCCAACTCACCTTGTATGGATGCAAATTTGGCACTGTTTTAAGTTGTAAGGCTTGGACCGCAGCCTTTGAGATCACATTTTTAGTGCAACCACTGTCCATAAGTATATCGCAAACCTTGCCCTTAATTGTGCCTTTAGTCTTGAAGATTTGATTTCTCTGTGATTTATCTGTTAATCTCGGCGCCAGAAGTAGTTTTTGTATTACACAAACTAACGGATCTCCATCATCTCCTCCTACTTCCTCCAGTGTATTTGTTGCATCATCCTCTGCATCTTCAATTTCAGCGTCATCCTCTCCTTCAATTATGTGAAGTTGCGGACATGTTGGGCACTCGTTGGATTTATGCCCTTGCTGGAAGCACCTAAAACACTTAATAGTTGAAGGTTTAACATATGGATTGTCTTTGAACTGACCTTTCGATCTCGGCACAAATTTCGTCTCTACATTCTTGTTGTTAGCACCGTTCTGTAAGGCAATTCCTCCCGCATTGGACGTCCCGCGCCCCATCGAAACAGCATTAACATTAGGTGGTCGATTACTCTCCGCGGTCGGCTCAGCTAGTCTCTTCCCTTGGCATCTCTTGCCATGCCTGGCCATCTGCATTTCAACTTTTAAGGCATAATTTACCGCCTGGGACAGCGACCAAACAATATTTAGCTCTAGTTTATCTTGAATTGCCTCCTTCAGCCCTCCCACGTATCGGGCTACCAACTGATTTGAAGTTTCGTTCAGATTATTTCGTGCACACAACCGATGGAATTCCTCTATATAATCACTGATCGAGCGGTTTCCCTGTGCACAATGTTGATATTGCATATAAAGCATTTGCTCATAGTCAGTTGGTAAGAATTGACCTCTAAGTAGCTGCTTCATTCTCCACCAACTGCGAATTGGTCCTCTGCCTTCTCTTCTTCTTGATTGCAGCATTTGCAGCCACCAGGCACTTGCTCCCGACTTCAGTCTACACGCAACATACTTTACTTGCTTCATAGGTTCGACGTCCATGTACTCAAAGAAAGTTTCGACCGCATGCTCCCAATCTAAGTAATCTTCGATGTGAAGTTTGCCATCGAAGAACGGAATGTCCATCTTCACGCGGAACTCGCTGTGCTGTCGGTCATTACCCCTCGGGCGTCGCCGATGTTGATATCCGGTATCTTCTTCTGAGTCTGATAGCTCCAGTTCTCTGAATAATTCCATTCCTTCATCTGAATCTGACATGTCTCTGTTCGGAATTCTTCCCCCTTCCGTTCCGCGCCTGATAGGCGGCGGATTATTCGGCAACGCTGTCCGCACTGTCGGGTTACGCTCCAGACGCGCAAGGATCGCACGCAGATCCCTTCACACATCTACCTGAAACTGCTAAGCTTCAGCCGCAACCTCCTCGACTCGCTGCGTCAACCTTCGATGTTCTGCCCACAGGGCTTCAAGGCTTCGTTCTTCACCGGGAGCCACCCGTCTACTGCCTTCCGCCATCTGGCTCTGATACCAATCTGGTGTAGGAACCTGCACAGAAATGTTAGCTGGGAAGTAGAGAATGGAAACTTCAATGGAACAGTAGCCGGAAAACTACTTGTAATTTTAGTATTGGGAGTCAAAAACTACTGAACCAGGCTATTCCTGGGGTATAAGACTACCTCTTTGGAATAACCGTAAATAGCTAAAGGGAATGAAAAATTAGCTCATAAGCTAACAGCACTAAAACAGCAATAAAGTAAAAGGGTTAGTGGGAGACGTCCCTGGCAACGGTGCACATGCACACGGTACCCTGCATCTACATAACACTTTCTCAAGGATGCTCCGCATCAATCAGTTTCAAAATGGTAAAATAACAAAAGTTAATTGGTTTTGAAGAACTGCTTTCCTAAAATACATTTGATTGTCATTTCACAACCACTTTCTCCTAGTGATCTGCATTCTATAAATGTATGCATGAAGACTTACATCATATCATCAATCCTCTTCTTCCTCAATACGATAAAAGACAAACTACACCTGCAAAGATTTCTAGGGCAAAGTGCGAGAAGTTGTTAGAAGGTGATGACACATGATCGGGGATGAAGGGGTAAAGCAAAGTCAATGGCAAAATATTTGAAGAAAATTTTGCATCTCTTCATCTCCTGCCCACAATTTGCAAACAAAATCAAGCTGCGCAAATGGCCTTCTATTGGAATACACCTTGCCCTAAGTGCGACCATGGTAGTGGGTGATTTACTCGACTTCTCATCTTCTACCAAAACAAATTACACGAGGTAGCCAAGCTTCTCCTATTCGATTCACAACATATCTACCAAGGACTTCCTCGGCTAGACTTCTTCAAGCAATAGTACAAATACACAAATCCTAAAATCAGCTCCTCGATTATTTCTGAGGTTCGAACATCCCTGTTAATTTTTTACTTTTCTTTTTTTCATTCCAATTGTATTAAAACTTAACTTTTATTTCATGGTATAATGCCAGTTAATAGCATCTTTGCATTTTGATAAATCTCCTCTCCGACAATTTTCATCAGTAAAAAATTGTTTTTGTTATTAAATTAGGGTTTAGGGTTCGATCTAACATCTCATCCAAGATACTCTTGGCTCCCTCTATAAGTCCCTCTTTCCACAAGGCATGGGCAACTATATTGGAATTAATAAAACTAATATTTTATGTTTGCAATGCTATTTGTCAGATCGAAATTTTTCTTAACTTTTTTCTTTAATTCATGAACACATTAAATAAGTTTTTACGGATGCATTAATATTCTGATTTATTTATTTCTTCATAATATCATTTTTTAGGTTGGCAGGAAAAGAAAATGTTTTAGCAATAAGAGGGAGTTAAGCAGGACTTAAGAAGAGAACAAAAAATGTTGAAAACAAGAATGTTCATTATTTTCTTGGCATGTTCATTTTTTATTTTATGCTTTTGAGCTTCAACAATATTCTGAGTAAGGTATAACACTTCTTATATGTCACCTCAGATCTAGAAGGCGATACGCCCAGGCAATACGGGATGCGATGAATGAATAGAATGACCTGTTTTGTATTCAAGCATACTTATGTAAGAGATACCATAGAATATATATATGTTTGTATGTATGTATCATAATAAATAGAGAAATTGAAATAAAAAGTCAATTCATTAATAGAAATTCAAATAACCAATACATTCAACTAACAAAAATTGTGATACAAGCCAACATAATTATAAATAGAATGAAAAGCATAATATAAACTACCAAGGTTATACAAAATCAATATGAATCAAATCTTGATTCTCACTATAAATACAAGAACTATTTAATTTGGTGACTAAAACTATAAGAAGAAGGAAGAGAGGAGGATAGGAAAATGAACTTGCTATAGAATAAGATAAGATTAGACTATGTTCGCCAAATGTTGTTGTCGGGAGGAGAGCTTGTTGCGAAAGAGAAACGATGAGGAAGGATATGGGAGAGGTATGACGGTTACTACAAGCGGGAGAGGGGAAATTCTATTCCCTAAGTTTCATTTTCCTCCTTATATATTGGTAGAATCACAAAATTATCGTGATTGCGCAAAAATAAGAAAATGGTTCACGAGTGGGAGACTGATCGCATGATTGATTGCGATTTGGGCGAAATCAAAGCGAGAGGTGGTTTTGTTCATGCGGCTCCGGCTCGACAAATGAAACATCTAGACAAGCCAGTCCAGGCTAAGATATTACATTGAAGGAGTTAGATAATTCCAACAACTTCAAGTAGGTTCTTGCTTCATATGTAGAGCAAATATTACCTTTCATTTAATATCTAAATCATTCAACATGTTGTCTCAAAATCCAATTTTTATGTGCTAGTTAGATGATGGAGTACCGATGTTGAATAGGCTAGTAATTGCATTGAACTTATAAATGAACTATTCTTGTGATTTCCAACCATATAACATCACCGGTATTGATATATACATACCATGTATCCTCTTCTGAGTTGCAGGCTATGTTGCACCGATACGGATACGGCGATACAGATACGACACGATACGGATACGGGACACGCCAATTCTTAAAAATACAGGATACGGATACGGCGCGGATACGGCATTATAATATATAAATAATACATAAAAATTAATAAATTAATCAAAGTGTAATATTTGAAATGACAAAAAAATTGAAATAAAAGTAAGCATTAAGTATTGAAATGTCTAGTATAACAACAAAAACAACAAGATAAATTGTCCAGCACATGAAATTTCAACTATTCAATAGAAGGAATGATAGGATTAGCTTCTTCAGTGGTTTGTCTTTGAGTTTCTATATCATCTTCAATAAATATCATAGCTTCTAATTCAGGCTCATCAAGTGAAAGATTAGCAATTTCTAATATTCCCATATCCTCAAGAGATTCAAATCCATCTCCAGCAACATCCAACATCCTGTTGTCTCCTTCCATATAAGTTGGAGTTTTCCTTGAGAGAAGCCGAAGGTTTGTATGCACGTAAACTAAATCTTCAGCTCGTTGTGGAGTAATTTTATTTCTCTTCATTGATTGAATGAATGAGTATGTGCTCCAATTTCTTTCACAACAGGATGAGGATGAAACTTGGCCAAGCAATTTTATGGCGATTGTTTGTAGTAGAGGTGCTGAAGCTCCATGTATAATCCACCACATTTTCGGATCAATTCTCCACCTATCATGCAATGACTCTTGGTCACCAAAGTCCTCTAAATAACCAAAAAATTTAGCAAGCTCAATATTGACACTTCTTCTCTCCTCCTCATTTGGAAAATAACGCTTCAAACATGTCTTCCTCATATTTGAAATTTCTAAATCTTTTTGTGGAGAAACTCTTTGAGGATCCTCTTGAAGCCATTCTTTAGTTGAATATCTTCAAATAACATTAAAATGAAATAATAAAAAAATGTTGAAATTACAAAACAACAAATTGTGAATTCATAATGAAAAAATGTTGAAATTTACCTTGGATTTAGTGAGTGAGCCAAGCAATGTAAAGGTGTATTACTTTCGCTCCACCTATCTTCTAGAATAGCATAGATAACATCCCAAAAGCTTGAGTCTTCATGAAGTGTCTTCCTCTCATGTCTATATATAATTTCTTTTACTTTGGCTAGCATTGAATCCACATCTCATAAATGAGATGTAAACAAGACTTATCCGTATCAGCTACTCTCAACATCTCATAAATTAGGTCTGTGAAATTTATGATGTATTCAATCTCATCCCACCATAAATCATCTAAAAGCTTCTCTTCTACATACCTAGCCTTTCCAACATCATCTTCCCTATAACATGTCCATTTGTCACTGATCACCATAGCTTGAAGAGCATTTTTTATTTTTTTGAATCTTCTCAACATCACTATTATTTAGGCAAACCGAGTTTCAGCAACTGCAAGCATCTTTAAATTAGAGAAATCATTTAACATAGAGAGTCTCATGGAGTGATTCATAATAAAATTTCTAATTACAATTGCATCTACAGCAATCACTGTGATCCAATGACATTCATTATAGGTGATTTCATTTGCCTCGGTATTCTTAGCTGCACAAATATTCTTCAAAGCAAGATTAAGCGTATGCACAACACATGGTGTCCAGAAAATATGAGGATATGCTTGCTCTACAAACAGGTGCATTATCAGTAATAACCTGAATGATGTTTGAAGGCCCCACCATCATGATAACTTCTTTGATTAAATTAGAAATGAAGAACTTATCCTTGTACTGTCCTTCACAGTTTACAGCTTTAATAAACATAGGATAACTCTCTGTTACAGCCATGAAGTTGATAAGTGGTCTTCTTTGTGGATCTGTCCACCCATCACAAACCAAAGTAACTCCTTTTTCCTTCCAAACTCCTCTAGTAGGCTCGAGCAACTTCTCAATATTGTCCCTCTCTCTTTGCAACAACTTCGTTCTAATGACATTATATCCTGGTGGCACGTATCCTGCAAGATTGTTATTGCATGCATATGTAAAGGCATTTTTGTAATGTGGATTCCTTGCTAGGTTAAAAGGAAGTCCAGCTGAGTAAAACATTCTAGCTATTTCCCCGTCTAGTTGTTCTCTCATTTGTAAATTAAATGCTTTCTCCAAAACACTATCTACAACATGTTTTCTTTTTTTTGGTTCAAATCCCTCCATTCGAAAAGGTCCTTTGTTTACAGTACTGTCATCACATCTAATTGAAGAAGATGATGAAGGATAGGAAGCATGAGTGCTTGGAAGTGGAATATATTTTGGAAGCTCTTTTTTACTCCTTTGCTCAGCTTCACTGATTTTTCTTTGTAATTCAGCCATTTGTGATGAGCTTATCTTCGGGCAAACTTTGATTCCATGACCACTAATCTTCAACAAATGAGCTTTCACTCTATAATATGATCCTTTGTATGATGCATTACAAAAATTGCATTTGAATGCAATATTGCCTCCCCCTTCTGATGTTTTACCTATTTTTGTAACATAACCCCATAAAGGTTTGTTATCTTCAATATTAATTTCTGATGGACCATCATCAGAACCAATTCCTGCTCCACTAGAACTCATTATCCTACAAAGGATCTATACAAATTAAAACATATGAATTTGAAACATGAAAAAATTTAAGTGAAAGTGTAGATATGTTGCGACTCTGCCGGGGGTCCAAGGGGGCGCTGCCCCCTGGCGGGGTTCGACCTACCCGGTCAGGTCGCGGGGTCAAGGGGCATTCAATACCAAGATACCGAGCGATACCGAGCATATTTTAGCTTCTCGGTGCCGCTTGGTACCATTCAATACCCCTCCATACCGAGCAATACTGAGCGGTACCGAGTAATACGAAGTTACAGTACCGAGCGATACTGAGTTCCAATACCGAGCAGTACCAAGTTCCAATACCGAGCAGTACTGAGTTCCAATACCGCTTGATACCGAGTAGTACCGAGCAATACCGAGTTACAATACCGAGCGGTACCGAGTTCCAATACCGAGCAGTACTAAGTTCCAATACCGCTTGGTACCGAGTAGTACCGAGCAGTACCGAGTAGTACCGACCAATACCGAGTTCCAATACCGAGCGGTACCGAGTTCCAATACCGAGCAGTACCGAGTTATAATACTGCTCGGTACCGAGTACCGAGCAATACCGAGATCCAGTAACGTTCGGTACCAAGCGGTACCAAGTTTCAATATCGAGCCTATGATTAAGAAAATGAAGAACGATGAAGAAAACGAACCTACACTGCTCACGTTGCCTTCACTGTTCGCGTTGTCAAGCTGCTTCGTCGACGAAGGATGATCCTATCGACTTTAATGCTCGCGTCGTCAAGCCTCTTTGTCGACAAAGGATGATCCTGTTTGCTTCTATGCTCGGGTCATCAAGCCGCTCCTTCAACTATAACGAAGAAGATGAACACGTGTGTGGAAATGAAAAACCTAGCTCTTTGAAATGTTTCAGCCGCATAAATGAATATGGATATTGAGCGGAAACGGTGGAAAGTCGAAAAGAAAAGGGTAAATCGTGGCTCAGTGTTTTTTTTAATAGGACACGCGTATCCGATACGCGTGTCCAGTCAAATTTAAATAATAGTTTAATCGGACACGGCAAGGCCGTATCCGACACGTATCAGTGCCGTATCGGAGGCGTGTCCGTATCTGACACGTATCCGATACAGCATGCCTCGTAAATAGGAGTATTCGTGCAACATAGGTTGCAGGTTAAAACAAAAGAAAGGTAGCCAATTAGATCATGCCATATCTAGATACTAAGCAGATGATTCCTTTTCAGAACATGGGAGTTGAAACATTGCACTTCATCATGATTAGACGTAACCGAGAGGTGATTATAGGTAAAGAGATAAGCTTATCAAAAGTCTTAGAATAAATCAAACCTATAATCATAATTATTAAAAAAAAATTATTTTAAATGAATTCATTATACAAAAATCTTCTTTTTTTTTTTTTTTGCTTAAAAATTCTATTCAACAAAAAAGTTGAATGGAAGATGGTCAACAAAAATAATATTTCATTTTTCTTGATGTAATAAAACTAAACTCATTAATTGATTTTTGTTGATTCCTATAATTGAAATCACTTCATGTTATGACTAAATTTTGACAAAAACAATGAATGGGCATCACATGCCACAACTCACTTAAATTCAAGATCTTACAGGGTGATTCTGTTACGACCCAGGTTTTAAAAATCGGACCGTACCGGCCGGTTCAACCTTGAATCTACCAGTTTTCTGATCCGGTACAGTTCAATAACCAGCTTCACAAAGAACCGACCTGAACCGGACTGAACCAACGGTTCAACCGGTGAATCGACGAACCGGTCCAAGTTCAAAAGAACCGACCGGTTTAAAATTTGTTTTTATTTTCAATAAAAAATAAATAAAAATATTTACTTCATTACATTTTTAAATATAAATTTTTTTTTAAGTAATGAGATTTTTAGTACCATAATATATAGATTTCATTTCATAAAATAAGTTTTGGTTTATAGAGGGAAATATATAAAGAGCTAAAAGGAAACCATATCATACTCCTTCATGGTGTGAGACTAAAAAAAGTTACATGAATGCTATATGAGCTTGAATGTGAGTTTGGGCTTTATTGGGGCCATTAATTTGGATTTGTTTGACCATAAATTTGGGTTAGTTGGGCCTTGAATTTGAGTTGGGTGCAAAGTTTTTTTAATTTGTATTATAAATTTATATATTATAATTTTTTTATAATGTATATTATATGAATTAATAATATAAATTTATATATTATATTAAATAATATTCTTAATACACATTTCTAAATTTAATATTATATTAAAATTTTTATTTTGTTATGTTGTATATTATAAGAATCTCATTTATTATAACTATAATTAAATGTAAAAATTAATTATAATTAAATTATTAGATATTCATAAATATAATATAAATAAATTATATGTTTTATAAGTTATAATTATATTATAATATATTCATCATTTTAATTTAATTTAATTATATTGAGAGATAATCTATTAAAATTATATATTTTAAATTCTTAAAATTATATGATTTGAGATTACATTCTAGTAATTATCCTATTATTGTTATTAATTTTTAATAATATTATTATTTATTACATCATCCGGTTCGACAGGTCGAACCGGTCAAACCTTGAACCTCTCCTTCTTCTAGTTCCTTGTCCGGTCCAATTTTCACAACCTTGTTTACGACATCAAAGCTAGTGCTACTTATCTCTCAGTTGCTTATACATTTTAATAGCAAATTTCTTAAGTTAGCAAACTAGTACCTTGGTGGTAAGAAGTGGAACAGATCATCTCAAATTGAATTGCATCTGAGGAGAAAAAAAACAGAAGAACAATTTTTTTTAGGGGAGGGGGACTTGCGATGAACAATCAAAAGTGATTAAATAACACAGATAAAATATCATATAACTACCCTGACAACCGAACTTTGATAGTGTCCCTCTCTCTGTCCTATCAATTTTCATAGCACCGTGTGATATGATATCTTCCACAAGCCTAAGGTAAGTGTACTCCTCATGTTGCTCAAATATCATTTTAGGAAGAAACGAGAATTGCTGGATTTCAATCTTATCCTTGCAAGAATGTCCATTAGTTGCTTGAAAATCATACTGAATCTGGGATTGACTAGACTGACTCCTCACACGTACATATGTCATAAAAGAATATCGAATGTTGTTCTCTATGGATGGAAAAGATGAGAACCAAGGCTGAAACACTGAAACATCAACTGCTGGGATGAATGTGTCACATTCAATACTTGCTTCTGTCTGTGAGATGGATGGCATCACATCCGGGTGCATTCAGCACATCCCTGCAACAAAGTCAAGAACATTCATTCCCTTACAACTAAAAATCTTAAACAACAAAGAGCTCACCTCAGTATGTGGTCACCGCCAATTACAAACACTTTCTCAATGGAGATACAATAAGGGGAGGAAGCTAACAGATCCAAGGCAGAGCTCATGCTGCTGCACATAACAACATTCTCCACTGTGACAATATCAAAGCTTCCAGAACGAGTCAATACAACATTCAAACGACCTGGCAAAGGTCTTTTCTCACTAGGAATACTTTCCCATGTCCTCCGACCCATAATCACTGCATTCTTTTTGGCAGGATCTGATGTACTCATCGTGAGCTCCTTGAAAAATTTGATATCAGATGGAAGCTTCCATGGCAACTTACCATCTTTACCTAGACTAAGTTATTGTTGAATAATTTAATTAATATAATTTAAAATATTAATAATTAAGTGAAACTAATTAAATTATATTTAAATAATTGATAGGATTAAATGATTTTAAATGAAAATAATCATTATAAAATATTATAAATAATAATTAAATAACTAATTAGTATTAGAATATTAATTAATATTAACAAAATTTTACTATATTTTATTTAAACTTTTTTTAATACTTTAATTATTCTAAAAATAAATGTCAAATCTCTTAATCGCATTAAATCTTAAAATAAATTGTCAAATAGCTACACATAATTTATTAGGATTTATATTGAATGTTACCAAACGATTTCAGGATTTAACCTTTAACGCCCCTAGGATTTCATAAATCTGGATTTAGATGATTTACAAAATCCTACTTAAATTAAATCCTTGGTGCATCCCAACAGTCCCTAAGGCTTTACGGAGTGCATTGACGTAAGAAATTATAGAAACATAGATGTCGAACAGCAACAAAGAGTTTAATTAATAATATAATGAGTGCATAAATTAATAATCTAATTTAGCTTACTTAAATAGTTAGTTATATAATTAATAATTAATAATTAATATAATTTAAAATAGAAATTATTAATTATATAATTAACAGACGAGAAGAGCATAGAAATTTTTGAAAAATAGAGATGCAAAATTGGATATAATAAAATTAATTTTTTAAATTAATTTATAAATAATTTAGATATTAATTATATAATTTATATTTATTATTTTATTAGATGATTACAATTTTAATTACTAATTAAATGCTTATTGAAATAATATCTAAATAAATAATTAGAAAATTAGTATTATAATCATTAATTAATCATTAATTATACAAATATATTTAAAATACAAATTAAATTAAAATTATTAATGAATTAATTTCTTTAAATTTTGAATTATGTTATCAAAGAGTTTTATAAAATTTAATAATTATATTGTCAAATAAATTTTCATGATTTAATTTAGTACATTTTAGGATTTATTAAATTCGGATTTACGGGATACTCTAAATCTTATTCTAATTAAATCCAATGAAACAAGCATGAGAAAGTAAACGGTGCCTCCACAATATATTCACCAAGGGCTAAATGAGCTTGATTGAACCAAAACAATTTGTTACTTGAAAGGGCCGATAGGATATAACTTAATGAGGACCTTGAGATCAATTGAGAGATGACAACATCAAACTTAAGTTAGAATCCCATAGGAACATCAATGCATTATATTTATATCAATGTAATGATGCAAATGAGCATTATTATAAGCCATTTGCAAATATATAGGATAAATATAGGAATGCCTCCATATATTGGAATACTTTTTAGAGTTTTAGATTTATGGTCCAACCATTCCTATTAACCATAAATTTGAGCGCTTTATAATGGAATACTTTTCAGAGTTTATGGTCTTCAAAAGCATAGCTTATGGAGTTCCAATCATTCCCATTAATCATAAATTTGATTATGTAAACTTTTATCTCTTGCATTATAACTATTATTATTGTATTCATCTTATAGTTGTTGTATTATATTATAAATGTTGTGATATTATGTTCAATCTCTCATAATCATAATCTACTATGTTATAATTGTTAGGATTTAAATGTGCTATAATTATTATACTATTATGTTAAATCTCTCATAATTTATTATGTTGTTAGTATTGTGATAATATGTTATAATCCATGTTCGAATTTCATTCAAACCTTACTTAAATAATTTTTTAAGCTTATTCAATATTTTGATCAATGTTCGCACCATACTCGAACTTTGTTTGCTCCACATTCAAATTTCATTGAAACCTTACTCAAATAATTTTTGAAGCTTTTTCAATCATTCTTGAAATCTTGTTAGAACCATATTTATACAATGATTGAAAAATAATGGCATAATATTCAAATCTTGCTCTTAACTTTGTTCAATCAAGTTCAAATAAGCTTCAAACATTATTCAAATAAGACTCAATTAATGTTCAAACATTAACCCAAAATTTACTTCTATATGGTTCTACCCTCGTTCGAATCATGTTAGGAGCTTACTTGAACCAAATTTGATAGTAACAGACGATAAATAAGTACTTTGGGGATTAAAAGCAAGTGTTTTGGTCTGAAATAAACTTTCATGAATAAATCTCCAATTTTTACTATTATGAGACACATAAAATCGAACCTCCCAATAAAAAATATGCTCTCATAGCCCAATCAAATGGATTGAATCAGCTTTTTCATATCTAAAAATTGAAAGGAAAATTTGGTTTTCGCGCGAAGTGCGATATTTTGCTCTGCTAGGGTTTCTTTGGCGCCTTCGCTCTGTCCTGTCCCACCACCCCCTTCGGGGGCTTCGCCGCCATGACTGACGGTGATTTTCCCCCACTTTCCTCCTCTCTTCCTCTTCCCCCTTCTTCCTCCACGGCTTCTCCCTTGGATTGGAAGAACCTCCTTGCCTCTTCCCTGCAAGTTTCTACGGAGTTTTCCCATTCCCTATCTTTAGTCCCCACCCAAAATCATACTGCCTAGTTCACTTTTGACCAGTTCGTGGCTGGCGCCCCTAAATGGTCACTCTCTTTAGTCGGTTATTCTATAGGGAAAAGACCATACTATGAAGCCTTGCTTACCATCATAAAAAGACATGGAACCTCAAAGGTGATTTCTCGCTTCTTACTCTTGACGAAGGTTTCTTCCTTCTTAAGTTCTCTGCTCTTGAGGATTACGAACGTGCCTGGATGGGAGGCCCTTGGTTCTTTTTTGGGAAACCGTTCATTCTGCAAAAGTGGACGCCGGAATTTGTTCTGAAAAGGGAGGACTTTCCTTCAATACCTTTGTGGATCAAGATCATGAACTGCCCCATATCTTGCTGGACACCTGAATGTATCTCTAAACTAGCTAGTTGTATTGGTGTTCCCCTTGCTGTAGATGCGCTTACAGCTGCTAAAACCCGATTGACCTTCGCTCGGGTTTGTGTTCAAATAACTAGTGCATCTCCTCTACCTGAAGAAATTTTTTACAATGTCAATGGCCAAACCTTCCCTCTTAGAATCCAATATGATTGGAAGCCTGAACATTGTTCCCAGTGCGGTTCTATCATGCACCCCCCAACTCTATGTTGAATCCAGTAATTAGGTTGTTAAGCCTAAGTAAATGTCTCACGGCTACCAAGAGGGGGGTGAATTGGTAGTTTAAAAATTTTTAAACCCTCTTAATGATTAAGTTAAACCGAAATAAAATTTTCTTTTAAAGTTTGTAGAAAAATGTTTTTCAACCACAGAGTTGTTAAAACTGAAATTTAAAGTGCGGAAACGTAAAAAACAATAAAGTAAATGACACCAGATTTATAGTGGTTCGGTCTATAATCAGACCTACATCCACTCCTCAGAGGCACCCTCTGAGTATTGCACTAAAACCAATAGTGACTCTCCTTTAGCACCCACAGCAAGGCGGAGAAGCCTTTACAACACACTCTTTTCACCACTACCCGGTGCGGCAGAGAACCGTCATCCTTTTACACAATCCACAGTGCTGGCAGAGAACCGTCGTCCTTTTACACAATTCACAGTGCTAGCAGAGAACCGTCGTCCTTTTACACTCTCCTAGTGTGGGCAGAGAACCCTACGGCTGTTCACACTCTCCAAGTGTAGGCAGAGAACCTTTCCGCTGTTCACACTCTCCAAGTGTAGGCAGAGAACCCTTCGGCTGTTCACACTCTCCAAGTGTCGGCAGAGAACCGGATCTCCTTGACTGATCTTCTCACAAGTATCTAGAAGGAAGAAGGAAAAGAGTGAAGAAATCCAATTTCACAAGTAGAGACTCTTACCTTTATAATCCAAGTGAAGCCTTCTCGCTCCAGTGGTAGGAATCCTCCTTTGAATACTCTCTTCCACTCTCTCCTTGGCTATTCTCTCAAGAGGCACGAAGATCAAATGACAAAAGGATTTTTGTGGCAGTCTAATTTGGACTATTTATATAAAAGACAAGATAAACAGCCCAAAAACTGCAAGTTTCTAATTCTGTACGCAGTGAATCGTCCTGTACGATCTTGGATCGTCCTGGACGATTTTACTTAAACGATCTGAAACAACCCAATTTGTATATGTGTACGAAATGACTTCGTACAGATGATCGTCCTGTACGAACTAGGTTCGTCCAGTACGAACGGTTATTACAAGGTCGGTTCTAGAAACTGCTGAAAACTGTTCTAAGTCGGTTAATCGTTTGGACGAAAATATGTTCGTCTGGACGAAAATTTTCCAGAGACCCGATCGTCCTGGACGATTATTTATTTCATCTGGACGAAAATATTTCAGAGGACCAATCGCCACGGACGATAATTTATTTTCGTATGGACGAAAATTTTCCAGAGACCTGATCGTCAGGTACGATATTTAATTTCGTCTGGACGAAAATTTTCCAGAGGACCGGTCGCCTCGTACGATAATAAAATTCGTCTGGACGAAAATTTTACAGAGAACCAATCGTCCGGGACGATAATTAATTTCGTCCTGGACGAATAGGACTTAGAAAAAAAATTTTCGAGTAAGTTCCTATTCGTTCCATGTGCTCTATAGGAGATAACTGACGGATCGTCCAGTACGATAACATATCGTCCCGTACGATCAGTATAAAATTATATGATCTCCTTATGTGTGTGTGTAAGTTTTTTATTTACTCAATTACAATCACTCCCTTTCAAAATAAATTCAAAGAAAAAGCAAACTTTAAATTAACAAAATATCTCATGTTGAATTTGATTTGAAGTTATCGTAGTCTGGAGTCTGATTTTCCTGAAATGTTAGTACACACAAGAGCAAATGCAAATCTTCTAAAATTGTTAGGAGATAACTACACATTTGAACAATAATGTTTGGAATCATCAAAACTACATAAGTTGCAAAAATATAAATCATTCAAATAGCAACTATTCTAACAATCTCCCCCTTTTTGATGATGGCAAAACAATTATTATTTGTATGGTTTCAAGTTAAATAAATCTCCTATCTCCTAAACTCCCCCTGAATTGATGAGTACATTAAAATAAGGAGGTATAATAAACAATATTTTTGTTTTTCAAAATTTTTAACACAAACAACTACAAAGTCAAAAATTTGCAAAACAACTACAAAGTCAAAAACTTGCAAACAGAATAATCAAAAACAGAAAACAAACAAAACAGAAAACACAATAATTTCTCCCCCTTTTTGACAGCAACAAAAAGTGAAGAAGAAATAGACAAGAAATGTAAGTAATTATATGAAATTCATTTTTAAAATTTAATCTAAATGGTGATTGACATAGGGTATGCAATTTTAAACTAAAGATATTAGGTCAATCATAGAAATTCATAAAATTTAAGAAGTGATATAACATTGTAAGTAAGAAGAATTTATCAAAGACATGATTCAATTTAGACATTTGACTATAGAAAATCATTACAAGAGAGATGTATAAAAATTTTATATTTCAAAGTTCAATAGAATATAAATGAACATAAGATCAATTTGAATTAAGAGATTGAACGAATTTGGAAAGAAGAGAATTACCACATGTGACGCTTTGCGCATCTTTTTCAAAATTTTGGGGCACATTTTTGTGCATTTTTTCTTGGTTGGGCTTATTTTGTGCCTCTTTTTCACTTTGCAAATCTTTGCAAATTCCTTTTGATTTTTGTACATTTGTACAATGTTCAAGAGTAATTGAGACCAATTCTTTCCAAAATCTATAATATAAAATTTCAAATATTTCTAAGTGCATAAATATCACTTGAGCATAGAAATACAAAATAAAAAAACATCTAAATTGAAATAGTAATATTAACTTTTATGTAGTCTAAATGAATAGACATGAATTTAAAAGTTCTAATTACAACAAGTTATAAACAACTTATAAATTCAGAAAGTCTAGATTTTCTAATATAGATAATCTCAAATTACAATCAAATTTAAGCACTATGAAGATTAAATAATACTAATGAAATTCATAAACATTAACCACATTTCAAAACAAATCAAATAAAAAAAACTTTCATTGATATTAAAGAAACGGATTACATAATATAAAAAAAGAAAAAAAAAACATTGAACTTACGAAGAAAAACCAACATAAACACAAACACTTAATAATTAAACAGACACAATAGAAACATAAAAAAAATACAACAACTCTACTGTTCTGGAGGAGGAGGAGGAATGCCGCCAAAAAGGTTGAAGTAGGAGGCCATCAACATTACATTGGTATTAATTTCATGAACTTCATTGTCTTGTTGCTGCTGCGTAAGTTGAGCATCAAATTGGTCAAACCTTTGATCAATGTGAGTCTCTAATCTATCAAATCTTTCAATCAGATTCTGATAATCTGATTGAGGAGCAGAAGCTTGTTCTCCTTCTTCTTCTTCCTCTTCTGAAGCACTGGCATGTGCTTTTCCTTTTTCCTCCTTGAAGAGCAATCTGAATGAAGCATCATTGTAGTAAACTGGCTCTTCGTATTCTTCATCAGGATGCATTATATTGTATTTCTTTTCCAAAATATAAGTGATTAAGTGTCCTAATGAAATGTTCTTCTTCCTCTTCTGATCTGCATGTCCTATTTCTGAAAG
This sequence comes from Dendrobium huoshanense, assembly GCA_016618105.1. Classification (NCBI taxonomy): domain Eukaryota; kingdom Viridiplantae; phylum Streptophyta; class Magnoliopsida; order Asparagales; family Orchidaceae; genus Dendrobium; species Dendrobium huoshanense. The sequence goes on along the minus strand of CM028346.1, from coordinate 844,480 downwards.
CCCATAGATATGGTCTATGATAAGTTGGGCTTCGTCAATAGGATGTCCTTCCATGATTAAAAAAGTTAGAGAAGAAAGGAGAGGAGTAATGTTAATCCTATCACCAGCTTTAGGAATGATTGAGGATCGAAGGATATGCTGGATGATTCGGGCATTTTTGGTCAAACTGGAGACTCTTGCAACATGATTGTCAATACCATTTTCTCTAATTACCCTATTGATATGAAATCATTTGAAGGAGGTTTCTGACATTAGGGTGTGGGCTCTATATCCCTCAGTTCTTAAGTTTAAAAATGCACCAAGGTCGTGCTTGGTGATCTCAACTTTTTGCTTAAAAACATAAGAACTAATGGTGGAGTGGTCAGAATTGAAACTCATGTTCGCTAGAAAGTAGTGGTAGGTTTGTTTGTTGTAGAAGTGGACGAGAGAAAGAATGAAATAAAATTGGGTTGAGGCAAAGAGGTGCATTACCCGAAATTTCAACTCAGTTTGAATAAGAATGCGAGAGGGAGTGATTTTGGCGGATGCAAAACGAGGAAAAGATTCCTCATTCGCCTTAGAAAAAAAGTTGTCTGGGGCATTCCTATTTGGTTTCTTCACCAACACCTTTTGTCTTTTGCTTGAGGAGGCCATTGTTGATTTGAAGTAAAAAGGGATTGAAAATGAAGTTTGGAAGTGTGATTGTTAAGTTAGAAAGCCTTCATATTTAAAGAAAAACGATACGTTCGTCCTGGACGAAAATATTCGTCCTGGACGAAAAATCATCATTCGTCTGGACGAAATCATTTCGTACAGACGATCCAATTCGTCCAAAATGTAACGACTTTTCGTAATCAACACAACTTACGATGCGTCCCTTCGTACAGGCTTTTTGACTTGACCGATCGTACAGACGAAAAATTTTCGTACAGACGATCAAAAAGTAAATCGTTTTAATGTTTCTTGAAAATCGTCCCCTACAATGAACCGACACATGTTCGTCTGGACGAACGAAAACTTCGTACAGACGAAGTTCATATTAAAAACTGTCTTATCCACTCAACCGCTGCATTCAATCGTCCCGACGTTTGAGAGAAAAAAAAAAAATATTCGTCCTGGACGATCATCAGATCGTACAGACGATCTAATTAAAACTGCTCTCAAAACGATTAAAATTTGCGCAAACTGTTCCTTCACACATCGTCCCGTACGAAACCATTTTCATCCCGGACGATTTCCTCCAAAAAAATTTTTAATTTTGATTTTTTAAATTAAGAAAATCAAACAAAATATTCAAAAACACAGAAAACATAAAACAAAACCATAGATCCAAAAACAATTCATTCAAAACAACAAAAAATTTCACAAAATCAAAAAATAAAAGACAACAAATATCAATGTTGCAAACACATTTTGTTTAAGCATTCAAATCAATAACACCAAGCCTTGTTCTTAAAGTACTGAAAGTATCAAAGGCTAAAGGTTTTGTAAAAATGTCTGCAAGTTGATTTTCAGTTGAAACATGTATGAGTTCAATTTCTCCTTTGGATACATGATCCCTTATGAAATGATGCCTTATATCAATATGTTTGATTCTAGAATGTTGAATAGGATTTTTGGAAATGCAAATAGCACTAGTATTGTCACAATAAATTGGAATAGTGCCTATAGTTAATCATAAATCAATCAACTGTTATTTTAATCAAAGTACTTGTGCCACACAACTTTCTAATGCAATGTATTCTGCTTCTGCAGTAGATAGTGCCACTGAATTTGTTTTCTACTAGACCATGAAACTAATGAATTTTCAATGAATTGACATATTCCAGAAGTGCTTTTCCTATCCACTCTATAGCCTGCAAAGTCAGAATCTGAGTAACCAATAATTTCAAATGAAGAGCTAAACTTAGGATACCAAATCCCTAAGTTTTGAGTTCCTATTAGATATCTTAAAATCCTTTTCACTGCTGTCAAATGTGATTCTTTTGGATCTGATTGAAATCTAGCACATAAGCAAACATTGAACATAATATCTGGTTGGCTAGCAGTCAAGTAAAGTAAAGATCCAATTATCCCTTTAAATTTCTTTTGATCAACAGATTTTCCCTTAAGGTCCTTATCCAACTGAATTGAAGAACTCATTGGTGTACTAACAGATTTAGCATTGTCCATTTCATATTTTTTGAGGATGTCTTTAATATATTTAGTTTGACTAAGAAAAGTACCTTCCTCAAGTTGCTTAATGCTAAAACCTAGAAAGTAATTTAAATCTCTCATTAGACTCATTTCAAATTTACTATTCATTGTTTTAGAAAAATCATCACAAAGATGTTTATTTAAAGATCCAAAGATGATGTCATCCACATAAATTTGAACAATAAGTATATCCTTTCCAATTTTTCTTAAAAAGAGAGTTGTATCCACACTTCCTTTTTCAAAAGATCTTTCAAGTAGGAAGGTGCTCAACCTCTCATACCAAGCCCTAGGTGCATGTTTCAATCCATATAATGCCTTTTTTAATTTGAAAACATGATTTGGAAATTTAGAATTTTCAAAACCTGGAGGTTGTTCTACAAAAACATCTTCCTCAATTACCCCATTTAAAAAGGCACTTTTGACATCCATTTGAAACAATTTAAAACCTTTAAAACAGGCAAAGGCTAGTAAAACCCTAATTGCTTCAAGTCTAGCTACAGGGGCAAAAGTTTCCTCAAAATCAATTCCTTCAATTTGATTATACCCCTTAGCTACTAATCTACCCTTATTTCTAATGACTACTCCTGAGTCATTCATTTTATATTTGAACACCCACTTGGTTCCAACAACACTTTGATCTTTTGGCCTTGTAGTTAGTTCCCAAACTTTATTTCTTACAAATTGATTTAACTCTTCTTGCATGGCCAATATCCAAAATTCATCAGAAAGTGCTTGATCAATGTTAGTGGGTTCAATAGTTGAAATAAAGGCTGAATGATTGACTTCCTTGTTTAATCCACACCTAGTTCTAACACCCTCACTTGGTTCACCTATAATCAATTCCTTTGGGTGGTTTTTAGAAAATCTCAAATCTCTAGGCAAAGGGTCTTCTCTTTCTAAATTTTCTTCCATATTTTCTTCCAAATTTAATCTATCAATCTTTTGGGAGTTTTCTTCAATTTCTTCTTCAACAACATTTGGCTCTTCCATGTTTCCATTTTCATCAAATACAACATGTGTGGTTTCTTCAATGACTAAAGTTCTTTTGTTGAATACTCTATAAGATTTTCCAACACTTGAATATCCAACAAAAATTCCTTCATCTGATTTTGGATCAAATTTTCCTAAGGCAGATTTTCCATTATTATGAATGAACACCTTGCAACCAAATACATGCAAATGAGACAAATTTGATGTTCTACCTTTTAGCAACTCATAGGGTGTTTTATTCAAATTTGATCTCACATTCACCCTATTCAGAACATAGCATGCAGTGCTAACCGTCTCAGCCCAAAAATATCTAGGAAGCGAGTATTCTGCTAACATTGCTCGGGCGGCTTCTATTAATGTTCTGTTCTTCCTTTCAACTACTCCATTTTGTTGAGGAGTTCTAGGTGCAGAAAAATTGTAATCAATCCCATTTTCTTTACAGAAATCTTCAAATCTTTCATTTTCAAATTCTCCTCCATGATCACTTTGTATAGAAATTATTTCACATCCTAGTTTTCTTTGTATCCAAGTTGAAAAATTTCTGAATTCCTCAAATAATTCACTCTTATGAAAAAGAAATTTAACCCAGGTGAATCTTGAAAAATCATCTACTATAACAAATCCATATACCTTTTCTCCTAGACTTACAGTGCTTACAGGTCCAAAAAGATCCATGTGTAGAATTTCTAAAGGTTTATTGGTTCTAAGATCTTTATTGGACTTAAAAGAGGACTTTACTTGTTTTCCTAATTGACATGCATCACATAGATGGTCCTTGGTAAAGTCTAGTTTAGGTATTCCTCTCACCAAATTCTTTTGGGTAATTCTTCTAAGATTTTTCATACTAGAATGACAAAGTCTCCTATGCCAAAGCCATGATTCATCAGAAACAGTTTTCAAACAAAAAACAGTAGGAGATTGAATACAATTTAAATCTAGCATGTAGACATTGTTTACCCTTTTTCCATTTAAAACTATTTTCCCATTTAGGCTAATTATGCAGCTAGTAGGTAAGAATTTTATATTATAGCCCTTATCACATAGCTGAATTATGCTAAGCAAATTATATTTTAAGCCTTCAACTAATAACACATTGTCTATGAAAAAGTTTTTCAAATTTCCAATCATACATGATCCAACCACTTTCTTTGTGGTATTATCTCCAAGTGTTACCTTGCCTCCACTCCTGGCTTCCAGCGTTATGAATTGAGCAGTATCTCCAGTCATGTGCTTTGAACATCCACTGTCCATGTACCATATACTCTCACGAGGTCTTGTGTGAGAGTATTCCTCTTCTTGATCTGATTGTTCAGCATTATCTGCCATCAAGCAAAGGTTGGTGACTTCTTCTTCTTTTTTAGTCTCAGATGAGTCTGAAGCTGAGTCCGCCCAAAAAGCTTTTTGAAACTTCTTCTTGCCCTTCTTTACCATTGGTTTCTCCTCTACCTTCTCCTTGCTAGGAGTGGCTTTGAGTTTTGGACAATCAGTCTTTATATGACCTGGTTTCCTGCATTCATAACAAATCACTTCATTAGAAACCTTGCCATTTCTGTTATACTTACCTCTATTCCATTGCTGGCGTCTCTTCTGCTTCCTCTTTAAAAAGCTTTTGAATTGTCTAGTCATCAGTGCAATATCATCTTCATCCTCAGGTTGTGAGTGTTCACTTTCTGACTCTTCCACATTTAGTGCAATATTCTTGTCCTTTCTTGGTTCACCTGCATCAATCTTTCTTTGACTTACTCCTTGCTCATAAGCAATGAGTGAACCAAGAAGATTGTCAATGGAATAAATGTTTAGATCTTTAGACTCTGTAATTGCAGTAATTTTAGCATCGTATGCAGTAGGTAAACAACAAAGAATTTTATTGACCATTTCAGCATTAGTTAATTCCCTACCAAGTGCATGCAAAGAGGTGACAATTTGAGTGAATCTTGTGTACATGTCTGAAATAGATTCATTAGGTTTCATGCGAAATAATTCATAGTCATGTAACAAGATATTGAGTCTTGATTGTTTAACCTCATTTGTCCCTTCATAAGTTATATAAAGTCTATCCCATATGTCCTTTCCGCTTTTACAAGTGGAAACTCGCATGTAGTCTTCAGATTTTAAAGCACAAAAGAAACTATTTAAACATTTCGCATTTAATTGTGCTAAGTCACGTTCTTCTATAGTCCAATCTGCATAGGGTGTTTCTACCCTAATTCCATCAACTAATCTAGTTGGTTTTGAGTAACCTTCCTGGACTAGCATCCACATGCGATAATCAAGTGACTATAAGAAAGTAGACATGCGTGTTTTCCAAAAATTAAAAGGAATATTGTCAAACAGTGGAGGTCTAGTGATAGAGTAACCCTCAGGTGTGTTTCGGTTTCCAAATGTAGCCATCTACGTTAATCAAAAAGTAGTTCAAACTTATGATTTTGAAACTATGCTCTGATACCACTTGTTGAATCCAGTAATTAGGTTGTTAAGCCTAAGTAAATGTCTCATGGCTACCAAGAGGGGGGTGAATTGGTAGTTTAAAAATTTTTAAACCCTCTTAATGATTAAGTTAAACCGAATTAAAATTTTCTTTAAAAGTTTGTAGAAAAATGTTTTTCAACCACAGAATTGTTAAAACTGAAATTTAAAGTGCGGAAACGTAAAAAACAATAAAGTAAATGACACCAGATTTATAGTGGTTCGGTCTATAACCAGACCTACATCCACTCCTCAGAGGCACCCTCTGAGTATTGCACTAAAACCAATAGTGACTCTCCTTTAGCACCCACAGCAAGGCGGAGAAGCCTTTACAACACACTCTTTTCACCACTACCCGGTGCGGCAGAGAACCGTCATCCTTTTACACAATCCACAGTGCTGACAGAGAACCGTCGTCCTTTTACACAATTCACAGTGCTAGCAGAGAATCGTCGTCCTTTTACACTCTCCTAGTGTGGGCAGAGAACCCTACGGCTGTTCACACTCTCCAAGTGTAGGCAGAGAACCTTTCCGCTGTTCACACTCTCCAAGTGTAGGCAGAGAACCCTTCGGCTGTTCACACTCTCCAAGTGTCGGCAGAGAACCGGATCTCCTTGACTGATCTTCTCACAAGTATCTAGAAGGAAGAAGGAAAAGAGTGAAGAAATCCAATTTCACAAGTAGAGACTCTTACCTTTATAATCCAAGTGAAGCCTTCTCGCTCCAGTGGTAGGAATCCTCCTTTGAATGCTCTCTTCCACTCTCTCCTTGGCTATTCTCTCAAGAGGCACGAAGATCAAATGACAAAAGGATTTTTGTGGCAGTCTAATTTGGACTATTTATATAAAAGACAAGAAAAACCGCCCAAAAACTGCAAGTTTCCAATTCTGTACGCAGTGGATCGTCCTGTACGATCTTGGATCGTCCTGGATGATTTTACTTAAACGATCTGAAACGACCCAATTTGTATATGTGTACGAAATGACTTCGTACAGATGATCGTCCTGTACGAACTAGGTTCGTCCAGTATGAACGGTTATTACAAGGTCTGTTCTAGAAACTGCTGAAAACTGTTCTAAGTCGGTTAATCGTTTGGACGAAAATATGTTCGTCTGGACAAAAATTTTCCAGAGACCCGATCATCCTGGACGATTATTTATTTCATCTGGACGAAAATATTTCAGAGGACCAATCGCCACGGACGATAATTTATTTTCGTATGGACGAAAATTTTCTAGAGACCTGATCGTCCGGTACGATATTTAATTTCGTCTGGACAAAAATTTTCCAGAGGACCGGTCGCCTCGTACGATAATAAAATTTGTCTGGACGAAAATTTTACAGAGAACCAATCGTCCGGGACGATAATTAATTTCATCCTGGACGAATAGGACTTAGAAAAAAAAATTTCGAGTAAGTTCCTATTCGTTCCATGTGCTCTATAGGAGATAACTGACGGATCGTCCAGTACGATAACATATCGTCCCGTACGATCAGTATAAAATTATATGATCTCCTTATGTGTGTGTGTAAGTTTTTTATTCACTCAATTACAATCACTCCCTTTCAAAATAAATTCAAAGAAAAAGCAAACTTCAAATTAACAAAATATCTCATGTTGAATTTGATTTGAAGTTATCGTAGTTTGGAGTCTGATTTTTCTGAAATGTTAGTACACACAAGAGCAAATGCAAATCTTCTAAAATTGTTAGGAGATAATTACACATTTGAACAATAATGTTTGGAATCATCAAAACTACATAAGTTGCAAAAATATAAATCATTCAAATAGCAACTATTCTAACACTCTATGCCCCAAAGATTTGGTTTTGCGCCCTCCCACTGCTCCCAAACCGCGAGGGAGAAGCATGAGCAGAAGACCCCGTTTAACATCTCCGCAAAACTTACAATCCCAAAACCAACAACCCTATTGAAAGCCAGCTAGCCAGCTGCAGCCACTACCTCTATGCTAACCACCTCAAATAGTCACCTTCTCCTGAACCTTAACTCTCCTTCTGGATACTTACAGGACACTGCCGGAGAATTCCAATACACAATTCAGACAATCATGCCCCCAACCATCCCTGATGATCCCAACAGGGCTGAGGTTTCCTTGCCCCCCAAAAATGCACCAATCACCATAACTAACAACCAATTTTAGGCTCTTTCCACTCATGACCATACTGAGCCTAGACATTCTCCACCCCATTCTCAATCCAATGGACAACACCTAAATAACCCCAACTGTAACAGTCACCTCTCCAAGAAATCATCAACCCAATATTCCTTCAAGCTCAGAACAATCCACTTGCACCTCCACCTCAAACAAAGCTCAGACCCAAAAGCAAGACCATCAAAATCAGAAACAAACTAGAGGCAAAGGCAAAAAAGCCTCTACCCCCTCCTCAAAGAACCAATGACTCTCCCCAACCTTGTAGCCTGGAATATACGTGGGTTTAACAACCCAGACAAAGTCTTATGCTGCAAAAATCTCATCAAAAATATGACCTTGATATCTTGTTTATTCTGGAAGCCAAGATTTCTCATAGCAACCTTAATAATCAGTGGTTTTTAGCCAATCACAACCTCTTTCCCAATGAATATTCCTCCCACAACTTTTCTCATTCTAGCCCAGGCCGGATTTGGGTTAAATGGAATGCTTGTAAAGTTGATTTTCACCAAACCTTCTCTATCAGTCAGCTTGTTCATGGCACTATTTTTCTTGCTACCATACATATTTGTGAAATCACGGTTATTTATGCTAGTAACAATAATCTTGAAAGGCAAGTCTTATGGAACAATCTCCTGATGCTAGCTGGCACTGTTAAACTTCCATGGGCAACTATTGGTGATTTTAACAGTTGTCGTTCTTCCATTGAGAAAGCTGGTGGTACACCTCTCAGTAACAGCAAAATTGGTGACTTCAATGATATGATTTTCAATGCTGGATTGCATGACCTTTCCTCTGTGGGACACTATTTTACTTGGCACAACCACCAAGCTGATAACCCTATTCATATAAAATTGGATAAGATGCTGGTCAATGACTTTTGGATGAGTGCATTTCCTAACTCTTGCTACAAAGTTGATGACCCTAGCTGTTCAGACCACTGCCCACTCATCCTTCTCAACAATACCACTGATAACATTGGGCATAGATTCATGTTTAAGAATTTTTGCACTACTAAACCTGAGTTCTGGAATCATTTTTTTGAAGTCTTCTCTAAGCCTAATCAGAGCAGCCCCTTTGCTCTTTCATTTTCAAATTGAAGAGCCTTAAGACTTTTATTAAGAAAGAGCATTGGTCTTCCTCCAACAATATTCAACTTGAAATTGAAACCCTTTCCAAGCTCCAAAGCCAGATTATGATGCAAATCCAAACTAACCCCATTGACCCGACTCTTAATGCTCATCTCAATAGTATAAACCAGAAGCTATTCCATTAACATTACACTCTTACTAGTTGGATGGCTCAGCGTGCTAAAGTCAATTGGCTCACTTGTGGGGAAGAGGACCTTAAATTTCTCTTCTCTAAAGTTAACATCACAAAGAACCATAACCGAATCAAGCAAATCACCTATGACCAAGGTAGTTTCACCTCCCATCATGACATTGCTTCGGCTTTCATCAAGTACTACTCCAGGCTCTTCAACTCTACTGTCTCAGCCAATCCCTCCCTCTACCATAAATTCCCAATTGGGAATACCATTCCCCTTCACCTGCTGCCTGGCCTTACTGCTCCAGTTACTGTTGATGAAATCAGGAACATTATCTTTTCGGGCAAACTCAATTCCACTCCTGGACCCGATGGGTTCACTTTTTAGTTTTACAGATCTACCTGGAATGTTATTAAACATCAGCTTTGTAATGATGTGACTTCCTTCTTTCATTCCTCTCATATGCCTAAGTAAGTGAAGGCAACTGCTATTGCCTTAATTCCCAAGCAGCCCCATGCCAGCACCATTAAGGACTTCAGGCCCATATCTTTATGCAATGTCATTTACAAAGTTATTGCTAAAATTATTGCTAACAAGATGAAGGAGGTTATGCCTTTTATTGTGCACCCTACTCAAGGTGGCTTTATTGCTGGGAGAATGATTACTGACAATGTTCTTTAGCGAATGAATTACTTGGGACCTTCAACAGGAAAGGTAAAGATCAGTATTTATGTGCTAAATTTGATATTGCTAAAGCATTTGACACGGTATCAAGGGATTATATTTACAAAAGGCTTGCTGACAAAGGGTTCCCGGAAACCTTTGTTAACTGGATTATTGCTTGCACCTCTGATGTACACTTCTTTATGTGTATTAACGGGGCTCTTGTGGGTTATTTTAATTCCACCTCTGGTATACGGCAAAGTTGCCCTCTTTCACCTTATCTCTTTAGCATTATTATGGACAGTTTTTCTGAAGCTATGGAGAAAGCCACTGCTGATGCCATTTTTTCTGCCATGACTGTTGGAAACACCACTGTCTCCCATCTCCTTTTTGCGGATGACCTGTTAGTTTTTGGTAGAGCTACCATTGATAATGTTAACTTCCTCAACTCTACTTCACACCATTTCTCTTGTCTCTGGTCTAAAAGTCAATCCCTCTAAGAGCACAATCTTAATCTCCAAGGCTTCCCCTATTGCTGCCCGCATCTATGAAACTCTTAGTATTAACCATACTCAGAATCCTATCACTTACCTTGGGTTGCCTGTACATGTTAAAAAGCTTAAAGCTATGTACTTTCAACCTTTATTGCAAAAAATCTCTTCTTGACTGGATGGTTGGAAGGCTAAGCTGTTATCTATGGCGGGTAGTATCCAATATCTCAAATTCACTATCTCCAACCTTTTGGCTTACTGGATTCGCGGCACCATAATCCCTAAAAGTTGTTGTAAACTTATCAAGCGTATGTGCTCTAAATTTCTGCTTTTTGGCAACATCAAACTTAGAAAACTCCACACTATTTCTTGGAAGGATACTTGCACTCCTAAAGCTAAGGATGATTACTGCTTCTTGCAGTAGCCCCTTGGACGGTCTTCATGGCAACCAGGGGCTTCGCTCTTGTGAAGTCCCTTGTTTTCTCTTGGTCCTGCTCAATTTTGTTTATTCACAGAGCGCCTGAGTCCTTCAGTTTGCTGCAATTCTTTTTCTTTGTTCTGTATTTTTGGTTCCTTTTTGAATCCAGGTTACTTTTTGTGGTTGTTCCTGGATTATAGGTTTTCTCTTTTTACATGTAACCTTTTTAATCAATGAAATGGGTTTTGCCCCTAATTTTCCCAAAAAAAAAAAAAAAGGAAAATTTTAACAATAAAGTTTTAGCAAGAAATTTATCATAAATTAGACACTAAAGTACTCAAAACAATCAGAATCTTCCAATCAAATTCTCTCAATACAATGATGGAAACAAATCACAGTATGGGAAATTAAATTAAAAAAAAAAACATATCACTGTCTCAAACAAATAAATGTTTAATAAGGAACAAACAGAAATCTGTGTATAATAAAAGAGAGTGAATATGATAAAGATAGGAATCATTCTGTTCTTCACACTCTCTCTTAAATCTCCTCTCTCTTTGAGTTGGCGATAGAAGGAAAAGCCCCTTCTATCACCTGTCAGAAACCATTTCCTCTTCTGCAAAAAAACAAATGAATAAATATACAGTAAGAGACATGGCAACAATCAAATGAAGAAGACAATGCCAAAATTATAAATGGAGCTTCTACTAACCCGGAAAACTCTTCCTGAAAATCAATGTATGCCAACAGTTCATCTTGCCTCATAAGAGCTTGATGCAAAGCCTATTCAAGTTTTTTTTTTTTTTTTAAAGTAAGATACGGCTTAAGGAGACTCGAAAATCTCCATCGTATTGAGATTCAGACACTTCAATGAATCTAATTATACTGCCATCGAAGAAACTTGATTCTATTCTACAGTTTAGAAGGTTTTGGTTGTAACCAATCTGAAGCCAATTACTATTTTCGATTTTGATAATCTCAACAAAATTTCGGGCAAAACTCAGACTTCTACTGAAAATTGTAGATTTTGTATGAAAGTTTATTATTATAACTCAAAATCTTTAAGGTCCACAAAAATTCTATCCTTTGAGCTCCATTAAATTTCATGTATTGAAAATTGATTCACATTTAGATAACTCTTTGTTTCAACTCTTTTGTAAGCCTAATTACTCTTGTAATTCACCATAATCAAATTTTAAGACCTTGCATTATACCTGTTTTGTGGCAATAAGTTCAGCTTCTAATGCATCAACACAGCGGACGAAGGCATTAAGCAGTTCTTCCTTCTCATGAGGCATTTCTGATGGTTTTGATTGAAGAATATCAATCTTATCTTCCAGTTCACCAAGCCTCTTCAAAATAGATGACAGGAGGTCAGCATCTTTGAGTCCAGGAGCAGGAGATGGAGGCTGGAACTCCTTGGAGGTAGAATCCCGAAATAATGCTGCATCATGCCAATCTAATTCATGAGTTTCTTCCTGAGGCTGCTTTGTCACACGGCTGATAACCATAAAGAGCAATGTATATAGGGTCATTACATATGCAAGTATCTGCATTCTAAATCCTTCCGAATACTTCTTCACAACAACCAAAATAGCTGATGAACCTGCACCAAGCAAATTTTTTTCATAATTTTCTTAACGAATATGGAGATATGGATTCAAAACTGTACAATAATCTTTGCCTACAGATGAACACTATTAAATAGAATAAGGAAATCTCAGCTTAGATCAAAGAGGATGGTTACATTAGGCTGGGAAGGATGGAACACTAGACTCATTCCACTCATTAAGCCAATAGTTCCTCTTTCCTCTATTATACTTACGTATCCTAATTACTCTATAGTATTCTTTCAGCATTCAACTTGTTGCCTTAGATTTGTCAATCATCTTGACATCACTAATTAATTGAATATTACCATATCGATACAATATGTGCAGCTTTAGCAGCCATGCATGTATAGACAAAAAAAACGTGTAACTGCCTTTGTGTAGTCACATTGCCTTGATCAAAGGCATTAATACGTCATCTAACAAATCCACAGGATGAAACCCAGCCAAATGGGCAATAAAAAAAAAAAGAAAAGAGATTTCACTAAGCTCCTTGAACAGAGAAGTTTAATTAAGAAAAAAAGAAAGATCATGGTGCAGTAGATTATTGGAAATTAAGAAAGATTCAAAGGATTGATCAGGCTCTTAAACGTGGCAAAGAAGTTGAAATTGCTGCGATTGTTGCTCCAATCAAGAAGCTAAATCAAAAGAGGTCAAAAGTTCTTCAACTCAGGTTCTTCTCGGTATAGAATTTTGTTCTGTTTCTCCTCTCTTGAGTTTTAGCTTTTCTTTATCGATAATTAAGTAATGGAATAGTTATGATTGGGAGTTTGGGACATTATATTATAGTTGTATAAAATTCAAACTATACCCATTTTGATCAATCTATCAAACTCATATTACTTTCACACAGTTTCCTAAACCCTAAACAATCAAAACTCTTAAAAGCATTTTAGATGATTTTACCAAATAACTGCTTTAATCAACAGGACAATGCCACACATAGCTATATAGCATAGCACAACTGAAGACACGAAGGACAACAGAGCCTACAAAATTACCAATAGTAAAACAGTAGTTGTACTGGACATTATTTTGCTGAAATATTACTCATACAAGTTTCTAGCAAGGATTCTAACTTTGCTTCAATTTGGAAAGGTGGTTCGGTTAAAAACTTAAAATTAACACCAAGCAAACTATTTGCTGCAAAACTGCCCGGATACTTCAAAAGTATAATTATGAAGCATGCTATATTAGCAAATAAAGAACATGGAGCATGGAATAGGGGCACTTTTTTTGTTTTTAGTTCAATACAAAACATAGTTCTATGCCTCGAAAATGTTAAATTTTCACTTTACAAGCCTTTTGACTCAGACTTCCTCCTGCTCCCTCCTGCTCGTGTTCTCTTTCTTCCATTCTGCATCGACAGCCTTGTCAACTATCAAGATACGTTCAGGCTCCGAGGATTCCACATGAAGGATGCACTTCCCAACAACTTTTGACTGAAAAAAGACATTTTCCATCATGTCTAAATAAAAATCTAAAAAATAATAATAATAAAAACTTTCAAACTTATTAGACTAATTTTGAATGACTAAAGTTTGATTGAATATGTTTACAAGGCTTAAGAAGCTCTTAGAAAAAGATTATTTTAAAGTAATAACTAAACCTTTCTTGTTACTTTCTACAATGTTAATATGTTATAGTTCTTAAAGCTTAGGTGATTCCGGTCCTACATTACGAGCTTCCCTATTGATAAATCATAGAACACAAGCTTTTTTGTATTGGAAAAGATCTGATGATACTGATCAGCTATGATGCACGGACACGGACACGGCAACACGGACACGACACGACACGGACACGGGACACGGCTTTTTTTGAAAATATAGGACACGGGTACGGCGCAGACACAGCGATACATTTTTTTATATAGTGTATATATATTAATGTAATATCATATTAAAAATGATAAACAATAATAAATGAATGACATGATAACTTGTCTAGCTTATAATATAAAATATTTAGTACAAACTATCTAGTATAACCACAAAAATATAAGCAAATAATCACTTACTACAACATCAAGCATTCAAGCTTCAACTACTAGGATTAGCTTTAGAGGTTTGTTTTTGGCCTTCAATATCATCATCATTAAATATCACTACTTTCAACTCTGGTTCAACAAAAGAAAGATTTGTAATTGTGCAAAAAGAGAGGAGATGAAAATACCTTCACTACCAAAGAGAAATGAAAATGAGAATATTCGATGAATGGGTATTAAATGCAGACGTTGATTTGATGTTGTGGATATGAAATAAGAAATTTAGTTTAAATCTCGCCAAATATAAGAAATTATATTTAAAAAAAGTATAAACTATTTAAGATATGCGTGTCGAACACGCGCGTCCAATTTGTTTTTAATATTTTTTTAATCGGACATGTTTTCGGCGTATCCGACACGTGTCGGAGGAGTGTCGGAAGAGTGTCGTGTCGGACACGGTGTCGGACACTGCACGCCTCTTTGAGGAGAAATGTCGGTGCATCATAGCTGATCAGAAATTGGGCTTTCATTATCCATTGATGCATCCAATAACAAAGTTTTATAATGAGGAAAGCAGATGAAACCGATTATGTTATACAATTTTAATTCTGAAAATCAAAGCAAAAGCCACCGCATCGCTTTTGGCTCAGTGGAATGACAAGGAAATATGAATAAAATCAGATAAAGTGCTTAATTACCAGCATAATATGACAACTTCGGCTCAAAAAGTTATTTGGTACCTTTTCTGTACATAAACAACTCTCTATGGAACAAACGTGAAAATGCAATGGGGAATGTTGACCAACAGATAGAGAGCAAAAAAAAAAAAAAAACCAAGCCAAACCCCAGAAAATTAGGAAGAAAATCCTGCATACCTCATATAAGATGACTCAGTTCAGTTCTCCGAAATTCCTGCTGAAATTCCGCCGAGGAATTGTAGATTCGGCGCGCTCACGCCAAAACCTCCGCAAAAGCTGCGACTCGCCTCGATCGAACGACCACATGCGTCGTTAAATAGAAGCCGAAGCCTTCTATTCAGCTACTCTTCCACACACGAACTCCAGCTTCACCCTTCGGTTCCACACGACCCCATCCCACTCTCTGCCTTCACACACGAAAGCTCTCACCTCCTCTTCCAGAGCTCCACCCTTGTCTCCCTCCCGATTCTTTCAATCCAGAGAAGCCGAGAGAGAGAGAGAGAGAGAGAGAGAGAGAGAGAGAGAGAGAGAGAGAGAGGAAGAACCTTACCTGGCCGGCACCTCCTCTGCCCGAACTCCCTCATCCAACCCGTCGCCTCCCGATCCAGAGAGAAGCCGAGAGAGAGAGAGAGGGGGAGAGGGTCGGTCGCCTACCTGCAGCCTTACCCGATCTCATATAGCCGCCTCCAACTCCCCTTACCCGGCCTATCACCACTTAAAACCTAGAACCTGACTCAGCCCCTACTCACCTCCACTCAGCCCTAGCTCAACTCAACTCAACTCACCCCTTTAACCCATTTGCTTAGCTCAAGGTGATCCCTACCCTTAATCATCTTGATTTTATCTAATTATTATTATTATTGTTACTTGTAATAATTATATTATTATAATTATTATAATTATTAATAATCTTAATAATTAGGTATTTATAACTATTATAATTATAAATTATTAATTATAATAATTATGTTATCATAATTATCAATAATTATAATTATTATAATTATAATAATTATGTTATTGTTATTACTATTATTATTAATTATTTTTAATTATAATTAATTTATAAAATAATTATAATTAGTTTTAAATTAGTTATAATTTTTATAATTAGTTATATTAATTCTAATTGATTATAGTTAATTAACTATAATTAGTTATTGTTAATTATAACTAATTATTTTAATCATAATTAATTAATTTCAATTATAATTATTTATTATAAGGTATTTATAATTAATTATAATATATGGTTAATTATAATTAAATCTTTATTAATTATAATTAATTATAATTAATTATCATTAATAATAATTATTTATTTTAATTATAATTAATCTAAAATAATAATAATAAATTGGTTTTTTTCTCGATGCTTGCGATGGGCCGGCAAACCCCCAAGGCGCTCACGTAGCGTTGAGGGCGGGAAACCGGTGCGATGCTTGCGAAGAGATAAGGATCCCTCTTCAATGCTAGCAACGAGCCGGCAAACCCCCGAGGCACTCAAGTAGCGTTGTAGGGCGGGAAACCGGTGCGGCGCTTGCGGCGAAGGGGATAAAAAAAGTATTTTTTTTATTTTATTTTATTTTTATATAAGTACCCCCGAACGCCCACGTGGTGTAGAGGGGGGAAATCCTGCTTATTTCTAACACATGTTTTCTTCTTATAATAAACAAACCTAAAAACCCTTAAACGCTCACGTAGTGGGCAGGGATAAAAAAAATACAAAATGCGACCGCGGTGTCATTTTTGACACCTACCTGAAGCGCTCACGTGGCGTCGAGGGGAAGGTTGCCTCTTGATTTTTCCCCTAAACGGGGGAGACGCCGGGAGGCTGCCGAAATTTGGATTGAAAATCCAAGGACTTTGAACAATGTTGAATCTTATTTGGACACTAATTTGAACGATGCAAAAGACTCTAACTCAAAAAATGAACTTGCAAATGGATTTGATTGAACTCAAAAGAATGAATGCTAAGAACTTGTACTCGAGATTGTAGTTTGGGACAACTACAAGGATCGCTTGAACTTAGAACTTGAACTCAATTCTAAAACGAATTCAAGCTTAAATAAAGATACAAGTTGACCACTTGAAACTGTACTTGGAACTTGAACCAAGTTGACAACACTTAACTTGAACTTCAAATGAAATTTGAACCGGACTCAAGCAAGAACTTGAATGAATATGCAAAGACTCCAGAAGATAGTGAACTTTGACATTGAACTAAAATTTGTGAATATAGAACTTGAGCTCGGACTTGAACAAACTGCAAATGACGCAAACTTGATTTAAGCATCCAATGAACTTGAACTTGCATTTGATTTAAAATCAAATGATAAGAACAAAGAAACAAATGAACCAAGTGTCATGGGCATAAGCTCAAGATGGACTCATGCTTGAACTTTACAAGCTTTGGACTTTAAGAAATAAACATGAATTGAACTCAATTTGGACTTGGGACCTTGAGTTAGTCAAATTCAATATATCATGTGATTTGGCGTATATTCAAATGAACACTAATAGAAGAGCAACAGTGGATTCTATTGGAAGAATGAACAAGATGTGAATGGAACTGTCATTCCAAATGCAATTCAATGGCAAGTCACAATGTTTGATCAATCATATGCAAATGATAATATCTCCTATATGCATATGTAAAGAAAGAGAGTGGTGGTGCAAAGAAGAAATGTTTGAAGATTGCTCTACTACAACCAACACAAGCGTCTTACAAATGGGGACCAAATTGAAGGGGTGCCAATGAATATTAAAGAGCGATACATAAGCAGATATGATCTTCTCTTCTTCAAGTAGAAAGATTTGATATGTAATGATATACCCAAATACATTCAACGGAATATGCATGAATGTCAATAAATAGATGGGAAATTCATGACATATAAAGGATACAATGAATGTAATTTATCCATAAAGAGAAAGATCAATTGGGAGGATACAATAATATGCTTGCAATCAATCTACAAGATTTAAAACAAATAGCAAGAAGTTATCATATTGGTTGGAATACTAATCGACAACCAATAATAATGTAGATGCTATCATTCACATTACAAATCAAATGATGATTGACCCATGGTATTTACCCTAATCATCCAAATAAAGGTAAGCATATGAGCAAGAAATGTAAGACGAATGAGGAACAAATTCTTAACGGTTACACAAATAAAGAATGACAAAGTTTAGATACCTCAGATCATTCAAATGAGATAGTTTCCAAGCAATGATCAAAGATTAAAATATGCAATAAATGCCAGATGTTTATGTCATCAATAACACTGTAACATAAACATGTGCATTCAATTCTATGAGCAGTGGAATGAACTCAAAGCATACACAACGACTCTATTCACAACAAGTGCCGAAGGATGTCATGCCGGATATGAAGGTCATATATGAATACAAATATATACATCAAACTATTCATGAATGATGATGAGGGGGATCTAATGAATGCTGCATCAACTTAATAATCAATCATTAATCAATATTAAGTAATTATATTGATCTGTTAAAAGCAAAGGGTTATGATACTACAACAAATACAGACCTTTGTGATCAAAGGCAGGAGATTAGTTAGTGCACTACAATCCACCTGCAGAAAGTAACGAGTAGTGCACGACAGTCTACCTGTACGAAGCAGCGAACAATTAAACTCAGAAGCTGCTACGTCACGCCACTGGATCTGCAACAATCATACGAGCAGACATAAGGCGTCCACAAGACTACAATGTCACGCCACCGGATCTGCAACATTCGTACAAGCAGATAGAAGGCGTCTATTCCAAGAATATCCCCACACGTGCATAATAGTTTGTATACACATAGGTACACTAAAAGGGGAGAATACAATCCAAACCTGCAAGGGCCTTGACGAGCGTGTTATTGGTACACACGTGACGTTTAGGGATGCTACGCGGGTTGACAAGTGAATTCAGGTTCGAAACCGATCCTTCTATGCGGGTCAATAGAAGTCGACAGGGTTCGAACCATTAAGCAAATATAAAGTTGTAGCGACTGGTATATTTGCTTTAAAACATTCATATTAGGCCTTCAAGGCCTACAACAATATGAATTCACTAATAAAAGCATGAAGCTTACGAAACCCGATCCTCAGTCAATAGCTCGACTGAGTTGACAAGGTTCAAGCTACAAATAGAAATGACTCCAAACACCCCGATGATGGTCGTGTTGAATGCAGATCTCAACCGGAGGGGTTCCCAAATATTTTTAAATGTCTCCCAAATATTCAAAGTCCATTTTAAATGTTCTAAAGCTACACCCAAAATACCCATAAAAATCCAAAATCCAAAAAAAATCTCAAAATCCCAAAATTCCAAAAATATTTAAAATTTGAAATCCAACCATAAAATGCTTAAAGCAAAATCCATCCACCTTCCGCAGCAGTTTACCGAGGCGGATAAATCTGAAAATTACTTCAGCTCACAAAGAGCTAATGCCTGGTTGTGAATATCACTATGATCCATTCTCAAATAATCTCTTGTCAGTAAGGACGTGGTACGTGTCCTCTAACCGACAGTTTCGCCGCCAAATGGCACTGCAGGTAAACAGTTATGACCCGGGGCCCTCTGAACCGAGTGGTTTTGCCGCCAAATGGCACCATAGATAGCGGTTATGGCCAGAGCCAATACGCTCCTTAATGGCTTTAAATCCTTGAGATATGAATCAATAGGATATGATCGATAGGGCATAAAGCCCTCTGTTAGCTAAGATGGATTCAAATTTGTCCCCTTAGACAAACATTCAACCCAGGTCTACGAGTTACCCTTGGACGAAGCAACCCATGGCTGCCGAAAAGGATCCTTCTATCAGGTTGGGTCGACTACCTCCTCTGACTAAGTAGACCAGGGACCACAATGACCCGGGACGACGGAACCATGGGATTTTAATCGGGTCTATTATCCATTCCCCCACCATCTGCTTTAAGTGTAAGATGGTGAAATTTTGAATTTTAAATATCAAATCTCCCAAATCTCCAAATTTGCAAACCTATGCTGCTACTATATGCCAGATAACACGTATTTCTACGTATCTGATTGACGACTAGCCTTAATCGAAAGTTCTCTCTCGTTATCGGGAGGGGTAATTAACTATAGGGGCTTGCGCCTATAGGAATGTTAACCTCTATTATAAAATATATATATATATATATATATAACAAAAGCTGCATTACCTCCGTAATCCCTCCCGAAATCCAGCAAGAAATCCCGCTGAATTCCTATAGCTCGGCGCCGTTTGAGTCCACATCCCGGGAATCCTACTCAAATCTTGTGATCCGTAGCTTCGCTCGCGTTGTTAAATACCCAATCCAAATGAAGGCTTGTGACTGCTTCTCCCTTCAGCTCCACACACGCGAACTGCTCTGTCCGAGCTCCTCTCCCACTCCCGACGCCTTCTTCCTCCCATTCGACCGAAGCTCCCTTCCCTGTCCGACCTCCAGCAGAGAGAGAGAGAGAGAGAGAGAGAGAGAGAGAGAGAGAGAGAGAGAGCTCCTCCATACCTCCATTCCAAGCCGAGATCTCCGATCTCCTCACTCAGCTGAAGCCTCCTCTACCCAAATCCCCCTCTACCCAATCTCCCTTCACTGTATCGCCTCATCCGACTTCCCCCTCCTGTCGGTTCGGAAATTAGACAATTTGATCGGGAGCTCAATTGTTGTGAAGGTAATTTTTTCCCTTCCATTCGCTTCTTCGGCCAAATCCCGTGTCCGTCGAACAGAGTGAGAGAGAGAGGGATTTTTCTCTGCCTTTTATTATTATTATTATTATTATTATTATTATTATTATTATTATTATTATTATTAATTAGTTTTAATTATAAATTAAAGAAAATTAGTTAAATTATTTATAGTTAATTACAATAATCACAATTAATATTTAATTAATCATGATTAATTAAGGTTAATCATTCTTAAATAATATTAATTATGATCATTAATTAATTAACTTTATATTAAATTTAATTAATTAAACCTAATTATAATTAATATTTTTTAATTATAATTAATTATTATTAATGATAATTTAATCATAATTAATTTACTTTAATTATGATTAATTATTCTTAATTATAATTAATTATTAATTAATTATGTATTAATTATAATTAATTAGTTGAGTTTAATTATAATTAACTCTAATTAATTATTAATGATAATAACCAATTAATAATATTAATAAAAAATCCCCTCCACTCTCTTACCTCGACGTTTGTGTCGGACCGGTAGACCGCCCCAAGCACGCCTTTAGTGCGCGTGGTGGGATGGGACCCCGGTGCGACACCTACGACGAGATAGGCTAGTGACCCCTCGATCCACGTGTCAACCACGACAACCCCACGGAGGTATGAAATTTTCTAAACTCAAAACCTTACTTCAATGTTCGCGGCGAATCGGAAAACCGCCCCAAGCACGCCTTTAGTGCGCGTGGTGGGATGGGACCCTAGTGCGGCACCTACGGCGAGGCGGGGTCACTCATAAGTACCCCCGGGTGGGGGGAAATCAAAATTGCTTATCAAAAAATGCTTTTTAAAACCCCAAGCACGCCTGTAGTGCGCGTGGTGGGAGAAAAACAAAAATACAAACGCCGCGGTGTCTCACCAACACCAACCATGCATGTCTTTAGTGATGTGGCGGGTAGGCGGCCTCTTGGTTTTTCCCCTTAACGGGGGAGATGCTGGGAGGCTGCCGAAATTTTGTCTGAAATACAGACAAGGACTTGGAGCAATTTGGGACCTGGACTTGATTGAACTCAGAAGAACGACGGATTACTTGTACTTGGACTCTTGAACAAAATCTAAATGACTTAATAAAGAATTAAACCCAAGTAAAATGAAATTGGACTGAACTCAAGTAAGAATTGAACTTAGACTCAATCTTGAACTTACAAGGACTTAGGGGACTTGAACAAACTGCAAAGGACATGAACTTGATTCATATCAAATGATAATAGACTTTGATTCAAACTTGAGCCAAACTTGCATATGACTTGAACTCATGTGGGACTTGAGCATGAACAAATTTTAACTCAAATGACAAATCTTGGACTTGATTTGAACAACTTGAACTTGGATCACTTGGACCCATATTCAAGCAAATGCAAAGGAACATGTCATAACTTGAACCCAAATGAACAAAATGCAAAGAAACTTAATGTGGACTTGAATGAGTCATAAAGGATCCGACTTGAGTGAGTTATAAAAAACAAGCTCAAGATAAAGGTGGAAGACCTATCCAAATCTCATCCAAACAAAGGACTTGGGCACAAATTCATTACAAGCTTTGGCATAAATTTTATTTGAGCAAACATATTCAACCCATAATAAATGTGAGTGAGAAAGTTGAACATGTCTCGGCTACAAATGATCAAATCGAAGTGGCAGAAGAGTATAATTTAGTTGTCAATGATTGATTCAAAGTTCTTTTCAAATATTGTTGTAGTGTTGATCGCCAATGATACTATAAGACCTTTAAATCATCTATGAACCAGACTCAAATCATCTATGTTTGCAAGATGAATACAGTAATTGAAATGGAAGACACACAATGAATGCAATCTATCCATAAGAAAAAGTTGATTGGAAAGTACAATAATATGGATGCAATCAAGACATAAGATTTCATTGAGATATCATTATGTCGTCACATTGATTAGGATGAAAATGTTATTAAACAAGTTTGCTACACAACATTTGAACCATCTTCGCATGGCAGTGGAAGATGTATGATGTTCAACAAGGCTCATCCATCATTAACAATCAACAATGGTTGTAAAGAATACGATGACCAACTTGCGGACAATAATAATTAGCATACGATGAGTGTAATAGTTTTCCAACACTCAATAATCAGCTAACTCACAAAAAAAGGTTGACGAAGAACAAGAAAAAGCAAATGATTACACCACGAGGAAGGAAGGAATTTTAGATGAATACACAAACATCAAGTTCAAAGTGACACATAATTCTTCCACAATCAATATCAGTCAGCATGTAAGCAAATATAGGAGATTCTTCCAATCAACATACGAAGAAATCAATGCAAAGCAGGAGACTCGTTAGTACACTACGATCCACTTGCAGAAGCAACCATAATGCACGACAGTCTACCTGTACAAAGCAACGAACCACTAAACTCAGAAGCTGCTATGCAACGCCACCGGATTTGCAACCCTTGTACAAGCAGACAGAAGGCGTCTATAAATATTATAAAATACCCCCGCACGTGCACTGTAATTTATATACACATAGGTACACTAAGGGGAAAAATACAATCCAAACCAGCATGGGCCCCGGCGAGCATGTTATTGGTACACACATGACGTCTAGGGATGCTGCGCTGGCTGACAAGTGAATTCTTGTTCGAACCCGATCCTCCTATACGGATCAATAGAAGTCGACAAGGTTCAAACTCTCAAACAAGTATACGGCTATGGAGACCGGTGTATTTATTTTAATACATTCATATTAGGTCTTCAAGGCCTATAATCAAGAGAATTCACTAATAAAAACATAAAGCCTATGAAACTCGATCCTCTGTCGACAGCCCGATAGAGTTGACAAGGTTCATCCATAAAGAGAAATGACCCTGAACACCCCGATGAAGGCCGTGTTGAATGAAGATATCAACCAGAGGGGTCCACAAATATTTTCAAATGCCTTCCAAACTCCACCCAAATACCCATAAAAATCCAAAACTGCAGAAAATCCTAAAATTCCAAAATATTTAAAATATGAAATCCAACCATCCACACTTAAAGCAAATTCCATCCACCATCCGCAACAGTCTGCTGGGGCGGATAAATTCAAATAAACTCTAGCTCACAAAGAGTCAAATGCCTAATCGAAAATATCACTAGGATCCATTCTCAAACAATTTCTTGCCAGTAAGGACGTGGTACGTGTCCTCTAACCGGCAGTTTCGCAGTCAAATGGCACTGCAGGTAAACGTTTATGACCCGGGGCCCTCTGAACCGAGTGATTTCGCCGCCAAATGGCGCTACAGATAGCGGTTATGGCCAGAGCCAATACGCTCCTTAATGGCGTTAAATCCTTGAGATATGAATCAATAGGATATGATTGATAGGGCACAAAGCCCTCTATTAGCTAAGGTGGATTCAAATTTGTCCCCTTAGACAAACATCCAACCCAGGTCTACAAGGAGCGTATTGGCCAACATTCAGTACCATAGCATCCTCATCTCTGCCACACTTAACTTAGTATTATGCTTCTCTTTTAATGGCCAACATTCAGTACCATAAAGCATTGCAAGCCTTACTACCATCTTATAGAATTTTCCCTTAAGTTTGAGGGGTGCTTTTCTATCACACAACAAGCCCGATGCATTCCTCCACTTCAAACATCCAACTTGAATTCTGCTGATAATATCCCCATCTGTTTCACCATCACTCTGAACAATAGATCCAAGATATCTAAAATGTGTACTCTTATTAATGACTTGATCGTCCAAAGTCACAATCCCCTAACTAGGTCTATTACTACTAAAATTACACTCCATATATTCCGTTTTAGATCTACTCAAGCAAAAACCTTTAGTCTCTAATGTTGACCTCCATAATTCAAGTTTACTTACAACTCCCTCTCTAGTTTTATCAACAAGAAGAATATCATCAGCAAAAAGCATACACCAAGGTACATCCTCTTGCAAATGTCTAGTAAGAACATCCATGACTAAAGCAAAAAGATATGGGCTTAAGGCTGATCCTTGATGTAACCCAACCGAAATAGGGAAATACTTGATCAAACCACCTTGTGTTTGAACACAAGTAATAGCTCCTGCATACATAGAGAAGAGAACATTAACAAAAATTATTAAAAGATAACATCCTCAATAATAAGGAAATATTATAATAATAAACTGCATATCATTATAATAAATATTCAACAATATGATAACAATAATAGAAAACTCAATTTAGCATAGAAGATCATAACTAGAGTTTGAAAATAATAGTGACAATATATGAATTAGTCAGAGGTTCTGTTTTTATTGTTGTTGCTCTTGTTGCCCAAAGATTGTTAGCATCTCAAGATAAGTATGATTGATCCATCATAGATAAAAGTGCCTATCACAAGCAAATAGTTGACAACGAGATTAATGAAGAGAAGTCATGAGTAGGATCATTGAATAAAGTATCAATTGAGAGAGTCAATTGAGATTAATGATAGTGTATTCGGGGTGAAGGAAAAAGTTAGTAACACAATTATCGTTAAAGAGTAGAGGAGATTGTTGAGGTAGATTTTAGCGATGGATGTGTCAAAGACTACAAGGAAGAGATTGTGGGCGGTCAGTGTTATTGATATGGAAGTAATGCTAATCAAACAAATACAAACCTTCAAGAAAAGAGACAGTTAAATCTCATTGGGGTGAAGGTAAAAGTTAGTGTATTCGGGGTGAAGGCAAAAGTTAGTACCACAATTATCGTTAAAGAATAGAGGAGATTGTTGAGGTAGATTTTAGCGATGGATTTGTCAAAGACTACAAGGAAGAGATTGTGGGCAGACAATGTGATTGATCTGGCAGTAATGCTAATCAAACAAGCACAAACCTTCAAGAAAAGAGACGCTGTTAAATCTCCTTGGGGAGAAAACACGAGATGCAGGACTGGCTACAACAAAAGCAGGTGCAAAATTAAAGTTGGCAAAGTGTGTTTTGTACTTGATACTAACTCGAGCAAAGGAGGCTGGGGTCGTGCTTTCCTCTTAGTTCAATGGAAGTAAGGATTTTTTCCCCTTAAAAGAGAACAATATTTTGTAGAGAAGGTTTGGCAATGACATACCTAAGGTAGACTGACGATGACTTTGAGGTAGATTGATGGGTGGATTATGTTTGCTTATGTGGATCTTTGTAGTGATAGACAGAGTAAGAGTGATGACAGCTTGAGTTGGTAAAATTAATATTGGGAGAGAGAATCAGGTGTGGCTTCTTAGGAATTGCAGCTATACAGAAACAAGGGAGAAATGATAATGGTTGTGGAATTTCGGTTCACTAAGGAAAAATATTGAGACTGGATAGGTTGCATATGTGTTGTGGAGTTGCTTGTTTGTGAGAATAGGTGATTTGAACTGTGAAGGACTAATGTATTTGAATGTATTGTGCTGGAGGTGGTGTGTTTTTGGTGGAAGATAGTTGCAAAAAAAAAAGGTGATTATCTTTCTAAAGTGATAACATAAGGTAACATGATTGTGTAGAACAATTATTATTTATAACTCATCTAGCACTCTACTAGAATGGAGGAGGATTCGAAAAGCCAGCCTCAAAAAGTTACGATGAAACTATTGATAATACAAGATGATTAGAATTGGTCAAAAGTGAGCACAATTGAATATTTACTTCATACTAATGGGCTACTATTCAACAAATTATTTACAAAATAATTTAAGAATAGAAGAAACATGCCTTATCTACTCTACTATGTTGGATAAAATTTTAATTGACAAAAAAAAATGATTATCTTCCTAAAATTTCACCAAATTCTTGGAAATAAACTAATGTATTATTTTGGGTGAATTTTTTTATCACTATTCAAGTTGGAACCCAATCTCAAATGAACTTTTACTTCCTAATACAATTTTCAAGACAACATTGAATAGGAAAAAGAGAAGTGACATAAATATTTCTATAGGTCATGAAAATGCTGAAATACTATTAGATCGATACAGGAGGAATCGATCCAGCGTGTCTAGAAGGACCGGCACTAGTTAACTCCAGGCAGAAATAAGGTCCAGCAAAGCTGGATTCCGCCCCAAATTATGGTGGGGCCCAAGGTTTATGCAAGGTGGAGGGGGCAGCTAGGAGGGGAATTAATTAGAAGATGTTTCTTAATTGAAGAAGGCAAATTTGGGGGCTGATTTGAGAGAGAATTAATTAGAAAATAATTCCTAATTGAAAAGAGCATATTTGGGGGTTCATTCAGAAGGGGATTAATTAGGAAATATTTTCTAATTGAAGAGGCTAGATTTGGGGCCTGATTTGAGAGCTCTTTTGGTATTTGATGTTTATTGTTTGCTTTAAGTAATCAATTTACCCTAGGGTTAAGGTAATGATTTTTGTATGAACAATTTAGTGAGGTTTTGTTGTCCACTGTTTTCATGAGGGATTCTAGTGACGTCTAGGATTTGGGAGAGAAGGTACTCTCAAAAGAGGACCATTGTACCTTGCTTGTTTGTGTTTCTTTTCTTATAAAAAAAATAATGTTGGAGGGCTCCATAATTTTCTGATGAGATACTCAAGTATTTAATAGGAGTCGAGCACAAAATCAACTAACAAACAATAAATTTTGCACGCACGCAAAATCCCTCAGGTTTAGGGAAACTCAAATTTTGTTATGGGTATATTTGAAATTAGCCTTTTTGTGTTTGATGCTTTCAATGATAGTGGAGGCACAAATGTGGTGAAGGAAACTATTGGTCCCGATGATTTATTTCGTCCAACATTTGATTACATGGAGTCAATAGCACTTGTTATTTTAAGGGATCGACCAGTATTTTGGAAATATCTACTATAGATTTTGCAACAACTAGATTTATATATGTGTGTGATTATCTTATAGCAATTAATGTCTTTTTCATGTACTTCAGTTTGAAAGGGAACAGTTTTGCTTCTCTGTGGTCTTATGAAAGGGAACAGATTGCTTCAATAACAGAGAAGCAAGCTGCTCCCTTTCAAACTGAAATACATGAAAAAGACATTAACTGCTACAAGATAATCACACACATACAAATCTAGTTGCAAAATCTATAGTAGATACTTCTAAAATGCCAGCCAATCCCTTGATATAACAAGTGCTCTTGACTCCATGTAATCAAATGTTGGACGAAATAAATCATTGGGACCAATAGTGTCCTTCACCACATCTGTGTCTCCACTGTTATTGAAAGCATCAAACACAAAAAGGCCCATTCCACATATGCCCATAACAAAATCTGAGTTTCCCCAAACCTGAGTGATCAAAGAGTGATGATAATGAGAATTAAATCCTGGCATCAGATAACTGGTGATAAGACTGCCTTTACGGAGCAAAAAATGCTCAATATGCGAGCGCGGACTGCTGCTCCTTGCGAATATTCTTCCTTCAGTGCTCCCAAGAAAAATGGAGTCACCGCGGGAGAAAATAGAGAGACCATCAGCACCACCATGCCTGGATATCTTAAGTCCTACACCAGAAGAAATTCGAAAATCAAACACATTAACACCATCCTGAGTGCATAAAACACTGCTCTGCATCAAATGCAACAAGGATTGTTAGAAATAGAAATACTTAGTTAGCAGATTGCACTCAAGCATTGGAAGTCTAGAAAAAGCTGAAAATTCTTGAAATGATCAGGTTAATTTTTAACGGTTTTGGTAGATGTGCATCATTTCAAGTAAAAACATAATGTAAGCTTAATCAGCTCAATAAATTACTGCGATGTTTGGTCCAAAAGTTATTTAGATAGCGGCGTAATTTAAATAAGTATTATTTACATAACTTTATCTATCAAATGCTATTTGCTTGACTAAATTCATCTAATTCAAATAATATTATATTATCTAGAATGACCGTTGTATTATTATTTATTCAAACAATCAATAACTTCAACATCTGTAAGTCAAAATATTTAGTTGACATAAAGATATCAAAATATAAGTCAAATGTCAGGTATGTAATTGTTATTTAAAGATGCCAAACCAATAAGCATGTGTAAGTGAATCAAACAGCCACTAATCTTCCTCTTTCAATACGAGAAAACTTTTAGTATTGCACTAGTAATAAAGATCTAAAATTGTCCAAATCATTAAAACTACCTGAGGGAAAATGGTAAAACTTGTAGAAATGAAAATGATCCAAATTATGCATGAGCAAGCATGAGGAGAAGCATCTTTCCTAATAAAAAAAGGACAAAAAATTGTCCAAATTTGACAACATATGAGAACAAAAATAATGAAAAGATATAGAAAGAAATGGCACCAAAGAAAAAAAAAAACCTCTGCCGGACACCAGCACCTATCTCAGCATCTGTGTTATTCACATGAAGAGAATAGAATTTTTTGCCAACAAAAGGTACAGAAAGAGTAGGCTGTGGATTGAGTGAATTGACATCCCAAAGATTAATGGCTTCCCTTTCTGCTATGATCACCTTCCCTTTGCTTCTCCATTGGAGAGGGCTGGAGTATTCCATTTCAGCAACAGGATTGTTCACTTCCCATGTCATTACCAAATCACCGTCACGAATATCATAAGCATTGACAACCTTCTGCCTACTGAATGTGGAGATCAACAATGGTCCACATGGCCTGCGCCAACAAGATTGACTTTCCAATAAGGATGATGTCCTAAGGGAACTTCTGGCCGTTGAAGTAAATCCAGTTCTACTTGATGAGCCTGAGAAACTATTATCCTTTCCCCCAACAACTAGAAAAGCTTTAACATCTTTCGTGTAGAAGTCCCAGGAACAAAATCCAGAATCTAATGCATTTCCTGCTGATGCTGCAACAACATATTGTCCAGAGCATCCATCTATTCCAGGGGCACGAATTAACCAACAATCACCCCATAAATTAGTTGGAAAGCCAGCTGGGGCCTTGTATTCAGACTTCACCTGGTACAGGCATAAGCAATTTTTGAACCTTAGGGTACATATGATTATCATAGAATATTGTACATGGTCCCTAGGGTCAAATTCAATACATAAGAGAAAATGCAATTTGAAATGAATTGACAATCTACTGAAATGAAAGTAAATTTCTCCTTTGAAGGAAGAACTAACAAAAAATAACTTTTTGATGGAACTTTAATTTATAAAAAATAATTTGGAAAAAATAACAAGGGATTTTTGTTATAGTTGACGTACCTCAGAGTTGGAAATGTCATAGTAGGAACAAGAATTATCATCATGAGCAAAAAGAACAGCTTCTCCTCTAGAAACAAACCATCCTCCAGTTGAAACCTTCTGACCAATTTCAGAAAGCTGATAAATGGTAGAATCCTCAGTATCTACGCATGACATTGACGGAGGATTAATCTCCGGAGTACCGATTTCTTCAAGTTTTTCATTAGACTCCAGTTCAACCTCCTGTTGCTGCCCTCTAATCATGCTGCTTGTATCATATTGGCCTGATGATGTATTCTCTGGTTGCATTTTGTTTGCCATGCGATTAGTTAATTACACGTTTACATCAAACATTCTAGGTTTAGGTTGCTCTTCTCTTAAAGACGCCAAAAACTCTAGCGCAACGGGGTTTTCATCAGTGACCATCAAATATATATTTGGGGCTCCATTCATCCTTGAATAAGCTAGTTTACAGCACTTAATTTGTTCCCCTGAGATGACTGATGAAACGAGTTCCCTCATTAACTTGTGATGTGGGAAGAATCTAGCTTCCAGTTTTTCATGTTCTGAGCTTTTAATATAAGGTAAAGAATTCCATGGTATCTCTCTAAGATTTGAAATTACACAATCGTCGAATTTGCCTGAATATGAAAAAAGAATTTCAAATTTGGCCCCATCCTTAATGTTATCCACAGCTTTTTCAACACCAAGTATTTTCTTCTGGATATCAGAAAGAACAAGCCCAGATTTACCTGGCTTGTTCTTATCTAATATGTCTTTGGTTTGCTTGATCTCCAAGGCTATTTTTTGAACCTTGCCTTCTAATAGTGCAAGCTTCTCATGAAGGTTGCTCTGATATCTATTAGCGGTACAAGCATCTTTCACAGATCCCAACCCATCATTTCCCTTAGCTTTTACTGCTTCAATATCTAGTTGCACTGCTTCTTTTCTATGATGCACACGAATCAAAGAAGTGTTTGCAAGTTCACCTTGGAAATTACCAAAATCATTTGAAACATAGGCATTATCGTCTGGGTGTGAATTCGAGCAAATTTTCTCCATATGAACTGATGTATTATCAACACAGACCCCTCCCGTCTTTTCTGGATTTAGGACTTTTGATAAGGAACTAGCGGCCATAGAACTCCGAGCTTTTCTATCTTCATCATTGTCACTTCCCACTGTTTCATCTCCGTGACCACATTTATCAATGTGCTTTACCTCAACCAAAAAAACTTTTTCTCCATGACTTTCTAAACCCCCTACCTCATTACTCCCAATCCTATCCACTGGCTCCATGTTAGGACCAGAAAAATCTTTACCGACGCTGTTTTGAGAATCAGATGGACCAATATATGCTTCTTCAGCTTTGCGACCAACTTTCTTTAAAGCCTCATAAGAACTCCACTGAGGTTTTTCCCCCAAACACCCTTTAGATTTGCAACCATATGTAACTCCTCTCTTCAAGTTCACATATTTCTCACTCTTTACACCAGGGTTCTTACCCAGTTGGGCTTTTGCCGCCAGTTCCTTATCAAAAATCCTAAATCCAGAAAAGCTTCTCTTTTCCCCGAAGCTAGAAATTCTAGTGATGGCATCGCCAGGAAAGTTAGCAAATTTACCTCTGGAAAGGGAAGATGTAGAGCGTAGGACGGCAGTTGCAGGTTTCTCAGCATGTTTGGGAAGCGGGTTATCAGAACGAGTCCGGCTCGGTTTATCATTTCCGGCGGAGCAGCAGGTCATTAATGGACGACCAGTGAATTTGGGGCGGGGATTCTCCTTACCATGATGATCAAGCCCTAGGATCTTGAGATGAGTCTTGGGAGCTTTTTTTGGGCTGCAGCGAGGGGAAGACTGCGATCTTGGCTTATCTTGGAGATGGTGAAGGAAGGGTTTTTTGGGTCATAGAAGCGATGATCTTTCCACTCATCTCAGCCTCTCGGCCCTCGATCCCACGGCTTTACCATCATGGTAAGAGAATCCCAGCCCCATCTCCGCTGGTCGTCCGGCCTGCTGCTCCGCCGAAAATGGTAAACCGAGACCCCTCTCGGCCGGCCGGACTACTGTTGCTCCTTCTGATAACCCGCTTCCCAAACATGCTGAGAAGCCTGTGCCGGAAAGGAGCTGCATTTAACCAGAGTAAAACAATGCCGTTCATAAGCACTTTTTCGTATGAGGAGCTCGAACTATCCCAGTGCTAGGGAAGAAGAAAGATTCGGTGTTGGCGCAGAGGAGATCAATTAATCCATTCGAGCCTTCGGTAATTGATCGGCATTTAAGAAGCTATGAAGAAGGTCTGGGTCCGATAAAAAAAAGGGAAATTTACATACATACCACTTTATACCTAATATTTTACATATCTAACATCTCATATATTAATATTACATATATACCACTCAAATCCCTACTTTACATCGTTTCTACCACTCCATCTAACACTGCCTCACGACGTTTCTGCCTCCCGCCCAATACCAGTGACGGATTGACGGAAGGAGCATCTTCCCGCCGAAATACCCATTGCTGCTAAGTATCTCATATTTCCTTTTGTCGGAGCCTTTTGTCGGACGTCTCGCATTTTCCACCTTCTGAAGCCGAAACAGTTGCTGCTGATCGCAACTCTCTCCACGGTATTGTCCTCTGCCGTTTTTCCTTGAGGTT
Organism: Dendrobium huoshanense; assembly: GCA_016618105.1. Classification (NCBI taxonomy): domain Eukaryota; kingdom Viridiplantae; phylum Streptophyta; class Magnoliopsida; order Asparagales; family Orchidaceae; genus Dendrobium; species Dendrobium huoshanense. Next base: position 812,022 of record CM028346.1, on the reverse strand, counting down.
GCTACAATGGAACTAATACGAACTACTACAGATTTTTGAAAACAAAATATAATTTTTTAAAAAGAAGCAGAATTTCGTAATTGTATCAGTTGCGGATTAGCAGAAATTTTGTGGATTTTATGGATAAGACAGAAAACTCGTCTTTGCTGCAATGGCACTAAATAGATATTGTGGATATAAGCAGAAATTAAAAAAAAAAAAAAGAAATTTTTAAAACAGAAATAAAAGTTAGGAGACAAATAAAACAGAAAATTTTATTTGTGCCATTGTAGCATTTGTGGATAAACAGACAGAAATTTTTTCTTTCAAATAAAACAGAATTTTTTTTTTTGTAGCTTTTGTGGATAAACTTACATGGCATTAATAAGCATTGCTTGTTGTTTGAAACAGAAATTTGAAGAAAATTGTGTATTTATTTGAAGAAAATACTGATGGTTTCTAAGACGACCAATTATGTAAGTGTTCAATGATTCATATGCAAGATTTAATTAATGTTCAAATAACATTTTAACTATTGTTACTGCAGGCATATGGTGACAATATTGAAGAAAATTTATATGCAGAGCAGAAAGAGTATATTTCTGTTGTATTTAAGTATGGTGGAATCTAGGTTCAAACCAATGACCAACATAGAAAGAGGTATGATGGTGGCAAACAAAGGACTGTTAAAGTTGAGAAGGGACAACTCACAATTTTCACACTTAGAGGAGAGATTGCTAGAATATGTCCATGGATTAAGAGTCATCCATATAATATGTATTATTACATATTTGGTACATCACCGAAGGAGTACAAAGAAATCAATTCTGAGGTTGAGGTGACTGAGTTCATAAATGTATCTAATAATAACTTACGTGCTGAGATAGTTATTACAACACAAGGATTAGAAGGACATGAATCAAATTCTACTCTTAAGGAGGTGGTGAGTTCTGAACTAGTAGTTGGCACAATGGAGAATATAGCTGTTGGCACATATTTTCCGGATGCAATAAGTTTCAAACATGCTCTACGATCAGTTGCCATCAAGGAAAATTTTGGAGTTAGGATCAAGGCTAGTGACAAGACACGTGTTATTGCTACATGTAGACCTAGAGGAAGACCCAAAAGAAAAAGATTGCCTAATTTTTTGGAGAAGGATAAGAAGGTCCATAAATGCAGCAAATGTGGTCTTTGGGGTCATCATCGAAGTACATGCAAGAATCCATTAAGGAGTATCATTGATGACGCATTATTATCACAAGTGGGCCAACCAAAACGAGCTAAATTGCCAAGTCGACGGACTCCACAAGACTTCAGTGAGGGTTGTGAAAATGATTGTTCGTATGTTGAAGGTCTCTAAGCTAAATTGAAGACCGCATATGATTTTTTTGGCTGACAATGTTTTTGGTCTTAATTTTTTGTACACATAACTTTGTGTTTTTTGAAGTTCATAACTTTGTGTTTTTTGTACACATAACTTTGTGTTCTTTGAAGTTCATATAGTTAATATGATAAGAAGGTTGAACATGTATGCTATAAGCATTGATTGAACAATTAATACTCCATTTTGATTGAACAATTAAAACTCAAATCTGCACATAAGGAGTTGGTATAACCTGGAGCCAAAACCGAACTGGAGCCAAAACCGAACATGTATGCTATAAGCATTGCTCTACTAGCTTATGCCTGGAGCAAATCAGAAGTGGATACTGGAACCGAAATTTGGTAAAACCTGGAGCCAAAACCGAACTGGAGCTAGTACCAGATTTCATATCTTTAATTTGGGATTCAAATAGAAATTAACATTAAAATAATAAGGAGTTGTTTTAATTCCACAAAAGCTGAAAATACATGATTCTTTTTCATACAATAGAAGGAGATCATTTCTCCAAGTTACACCAAAGTTTGTTTCGCATTCCACAAAAGCAAGCACAACATATGCTTGAACACAATATGACACTAACCAAAATAAACTCGTACTGTAATGTCGATAAAAACCATCACTAACAAAACTTTCAATGTAAGACGAATCGAGTCAAAATTCTTAGAATTCCTTGCTTCATATGCCTTCAATTCGTAATGTGTGACATAAGATGGGGCTTCTTGCTCATCCACCCATTTAAAGTAACTGCAGTCGTCCTCACTTCTATTATAAACACACCTATAAAACTGCCTTCCACTGTTTGGTCCTCGATGGCAGGTAAATAAGACACATTTCAGATGACAATGACAGTACACCTTAGAATGTTGCAGCCTGTTTTTCACAGCGGAAGAGCTGGAAGAACTCATTAAAACTTTTGCAAAACCTGAAATTATGCACAACAGTAGATTGATTGCTTAACCATTTATAAATTAATAAGAAATGCAAGTAATAAAGTTATCGGCCTCCACCAAGAAATGCTAAGAATTTCAGCAAACTCAAGTAAATGCAAGAAATGCTAAATGGATCTTTGAACAACGAGTATTGCAAGAAATGCAAGGAATTTAACCATGCGCGTGAAGCTCGAGCTAAATGGATCTTTGTCAATACTTTTTTCCGTACGGGTTCAAGAAATTCAAGCAGGAATACCTAAGCAAATGTCCGGAAAACCTAACAAAATCATTTTCAAGAACCTAGTTGAACGAGATCCGGAAAACCTAAAAGATCATTTTCAACTATGCCCGAAGAAACTTAACCATGCGCGTGAAGCCCGAGCAACTTCCGATCCTACAAGCGGAGAAGAAGGCGAAGGAGTAGTAGAAGAAGGCGAAGATTTCTTCTTCATGGGAAAGCCCTAGAGACTTCAGATCTGACATGAGAAGAAGAAGCCGGAAAAGCTCCCAAATAAATTGAAGGAGAGGAAATCGAGATGCTAACCTTCTTCCCTAGTCTCCGAGCAAAACAAATCATTTTCAACAAAAATGAGAGAATGCATGAGAGCTTACCTTCTTCCCCCAAGCTCTGATTTCTCCAGTTCAGCCCTAACCGACTCTCAGATTCACGCCGTCAAACAGTAACGCAGAGAAACGTCGTGAGGAGGCGTTAGATGGAGTGCTAGAAACGTTATAAAGTTGGGATTTGAGTGGTAAATATGTAATATTAATGAATGAGGTGTTAGATATGTAAAATATTAGGTATAAAGTGGTATGTATGTAAATTTCCCAAAAAAAAATGATGTAACTTTGCTTTAAGTAATTTTTCTGAGAATTCTGATTATTGAATAACTGTTTCCCTACCGTCTTATGAAAAGGGATGTCGCCATCAAACGAGTCCTAAATTTCTAATTCAACTTTTTTATTGGTAGTAAAAATTCTCTCAATCAATTACTCAAGGTCATCTACGCACTGCACAAAATGTTAATTAACGTAGCAATTTTGCCTTTACTTCCTTAATTTTTTTTTTTTTTAATTTGTGCTGCTACTCTCATCCGGGAGCGGGGCCGTTATATAATAAATTCTATAAATATATTCTGAGATATTTTTCATTTGATTTTTCCAAGTAACCTCTTCCTCATTGGAATTTGTTCTTGATCACTAAGCAGGTCATTTGTACGAGTTGATCCAAATACTAAGATTCTTCTGCATATATGTTTTGTATATTAAGGCTTGTTTGGGACAATTTTTTTTAGTATTTATTACAGAAAGTTGTTAGTAAAAAAATTTAATTTCGTACTACAAAGTTGCTCTAAGAAACCATCTCAAATTAATCCTAAATTTTTTTCTTTGCACAAATTATTTATTAATTCTAATTTAAATCAATGAACTATAATTATAAAAATAATATAATTAAAAATTAATTATGATACAAATAATTAATTTTAATTATTAATGAATTAGTTATAATTATAAATTTTGATTATCATTACAAACTAATCATTATAAATAATAATCTAAATTAATTATCAATTAATCAATTCTTAATTATATTATATTCTTAATTAATTTAAAATAGTGAAACTAAATTAATTTGTTCTTACTTCTTACTTCTTATCTTAATGGAAATTCTTCTTATAGCCGGGTTTGCTTTTCCTCTTCTCCAGTTGTTCGTTGCTCTTCGACTTCGCCGGCTTCGCGAGTTTTGAACGAATCGCTAAATAACTTCGCCTCCTTCGCCGACGTTCCTTTCTGTTGGTTCCGATGTCACACCTACTAGCCGTTCTTCTGCTGGATCGGAAGTTACCACGACGACGATGGGAGCTTGCTCGTTGCGAAGGTAGCCATCTTTCTTCCTTTCACACACTTCTTCGGAAAAATCCCTTCAATCCGTCCAACTCCTAGATTTAGTAAATCCGGGATTTACGAAAAAAGGAGTGAAATGAAGATTTTTCTCGCTGTGAGATTTAACAGTTCCCTAAAGTCCGTTTGGAAGGATTTAGCACTGCTCAAATCCTGCATAAATCCTGTATCCAAACAACCCCATAATGTAAAATGTAAGTGTCAAAGTTATGGGAAGGTTAGAATAATGCTATGCTAAAAAAAAAAAAAAAAAGTAATTGGGATCAAATCAGCTGCATAAATATGATTAAATTCAAATTTACAGTTAATAAGCTCAAAAAATTTCTATAGTTCGATTAAGCATGTTATAAATGCATTAAACATATCATATGCGAGCAAACTATGTTATCTTGATAAATATTATATTTGGTCAAAAACCTTACATTTTGGTAAAATGTAGTATATTTGAGTAACAAATTTTATATTTAGGCGAAATATCTTATTTCTTATAAACTCTTCTATGTGCATGTAGGCCTGGTGGAAATGATGCACGTTGGAGATAAGCTGTGCAGTAGATCATATTACTGCCTGATTGGGTCTGCTTTTGTAGGTAAATACATTCAGCATACTTCAATATCTCAATCTGCGTCCTACTTGATTTCCATCATGTTTAGGACTTGTACCAAGACTTAGGCTTCGTTTGGGACGGCTTTTTTATTGCTTTCTAAAACGGAGTTTTAGTACAAATTTTTTTATTTTTGTACTAAAACTCCGTTTTGGAAAGCAATGAAAAAACCGTCCCAAACGAAGCCTTAGTTGTCTTAATTTCCAGATGTTTAGTTTTTTCTTCTTTTCCGTTAGCTATTCCTTTTAAGATAAATATCTAAGTGAGGAAACTCTTTTAATTATCAACTATTTCTTTTCTTAATTCTTCAAGCAACAAAAAACATAGATATATTCGATTAATTATCCTTTTGTAATATTTGGATTTAGTGGAATAAATAAAATATTTAATAATATATAGGTTTTTTTTATTTGGTCGACAATATTATTCCTAAAATCTTGTGAGGTATGAAACATGAGGAAGTTATAGGGTTGGCTGGACTTAATTTTATAATTCTTCGATCGCAAACTTCCAAGAGAACTGTTTTGGTTCTAATATTACTAGCTTACCATTTGCAATTTGTTAGGTTTATGTGAGGAAATTGAGAAAGGCATGTGTCCTTCAATGATGAAAGTACTACAACAACAACATTAAGCATTTATCCCACTGTAGAGTCGACTGTATGAAGCCATGAATCATTTTTCTCCATTCTGTCATGTTAAGAGTTAAATTCACATTTAAATCTAATAAAAAAAGTTATTTCTAATATGATCTAACCAAGTCTTTTTAGGTATACCTATACCTTTTTTAACATAAGTCAAATCTAATACATCTACTTCCCTAATCGGATCATTGGAAGGCTACCGTTTTATGTGATACCTTTCTTAACATAAGTCAAATCTAATACATCTACTTTCCTAAACAGATCATCGGAAGGCTGCCGTTTTATGTGACCAAACCATCTAAGGAGACTCTCTCTAATCTTATCTTTCACTGGAGCTACTCTAGCTTTTTCACGTATATGCTCATTTTGTATCCAATCTCTAAGAGTAAAGCCACTTATGGACCTGAGCATCCTCATCTCTGCAACACTTAACTTAATATTATGCTTCTCTTTTAATGGTTAAAATTTTGTAACATAAAGCATTGTAGGTCTCACCACCATCTTATATAATTTTCTCTTAAGTTTGAGGTGGACTTTTTTATCACACAACAAGGCCGATGTATTCCTCCATCTCAACCATCCAACTCGAATTCTACTAATAATATCTCCATCTATTTCACCATCACTCTGAACAATAGACCCAAGATTACAATGCCTTATAACATAGAATGTTGGCCATTAAAAGATATGCATAAAATTAAGTTAAGTATTGTAGAGATGAGATGAAGATGCTAAGGTGCATGAGTGGCTTCAATATTAGAGATAGAATGTGAAACGAGTATATACAAGAAAAGGTTGGAGTAGCTCAAGTGGCAGATAAGATTAGAGAGAGTCGCCTTAGATGATTTGGTTATATGAAACGACCCAATTAGTAGAATAGATGTGTTAGATTTGACCTATATTAAGAAAGGCTGCGGTAGACCTAAAAAGACTTGGGTAAAAATTATTACAAATAAGCTTTTCTTTATTAGATTTAATTGAGAATTTGACTATTAACAAGACATAATGAAAAAAAAAAAAAAGATAATGTAGCTGACCCCACGTAGTGGGATAAAGACTTTTTTTTAGTGGGATAAAGACTTAATGTTATTGTTGTTGTTAGTTAAATATATGGCGGAACATGATCTTAGGACAGGATAAACTTGCTGAACATAGTCTCTCAAGTTGCACCTTAGTATTAAATTGTTAATAATTGGATTGTTTCAGACAATACTAAGTAGTTTCAATCAATTTACAGTAGACCAAGCTCTGAATTTTCCCTGTTAAAACATCAATAATGTCAAGTGTATCGGTCCTATATCTTAGTAAGGTGTTTGTAGCCTTGTAGACTTTTGACCACCCTGGTGGGAAATTAATTGCATAAGTGAATCAAATTCTCACTACAAGGCATATATGATATTTAAATGTAAGAACTATTTGTTGTTTATTTTATTCATGAAATTTTTTATATAAATTTTTCTAAGCATTCTTGTTTTTTATCTTTGTTTTCTTCTTGATGGCCATATGTTTGTATTCACCTTTTTCTACTTCAGTGACGGTACCTCATTCCAACTGTTATGCCCTTGATAACAGCATCCGCCTTGTTGATTTTGTATCCAACACGCTCATCTGGCTTAAAAGTCAATTCTTTTCGATAGTTTCATGTAATGTGTTCATTCATCTTTTACTTTTCTAGTTTTTCTTAATCTATTTTTCAGACATATTGGATTGGTCATGTTCTTACGCATGAAGGGCAGGTAACTTTATGAAATAATAATATTTGGTACTTTTTAGATAAGATCCTTATATTTGTATTATTTTGTATGTTTTTGATCCACTGAGGGTTCTAGAATATTCTGGCAATTTTTTCTTATTGCAGAAAACTAAAAAGATGTGAACATGGGAGAAAATTGATAGGAAACACTTTTAGATCTCAAGTATTTTCTATCAATCTTCGAAAAACTACGAGAATTCTCCACAAAAAGTCACACAAAATCACAAAAAATAGTGGATAATTTGTATTATTTGATGAAATAGAAATGGAAAATATCAAGATACAATTGATCCTCTATTAGAGAGGAGGATCGATCTCTCCCAAATCTCTAAATGCCGCTAGAGCCCAAAGAAAATCTAAATCTAGGCTTCAAATTTTAGCCAAATTCAAGATGCCATAGACATAGGAAAACAAAGTATTTAATGCATACAAATCAAAAGGAAATCCCTAAATAGTCCATACATTCAAATTTCCCTCCCAAATCCCTCAAAAATCCTTTCTAAAATGCTCTGTTAGATCTTGTGGTTCATGCGGCTAAAGCAGGAGGGGAGGCGTTTCGCCTCGTTCGCGCCTCGTTCCCGCCCACGTGGACCGGTCTAATGGACCGATTTAACAATACTCCCATCTCAAAGATCCACCTTGTCCTCAAGGTGGAGATATGCTCGTGTTCACGTGGAGGTGGCCATTCTTGAGGTGGCTGAAAATCCTTACCAAATTGTTGAATCAAGGGCTGCACTGAAATAGAAACATTCCCTCCCTCCTCAATCTTGATCACATCTAGCATGTGTAGTCCCACCTAATAATCTTCCTCCACCTCTTGTAGGATTCTAACCATGATCTTAAGTGATACTATGGCTTTGGATAGCCCTTCATCTCCCCTTATAACCACCTTTCTCCCATCCACAATTAATTCCATCATGAGTGCTCCCCAATTGTCCTTGGTTTCCCCCAAGGTTTGCAACCACTTTATCCACAGGATGATATTGATACTTCCTAACTCTAGTGGGAGAAAATCTTCCATTACTTGAATCCTCTGGATGTTTAACACCACTCCTCTACAGATTTTATGGCATTTCTCCACCTTCCCTATACCCATCATCACCCCATAATAACCGGTGTCCACCAATCTCACTCCCAATTAGTTGACGACCCGACTGAAAATAAAATTTTTGGTAGCCCCACTGTAAATCAATACTACCACATATATGCCTGATATTTTCCCCTTAACCTTCATCTTATGATTCGAAGTGATTTATACTATTGAATTCAGGGAAACCTCCACCACATCCAAATGCAACTTGTCATCCATCTCTCGCTCACCTCCCTCCTCAGTTCTCTCGTCATCATAGACGGTGAGAACCTAAAGAGTTCGATCTCTACACCTGTGCCCTAGAGTATACTTCTCATCACACAGGAAACATAACCCCTTTACCCTCTTCTCCTGCATTTCCTTCTCTATCAGCCTCTTGAAATTTTTTCCACTCCCTCCTACTAGGTTCTCCATGGTGGTCTCATTAATGTTGCCTGATGTAGGCCCCTTTGGTGCTAGAAGAGTATTCGTCGTCCTATAAGAGCCTCCTGAGTTGCTACTCCTAGCTCCCTTCTTTAGATTTTTCTGATTTTCAACCAGCTGTGCGAACTTCATGGCCTACCCCAAGTCTCGCGGCATCATGACAATCTGCCTTTATTCCCTTCATGAAGTTCCCCTCAAGTACAGTATATGTTAATCGCTCCACCCTACTGGTCAGATGCTCAAACCGCTCTCGATAGTCTGCTACTGATCCCTCCTGCATCAAAGTAAAGAACTGCTCATATAAATCTTTTCTCCGGTCGGTTTGGAGTGTTCTATTATGCAGTCCTTGAATTCCCTCCAATTCTTAATAGGCATCCTCTGGTCTCTCCACTGGTACTATGATAAAGCTTTCTCTTCTAAGCACAAGATTGCCGCTATTAGCTTCTCCTCCTCCGCCAACCCATTGACGGCGAAGTATCTCTCCACCTTATAAATCCACCCATACACATCCTCCCCTTTAAATATGGGCATCTTTAGCTTCCTCACCTTCTGATCGCCACCATTCTCCCTTATTCTTCCATAGCTTCCTCTCTCCCAAGTGCTCGACCCTCCCCAAAATCTCTAGCCGGTGGCTAGAGCCCAAAACTCCCTAAAAACACTCTAAATTTTAGCAAACACAAGATAAAACCAAACTCTAGGTTAAACAATGTATTTAAAACATTCAAAATATAGTTAATGCCAAAATAACCCATATAATTTGAATTTATCTCCTAATCCCCTTTTTAAGTTCCTCTTAATTGTTGGCCTTAATTACTGCTAAACTGCTGAGCCCCTCCTCAATTAAATAGATACATGTTTCGCCAAAACATGTGGAATGATGTTTCGTCAAATAGGCGTCTGTTTGGTGTCTAACAATACCCCCTCCCAAAGACCACCTTGTCTGCAAGGTGGAAAGACGGCTCCTTCCTTAACTTTCTCATCATAAAAATAATGAAAACCTGAAGAGTTCGGTCATTACACTTGTGACCCGGTGTATACCTCTCCTATCATATGAAACTTAACCCCTTCGACCTATTTTCATGTAGCTTTGTCTCTGTGAATTTTTTGAAGTTTTCCCTTGATCTTTCTCCTACAGTTTTCTCTTTTGGGTCTCCTTAAGAGTACCTGATGTCAGCTCCTTCGATGTTAAAAAGGTTGTGGTCATCCTGTACAGAACTCTTGAGTTGTTGCCTCTAGCCCCTCTCTCCAGGTCCCTCTGATCCTCCACTAGCTGGGCTAGCTTCATAGCCTCTCCTAAATCAAGAGGTCTTATCACTCTAACTACCGCCCATATCTAATTTGAGCCCTTTCATAGTGTTCCCATCCAGTATAATCTCCAAAATTTTGTCAAGTTTGTTGTCCAAGTGCTCAAATTTCTCACGATACTCCACAACTGTCCTCTCTTGTGTATGGGAATTTTTTATTGGGCAAGAACTGCTCATAGAAGTCCCCTCCTTGTTTGTTTGAATTCCAACAAGTAGTCCTTAAACTCCCTTCAGGTTCATAGAGGTCTCCTCATATCCTTCCGCTAGTATCATGCTAGAGCTTTTCCCTCCAAGCATATCCCGGCTAACATCAATCTTTCCTCCTTCGTCGTCCTATTGACGGTAAAGTACCTTTCCACCTTGTAGATCCACCCATAAGGATCATCTCCCTTAAAAATAGGCATCTTCAGCTACCTCACCATCAGATCTCCTTTGTCACCCCTACTTCCTCAAAAGTTTTCCATCTCCAAGGGGGTGGTTCCTCCTAATTGTGCCAATTATCCATTCTCCGCTCGTATCCAAACCTTTCATTACAAGCCCACATCCTCCCTTCAATTTCAGCACCCCGTCAATCATATTCATCCCTCCTCCTTTCAAATTTGACATCCCTTCAATCATAATAAACCCCTTGACTTTCAAATTCAGACCCTCTCCTTTCAATTCACCATCCCTCTGCTCATGCCCAACTCCCTCACGCCTCTCCACACTCTTTACCCGACTCCTCCCTAGGCATAGGCTTTAGGGGATGCATTTTTCCTGCTCCCTCCAAAATCTTCACCTCCTGATCTTCTCTTTGCATTATTGGCTTAGGGATTTCCCCACTTCCTTGATTGTCGGTGGCTTCCCTCACCTTCATCGGATATGTTTTGGTTTGACCCTCGAGCAATTTCTTTAGCATCTCCTCAAGGATGGAAAATTTTTCATTGATCTTCTTATGGATGGCGGCAATTTGAGTTTTGCAATCTAAAATTTGGGCTTGGAGATTTGAAATTTTAGATTTCATTTGTTCAATCTCCTCCTCTAATACTTCTATCTTGCTTCCTGTCATAGGAAGCAAAAAATGGCCAAAACAATAGATTTGGTGCTCAAACAGCCAAATTTAGCTATACGGAGGGGAAAACGCTCCTTAAATCAGCAAGGAAGTCCTATATTTCTGCCCAGGACAACGCTCTGATACCACTTTGCTAGGAAGTTGTGGGCTCCAAAAATTTGTCCCCGGCCTCCGGTCGCACTATTGTTGCTTTTATTTTGGCGAGGGAGTTTTTACAGAATTAAGTTCTAGGGAAAATTTTGGAAGGCAGATGGGTTTGTAGATAAGACACTACCTAGAGATTTCGCCCTCATTTTATGAGGACTTTATGATCTAAGTTCTGGTTTCCTATAGGCACAATCTCCTATGTTTAATTACCCCTCCCACTAACGAGAGAGAACTTTCAATTAAGGCTAGTCGTTAATCAGATACGTAGAGATACGTAGTATCTAGCATATAGTAGCACCATGGGTATTTGAAATTTGAAGGGTTTAATACATTTAAAAGTAGAAATTTCACCATCTAGCACTTAAAACGGATGGTGGGGGAACGGATGATGGACCCGATCAAGATCCTATGGTTCCATCATCCCGGGCCATCGTGGTCCCTAATCTACTTAGTCAGAGGAGGTAGTCAACCCAACCTGATAGAAGGATCGTTGTCGGTAGCCATGGATTGCTTCGTTCAAGGGGACCTTATAGACCTGGTGTAAATATTTATCTAAGGAGACAAAATTTGATTCCACCTTAGCTAACAGAAGGCTTTGTCTCCTATCGGTCATATCCTATTGATTCATATCTCAATGATTTGATGTCAATAAGGAAAGTATTGGCTCTATCCATAACCGGTATTTTGTGGTGCCATTTGGCGGAAAAACCACTCGGTTCAGAGGGCCCCGGGTCATAACCGTTTTTCCTGTGGTGCCATTTGGCGGCAAAACTGCCGGTTAGAGGACACGTACCACGTCCTTATTGGCAGGAGATTGTTTGAGAATGGATCCTAGTGATATTTTTTACTATACATTTAGCTCTAAGTAAGCTAAAGTTATATTTGAATTTGTCCACCTCGGTAAACTATTGCGGAGGGTGGATGAATTTTACTTTAAGCATAAATAGATAATTTCAATTTTAAATATTTGGGTATTTGGGATTTCTAGAATTTTGGATTTTATGGGTATTTGTGTGGAGTTTGAAAGGCATTTGAAATATTTAGAATGGACCTCTCAAGTTGAGATTTGCATTCAATACGGCCATCATCGGGGTGTGGGGTCATTTCTATTTGTTGATTGAACATTGTCGACTCGGCCGAGCTGTTGATCGAGGATCGGGTTTCTCGTAAGCTTTGTGCCTTTGTTTGTGAATTTTCGTTATCAAAAGCCTTGAAGGCCTAATATGAACGTACAAAAATAAATATTTCAGTCAATTTTGTGATCGTATATTTATCTGATGATTCGAACCACGTCTACTCCTATTTACTTGCTTAGGAGGATCGGGTTTTGTAGGCTTTGCACCTTTATTTGTGAATTCTTTTGATTGTAGGCCTTGAAGGCCTTCAAGGCCTACAATCAATGTATTAAAATAAATACACTAGTCGCTACAATCGTGTATTTGTTTGAAGGTTTGAACCCTGTCGACTCCTATTGATTTATATATAAGGATCAGGTTCAAACCCGAATTTACTTATCGACCCGCACAACATCCCTAGGTGTCTCGTGTTTACCAATAACACGCGCGCCGGGGCCCATGCAGGTATAATGATTGAATTTACCCCTTTATGTACCTATGTGTATACAAATTATGGTGCACGTGCAAGGGTATTTTGAAAGTATTTATAGACGCCTTATGTCCACTTGCAAGGATGTTGCAGATCCGGTGGCGGGCCAGAACAGCTTCTAGATTGAGTTGTTCGCTACTTTGCACAGGTAGATTATCTTGCACTACTTGCATAATTTTTGCAGGTAGATTGTAGTGCACTAACTAATCTCCTGCTTTTGGCTCGTAGGAACTTGTATTTTCTATACATCCTTTGCTTCTGCCTCCTTAGAAGGTATTGTATATATGATGGATTCTGAATCCTCACTAGTGGTATGACTCTTATTATCGCTCATAAACAGTTCATTAATTTGAGTGGACTGTTGTATAAATAAGGAGTCTTCTATAGTGGCTCGTAGGGACTTTCACATGTACTAGTAAGCTTGCCTCATGTAGAATTATTATTTGCAGTCAAGCTAAAATGCTTTCTTGGAGTTGAACACTATTGATTGTACATATACTTCATTCACTCCAAACTTGTTAAATTCATCAAACCATTATATTCATTTCATGTCAAATCTCATTATATGTAGAGGGCAAATGATAGTAGATCTTGTACCATTGCTTGCGAGCTTGCCATCACATTTTTCACTCTGATCTTTACTTATAAGTGGATTGTCCTTGGGGTTCTTAATCCACTAGGGATTCTTGCATGTTCATTTGCATTTGACATTTTCCTTTGATGTATTTTCTTGGAGTTGGGTTGTTGTTGAAGTGCGAAGTTTGGAAAGGCGTGAGAAGTAGAGAGAGAAGCTCCACAGATTTAGGAAGAATTTGGAAGAAGATCTTGAAGAATTCGTGTGGCATTATTGGAGATGAAAGATGGTGGCCGGTCATCCAAGGATGACCGGAACACCAAAAATTTGCTATCTATCGCGAGTCTATTCATGTTGGATTCAAAAGGTAGATTCTCCTTCAATTGAATCTCTTCTTTTCGGATTTTGGAATCCCCTCTTGTCATTAAAGAGGGATGCTTAAATGCTAGGGAAAAACCTTTGCCGATTTTAGGCAAAGTGAAGGAAATTATTTTGGTTTTTGATATGCCTAAACCTTTGGAGGCTTCCATTGATGGAGCAAATGATAAGGAAGCATCTTCTTCAAGAGGGCGTTTTGCAGAAATTTTGAAGAAGGACATGGTTATTCCAATTACTTCTCCAAAATTGGATATCCCTAATGTGTGGACTAAAAAACCTCACATTAAAATAAAATTAAGTGAAATACTTGATAATATGGGAGATGAAATTGTTGTCATTATGGACAAGGAAAAGGAATTATCTAATGTTCAAACCTTGAACAACACCTTGGTCGTTAAAATTCTTAGAAAAAAATATCCTTTTTCTAAGTGTTCATTTGAATTACGAAAGTAATAGTCTAAATTTGGAAGTTTTCATATTACATTGCTTGGTCTTGATTGGCTCCTTTGCTCATTTCAAACCCAGGAAGCCATGGAGGGAGTCCTTAATGGGGGACCGTGGCTTGTAGGGGGTTTTGTGGTTGGCTTAGACATTTGGTCTCCAACCTTCTCTCCTTATTCTTTGAATGTAATTTCTTCTCCAATTTGAGTTCATCTTCCACATTTTCCTTTACATTGTTGGGATGAATCCAATATCACAAGAATTGTTTCTAGAATTGGAACTACACTTTTATTGGATGGTAATATGTTTAGGTAGGGGAGGAGAGAATTTGCTAGATCTTGCATCCGAGTTAATTAGAATTCTAAACTCTCTGTTGGAATTTGGGTGGAAGGGATTCATGGTAGATATTTTCAAAATTTTGAGTATGAAAATCTATCTTCTTTTTGCTTTAAATGTGGAAAAATCGGGCATATTGATTCTGTGTGTCCCAATTCAACACAGAATCAAAATCCTATTGTCAAAGAGATCCTTAAAAATTCATTTCAATTTGATAATACTTTGGGACCTTGGATGCACGTGAAGTTCAAAAATAAGAGAAGATCTATTCCAGATTTTAAAAAGGTTTCAACCATAGATAAACCAAAAGCTGGTGGTGTTATTTCCATGGTAGATGTTAAAGAAGACGGGAAAACAGATTCTTCTGTTTCTAAAATTCAAGTTGTTACTAAAAACAAGGTAGAAGATGGAATCCAAAAGCCCAACAGCAATTTGAATTCAAATTATGAATTCAAAATTCTGGGATTTGTGGAGGAAAGAGTGGAAGTACGAGCTGAATTTGATGCTGAAAATCGGGATACTATGGCTGAACCTGTGAATAAAAACTGCTCCATTTCAGGATTTCAAAATTCAAAATTTGAAATCCCACAAATCATGGAGGTAGTTAAGGTTGTTGAGGAGTTAAATCTTGATTTTTCTACAACAAATACAAATGGACTAACTGTTGTTAGTCCAACGTGTATGCCTAAGATAGCTGAAGATTTAAGCATTCAAAACCCACAAACGATGAAGGCGGTTATGGAGAAGGTTGAGAAAGAGAAAATTTTGATTTTGACTCCTTCTAAGGCTGCAAATACTTCTGCTGAAAAGAAGGAAGTTCAAATTTCAGGTTTGACTTCTACAAAGGCCACCGATTTTTCTAAAGATGCTGAATTTTTGGGAGCTCAAAAAACATATTTTGAAACATCAACTACTTTGGCGGTTGATGTTAGTATAAATGGTAAATACACTAATATCATTGATTCTTCTTCTCCTCCATCAGCTATTAGCTTAAATTTCAAAAAAACTATTCTTAAGAAAGATAAAAACTTTTTTAAGAAGAATGTTTCACCCGGTTCAAAGCATGTTTTATTCAAAGAACTTCTGAAAGTTTGTTAGGGATGTTAAGCCCTATATAACTGGCCCAAAGCTAATTAAAAGAGAGAGGTGAATTGGAGAACTTTAAAACCAAAGATAAAACTCCAACCAAAAATCACCACAAACAAAGTGCAAAAATTAAATGCGGAAGTAATAAAAAGAAAAGAACACACCAGATTTATAGTGGTTCGGTCAAACTTTGACCTACGTCCACTCCTTGGAGGCACCCTCCAAGTATTGCACTACAAAATTGTCTCTCCTTTAGCCCCCACAGCTAGGCGGAGAAGCCCTTAAAAAATCACTTCCACCTTCCCCGGTGCAGCGGAGTCACCGGGTCCTTTGACACCAAGGAGATCTTCTTCTTTGGTGAATTTACCTCGAGACAAGCCTTGAATCTGATGGTACTAAGGTGAGAGTTCGCCGGAGCAACCGTGTGGATCCCCCACCACACTCCCTTGAGTTCCTCGCCCTCACAGGATCTTTTCCCTCTCAAACTCCACCCTTTCCTCTCTCCCTTTCAAGCTCTCTCTTCAAGTTTCCCCCACAAGAACGAAGCTACAATGGCTGTCAAAGACACTTACAAAGTGTCTTGCCATAGCTTAAATAGAAGCTCTCAAAACAAGCTCATTAATGCAAGTTGCCGACATTATCGTCCAAGACGATAGGCATATCGTCCTGGCCGATTAGTTCAAATATGAGGAAAATCGTCCTGAATATCGTCCTAAAATGAAGCTGGACGATGTCTAATCGTCCCGGACGATCTTACGATCGGCCTGGACGAAATCCCCATTAATTGCTTTCCAAAACTGCCTGAGAAATTTTGGAAAAATTGTCCTGGATCGGCCAGGCCGATATTTTATAGTCCAGGCCGATATACCAGGACGATATCCAAAAATAAGATTTTCCTAAGTAGATATGGCGGCAGATTCTTGCTGAATTGAGCTGATCGTCCTGGCCGATACAAAATCATCCAGGACGATGTGTTTTGCATAAAGACGGCTGCTTTAATGAGGATGCCCTAATTAGGGTTTCTACTTTTGTCAGATCGTCCAGGACGATATAAATATCGTCCCGGACGATGTTACCAAAAATAGAAATCTTTTAGGGCACAACAGAAAAACTTCCAAGTTACAAATCATCAGATGCCACACCAAATACAACAGACTCAAGAAAGGAAAAAGATTACAAACTGACACAGATCTAGTCTACCCAATCTTGAGTTGGTTCCAAATTGCAGTCTGATCGTGTGGACCTGAAACGTTAGCACATTAGGCAATCGTAGCGAAATAAGGAATGTTTGCTATCATCAAAATCATAAACCATTGATCCGCAACAACTTCAAGCATTGGGTCCGGTGAAAGAATTGCCTAGAAGGAAAATGTCTGAACACAAAGAGAAGAACCATTTTAAAGGTTCTTCTTCCTTTGTATCCCATTAATATGAAGAAGGATTCTTCAGTGGATAGCAACAAAAGAGAGATAATTTTGAAGATGGAGCACATGGTCTTAAAGTTTGGCATAGTTTTACCAAACTTTTGGAATTTATCTTTGAATTGTAATTTTATTATTAGCTTTTATTTCATTTTCCATACTTTAATTTGTTATTTTAAATTTTGCCTAATTGTTTATGAGATCTTTACTATTTCTTATTCTCTAACTGAATGGGAACTCTGGGATACTAATTAACCCTCGGGTTGTCTTATATTTTGGTATCCCCTGCATCTCAACAGTTTCAAAATAGGAGATAGTGGATTTCATTACAGTTATAATAAGTTTAAAATAACAAATTTATTTTTTAATAAGATACTTTTTCATGTTGAAAAATGTATCATTAGCTTCTTTTTCCTAGTTTGTATTAGGTTAACTACTTTTTCATCTTAAATGCAATTTATGCATCTTCTCAAAAAAATAGTTGGGTTGTTGTTGGTAATAAGGATGTCATCACATTCCTTCGTGTTCACCCATTTTTGCAAATATGTTTAATCAAACAAATCCTTCTACCACAAATCCTTGCATTCACTTTGAGTTGTGTTTGCTTGCATGAAGTTCATTTTCTTCGATCTTTATCGATCACAAATGAATCGTTTCGATGGTTGCAAGCCTTATATCATTTCTGAGAGTAGCTTATGATTTGCACAATAATTTTGTTTATTGACAAAAAATTGAAGGCTTTGCATCATTTCTTATGAACAATTTGTATGCGGAGTTCTTCTCCTACCATGAGTTCTTGCACACTTGCTTATATGATTGGTACAAATGTCATAATTATAAGCCTTGAATGATTTGCAATATTCATTCATTTGTTTGTAGTTAGACTATGCATCACCTCTACTTATTGCTACGACCTTCTTTTTAATGGGCTAAAGCTTTATTCATCATACGCCCCTTTCTTATATGGTTGTATTTGGAGTCCCTTGGTCATCACAAGCTTTGTGCTCATTCATGTCCATTGGAATGATTAGGATTCGCTTAGATCTTGATTGTTCATTCATCGATCCAAGGTTTGGCTTTGTATGCTCCTTTACAATTCAAGTTCTTTAGAGTTTATATTCATCCAAGTTTGAGTCAAATGTTTGCAGGTTCAATTAATGTCTAGATTGAGCTCAAGTTAAGTTCAAATTTTAGTTATTCATTTGAATGCATCTCCACGAACTCCTTGTATACGCTTGTAGGTGGATTTTATTCTCTTTAAAATTTTCTAAGTCATAAGTTCAGTTAAAACTTTTGGCAGCACTTCTGCATCGTCCCTGCGTAGGGGCTGCCTTAGACTGTGTATGGCCTTCCCACCTGCCAAGAAAGGCAGCCATGATAGGTGTCAAATGACACCGCGATCGCAGTCTCGTTCCCCGTCGCTAACAAAAGCGGTCATAGGGTCTTCAAGTAACATGTTTAAAATACAATAATTTCCCCGCATAAAAGCAGTGACGGATACTTAATTAAATAATTCTTCTACAAATAATAAATTTCCCCGCTACTAAAAAGTGCTCATGGGTACTTATATTTCATGCATACGATTTTCCCCGCTCGCTGATAAGAGAGGTCCCGGGTACTTAAGTTTCCTCGCTCACTAACAAAAGTGGTCACGAGTACTTATTTCATGCATAGTAATGTAAAATACTAGTATCGGGCTTTTTACCTTGGGTGTGCAGTAATTAAGGCGACGACGACAAATGACGGCAACGGTGGGAAACCTGCGATGTAGAATTTAAATTTTATTATTATTATTTATACAATAAAATTAATCATATATGCATTTTTTATTTGAAAACAAAGGCTAGAGAGAGAAAGAGAGAGAGAGAGCTCTCTTTCTAGGGAGAGATCTTTCTTTCTAGAGAGAGAAAGAGAGGGAAGGAGAGGGAAAGAATGTATTTTTGGTGTAAAGGGTGTAGGAGGTGTAGGAAAATGAGGGGAGAGGTTTAGAGAGAGAAAATCCCTCTCTTCTCAATTTTGGAGAGAGAAAGAGAGAGAATGGGCTCTCTTTCTAGAGAGAGAAAGAGACAAAAAGAGAGGATTTGATGGGGCTTTGCATGGAGAGGGGTTTAGGAGATATAAGAAAGTGGGTGGAGAGGTTTAGAGAGAGAAACCCCCTCTTCTCAATTTTGCAGAGAGAAAGAGAGAGTGTAATTTTTTCTCTCTCTAGAAAGGGAATTTGGAGGCATATTGGAGAGGAGAGATGCTTGTGATGGAAAGGGAGCCATTCATGAAGAAATTTCTTTCTTGTTTTAGAGAAAGAGAATTTTCTCTCTCTAGGTTAGAGAGAGAAAATGAGTGATGAGGGATTTTTTTTATTGGAAGGGTGTAGAAGGTGTAGGGAAATGTTTTTTGTGAAGGGTGGTGTGTGATTTATGGGATGAATGTGGAGATATGAAAGAATTAGGGTTAGGGTTGGTTGTAAGTTTAGAGAAAATGTGATGGAGGAAGAAGAAGAAGATGAAAGAGAGGAAGGAGAAGAGAGGAGAGGAGAAAAATGGAAGAAAATGATGAGAAATATGGAGGGATGAAAAAGGAAGTAAGAAAATGGAGAAGAAGAAGAAGAGGGAAGGAAGAATAAGAAGAAAGAGAATGGAGAATGGAGAATGGAGAATGGAGAATGGAGGAAGAAGAAGAAGAAGAAGAAGAAGAAGAAGAAGAAGAAGAAGAAGGAGAGATTTTACCTTGGAGAGCTTGGAGGGAGAGGGAGGCTGGCCTTGGAGAGCTTGGAATGGCAAGAGGAAGAGAGGGGGCCGCTTCTTGCGTTAGTTTGGTCGTGAGATGAGAGTGGGGGTTCGGTCATGAGAGTGTGAGGGAGTGAGGAGGGGTATTTAGGGTATTTTTGGGGATTTTTATTTTAAAAAAATCTTTTTTTATTTAAAAAGCTCTCTTTCTAAAATATTTTTTTTAATTATATTGCACAAAATAAAAATAAAAATTTAATCTTGCATCGAGTTGGTCACCGCATCGCTGCTCGCACACATCGTCGCCTCGATTTGGATGCTCAAAAATTAATTTTTCATCGATCGATGAAGTCCATCAATATGGGTGTCGATCTTAGTTGTTTCTGTTGCTCCGAACGCTTCGGCACTGTCTGTTTTGCAAACGGAGGTCATCTCGATGATTTTGGGTTTTCGATCGACACGCATCGTGTGAGTTTTTGCGCGATTTCGAGCTCTTTCTCCTTTGAAACCCACCTTGCGCGGTCGGCTCGATCCCGACACTAGTATTAGGGTCAACAAAAGTGGTTGCAGAAATCCAATTCCCCTTGGCTGAAATTGAATTTCAATAATCCAAATACAACCTCCAAGTCTATTTGTAGAAAGATAACGAAAGAAACGCTCTTCAGTTGATGAAATAGTGAAGAAAATGAATCATATACAATGGATCCTCAATTGGAGAGGAGGATCCGACTCTCCCAAATCTTTAGCCGACGGCTAGAGCCCAAAACTCCCTAAGAACACTCTAAATTTTAGCATACACTAAATAAAACCTAACCCTAGGTTAAACCTCGTTCGCGCCCGACGGCTAGAGTTTTGACGTTTTTTGCTAACTCCACAAAATCTGTTATTATTTTTCTTGCCAATTTTTTGCTGCTTCAATCATGGATTTATTTTAACATGTGCGTTATATGTGTCATTTTTCTCCCACCTTCATTCCTTATGTGAAGTTCCTATTTTTATAATTGTTTACTGATTACAAGTTTCTGTATTATGACGCTTTCATTGTTGTTTTTCTGGATATATTCTGTTTTTCTCTAGATGAATGCTTGGATGGGTTTTAATGGCTATACATATCATCTTTATTTTTATGCATGAGATATGGATCTAATGATGTGTATCTGGCCACAATGCAGGATGGTGATTTGGTTGTGCGATTTTGTAAAGATGTGGAATTCCGATCTCAGATGGTATGATGCACAGCCTCTGGTCATTGAATTAGCACCAGTTGAAGTTTATGTTTTTTACTAGATATGCTTTTTTTGCTGTATTATTTTAAGATGATGGGGCAAAGATTCGGAGCTCTTTATTTCCATCTCTTAATGATTTATATTGTTGTTCAAGCTCTTGGAAGAATGTTGGTTATGTTGTGGATTTGTATACAACATATCCAATTTAAAGCTTGGTATAATCATGAGCATAGCCATTTGACTAGATTTTATTTGTAAAGGACAAAGTTTATGGTATTGAATGGTACAAGAAATATAACTTTATAAGATAATGTATATCACCAATATGTTATATTGGCATGCTAGTTGGTCTAAATTATTTTTCAACAAAAAATGTGGATGCATGGAAAAAGTTTCATGTAGCCGACCCCACATAGTGGGATAAAGGCTTGATGTTATTGTTGTTGTTTGAAACTTCTATAGAAAATTATGATTTATTGGGCACATGAATGCAGTTCTTTGCAAATTCATTTGTTTGATTTTTTGGGTGCAGTCTAGTGCTTTATGAACCAAATATGATTAACAACTATTGTTGTGACCACTAATTTTGGCAACTTTTCTTCTTTTAATTGACATTGCTATTGACATTTTGTCTTCTTTATCATGTAGGGGTACATCGATTTTGGCCGTTTTGGAATCTGCAACTATTTTGTAGCTGGCTTAGGATCTATAGATTTTATTCAGGCAAGTTAGTACAACATAGGAGGGCTTAGCTTAATAATGTTGAA
The DNA here is from genome assembly GCA_016618105.1 of Dendrobium huoshanense. Taxonomy (NCBI): domain Eukaryota; kingdom Viridiplantae; phylum Streptophyta; class Magnoliopsida; order Asparagales; family Orchidaceae; genus Dendrobium; species Dendrobium huoshanense. The sequence continues at coordinate 790,256 of CM028346.1, read as the reverse complement.
TTGAACGAATAATATTTATTTGACTCTACTGCCAACAGTTTAAATCTCTTTTTAACTTTACTTCTTATTGTTCCTACTAACTATAATTCTCAATTAAAATCATTTTATGTTTTACTTTATCAATAATGCAATGACAAATTTTCTTTAAATGTTAAAATATGAGAGAAGAAGACTTCTTATATTTTATTTTAATGGGTAGAATAGACACACAATTTATAGGTGAAACATAAACAAAAAGAAGGAAAAAAAAGGATTGTAATTAACGTAATCAATTATAAGGAAATCAACATTTATTCAATAAATATATAATATATCAAATATACAATAAACCTACTGGTTGGTATCGTATATGAAAGGTAGGAGGGTGCAGATTGCTAAGCTGGTGGATTGCATATAAAAGGCAGGAGGGTGATAATTGGTGAGTTATAAGACTACATATGGAAGTTAAGAGGGTGCAGATTGTTGAGTTGAAAGATCATGTGGTTGGTGAAGTCAACTAGCGGGCTCATAGGGAGTGCATCTAAGCCATAGAGATAGAAACATGCATTAGTGTACCCTGGTAGCTGTAGACATTGGCTTTCACTGGCTTCTTTGGTATAGCTGGCATTAGGAGATGTGAGAGCATGATTTTATACTTTTTCTCAAGGTGAGAATATTTTTTAATCATTCTCTGATTTATTCTCTGGTTGAAATCTCAGAATTTGTTATCTGCTTTTGCACAAGTTGTTTGTTTTAAAAATCTTCAAAAAGATTTTTTTTTTGTTTAAGAATTTTTAAAACTACCAATTCACCCCCTCTTGGTTAGCATTGTGTTAATTCTTTAGGGTTTAACACCCCTCACGAACTATCAAGTGGCATCAGACCAAGATTTATAAGATTAAGTTTTAGAAAAATTTTAAATTAAGATCTATGGCTAACTTTGGAAATATAAGCACTATAGAAGGATTTTCAATTACTCGACCACCACTATTTGATAATATACCTTTTAATTTTTTGAAAATGCATATATCCACCTTTTTACAATCAATTTATTATCCCATGTGGATGCTTATTTAGGTAGGATTTTTTGCACTGTTTAGACTTGTTGATGGCATAAAAACTAACTCTTGATGATAGAGATCTAGAACAATTGAATGCTAAATATTTAAGTTATTTTTTTGTGTGTCTTAAAATATGAAGATTATATGTGCGTTTTCACTTGTTCTATTAGAAAGAAAATTTGGGATAAATTATGTATAACTTATAAAAGGTTTAAATAAAGTGAAACAATATAAGCTAAATATTGTTTTGTATGATTATGAACTTTTCAGCATGAAACATAGTGAGATGATTTCTGAAATATATATACTAGGTTTATACAGATTGTTACATCCATGCATACCTTAGAAAGAGAACTCAATAACTATGAGAAGGTTAATAAAATTTTATGATGTTTACCTTCTTCCTTTGATATAAAATTACTATAATTATTGAATCAAATGATCTAAATGTTTATTCAATTAATAACTTATTTGGATCACTCATTTCTTATGAACAAGGAGTGAACCAAAGGCACCTTGACGTAGCTGAAAAGAAAAAAAAAGAAAATTATAGCCTTGAAGGCTAATGATTATGACACTGAAATTTTTGATTCTAAAAATGATGACATTGTTTTAATAACTAGATAATTCAAAAGCTTCTTGAAAAAGAAGAAGCAAAAGCATCTTAAAAATGGAATAAAGTTAAAAATAATAAAAATTCTAAAGTGTCTTATGATGTTATTTCTTTTGAATGCAGGAAGCCAAAACATCTGATGTCTGATTGCCCAACTCTGAAAGCTCACCCAAGTAATGAGAAGGGTGAAGAAAAGCCTAAGATTAGGAAGGACAAGAAATCGATCCAAAAGACTTTCTAGGAAAACTCAGCATCAGACTCCTATGAAACTGAAGTAGAAGAAGAGGTAAAAAACCTATACTTAATGGCTGATGAACATCTTGATTGCTCTGATCAATAAGAGGTTTGTAAGCTTACCTATGATTAATTACTTGAAGTTTCTAAACAAATTCATTATTTATATAAGAAGCTAAAAAATTACATGCTAGTCTCAAAGTTGACTTTTTAAATTAACAAAAAGAGCAAGAAAATCTAAGAAAAGATCATTCTGCTCTGAATAACATTCATATGACTTTATTAGATAAATTTGACTCTTTGAATAAAAAGCATCTTGAAATAACTGACCATCATGATTCCTTGAAATTATTGCATGTTGAGTTGGAAAATGCATATAACTACTTAGATACTATTGCATTTGATTTAGATAATATGGAGCATGCATTTATAATAAAAAATTTAGTTCTTAAAAGTGCAAGTTACTTTTTAGAAACCGAATTAACTACTTTCAAGAAAAATAAAAAACCACCTTCAGTTAAATTTTTTTTACAAATCATCACTATAGCATGCATCATACAAACTTAAGAAAATGAACCATAATCCACTTAGATTGGTAAACAATTGTTCTGGTGTTAGATGTGTTTCTTGTGGTATGCTAGGGCATATCTACCACACTTGCACCATTCACCGTAGAACACATTTGGTGTGGAGACCTAAAATTCAGAACTCATAATATATCATGCATGTATCACCCTTTTCTTTTAATAAGAGGGGGCCCAAACCTATTTGGGTTCCAAAATCTGATATCTGATGATTTTGTAGGTGTGCTCTCACATAAGGCCTCATGAGAGCATGCAGTACCTGGACAACAAATGTTCAAGACATAGACTAGAGATGCAAATTAATTCATTTCACTAGAGGTCAGGGCATGAGGCAAGATAAGACTACCAAGAGAGTGGTGGGCTCAGATATAATTAGTAATTCAAAAAATTTCATCATTAAAAATATTTTACTTATAGATGGCTTAAAACATGACCTGCTCAGTATAAGCCAGCTATGTAATAAAGGCTTATGAATAAATTTTTTGATAACCAACTGTATTATAAGCTTAAATAATAATATTATTTTGCAAGAAAAATGGATCAACAAAATCTACATGCTTGATTTAAATAATATAAAATGTGTTGCTTCATTTTGCCTAAAAATAATTGCTGATAAATCTTGGTTGTGGCATAGAAGGCTTTATCATTCCAACATGAAAAACCTTAAGAAATGCATCCAAAAAGACTTAGTGCAAGGTATTTCCAAACTAGAGTTCACTAAGTACCACTAATGTGATGCATGTTAGTTAGATAAATAAGTCAAATTCTTCTTCCATTAAACCAAAGACATTAACACTAGCAATCCTTTAAAAGTCCTACAAATGGATCTCTTTGGACCTGTCAGCACTACAAGCCTAGGAGGGAAAGTATTTAAGTATGTGATTATTGATGATTACTCGAGGTTTACCTGGGTTAGATTCCCATCTCATAAAAGTGAATCATTTGAAAAATTTAGGAACTTCTCCACTTAAATTTAGAGAAAGTTATGTTTTGAAATTGTAACAATTCATAATGACTATGAAGAATTTGAAAATAAAAAATTTGAATCTTTTTGTAAGGAGAAAGGGATAGATCACAACTTCTTAGCTCCTAGAACCCCTCAACAAAATTGGATAACTGAAAGAAAGAACAAAACATTGGTAGAAGTTACTAAAGCCATGTTAGCTAAATATTTACTTCCTAAATACTTTTGGGTAGAAGCAGTAAATACAGCCTATTATTTTTTGAATAGGGTGAATGTTAGATCCAAATTGAATAAGACACCCTATGAAATCTTGAAGGGTATGACACCTAACCTCTCTTATGAAATAACTAGATGGACAAGAGGGGGGGGGGGGGGGGGGTGAATTATGAAAACTTTATAGCAATAGTTAAAACCTAAGAAGGAGTACTAATTTTTTTGATGTTTTTAAATTTTTAACATGAAAATTTAAGCAAATTCTAAGGCAAACAATTGAAATCAACGTGCAACAATAAAATCTTTTTCTTTCACAAGTTTTCCCAAGCAAATATTATGAAAATAAAAATGCACGCAAGAATAAAAAATAATAAGGAAAAAACACACCGACATTTTTATAGTGGTTCGGTCAAACCACGACCTACGTCCACTCCCCGGAGTCCTCCGCTCCAGGAATTTCACAACCAACTATAGCTCTCCTTCCCCCCCCCCCCCCCCCCTCGGCAAGGTGGAGAAGCCCTTACAATACTCCCTTTCACCAACCCAGCGTGGCGGAGTGCCAAGCGCTGTTTTCAACCTCCTAGGGACGGTAGAGAAAATTCTCGTTTTTCTCCCTCCTGGAAAAGGCAGAGTACCTTCGAGGTGACGGATGTAGAAGAGTCTTTCCCTTAGAGAGCCTCCCATAAGTTCTTCCCGGGCTACAGGAGGAGCATGTTGCGGCAAGATCGGAGTAATCGTGTGATCTCCCTCACCAAGCTCACCTTCTCCTTCCTCTCTCAACCCTAAAACTTCTCAAGAGCTCTCCCAAGTATTTTCTCTCTAATCCCATTCTCCTCTTTCTGTCTCTCTCTCAAAATATGACAAGTTTGATACATTAAAATGGGCTCCAAAATTCCAGAATTTGCAAAGTAGCTGTTATAATCGTACAGTACGATTCTTCATCGTACAGTACGATATATACAAATATGCTTCATCCTGGTACGAAGGTGTACGAACAGTACAAAAAATCATCATACAATATGATTCTAAATCGTACCGTACGATCCATAATATTACTGCTCGTACAGGACGATAGCTGGAATGACCAAATATCGTCTCTATTCATTGTATGGTACGATATGCATCTTACAGTATGAATGGTTAAAATCAAGGCATCGTCCAGGATGAATTTCGGGATGATCAAATGTCGTCTCTGTTCATCAAATGGTACGATATACATCGTACAATATGATGTGACAAAAATAAAGGATCATCCAGGATGATCTCCGGGATGATCAGAATTCATCTATGTTCATCGTATTGTACGACTGTATTCGTATAGTACAATTTTCAATTTGTAATTAAGCCTTGATTTCTTGCACTAATCACGGGTTAAATTTAGTAAGTATTTCAAATAGATCGTACCGTACAAAGGTTGTCATACAGTACAAACGACGCAAAATAGCTTACTTAATTTAATATGACGACTAGGGTTTTGGATTTGAAACACATCATATGGTATGATATAATTCATACAGTATGATTTGTTCACAGAATACGTTTTACAATATAAGATCGTACAGTACAAATTAACGTCATACAGTACGATTACTAGACAATGAAAAACTATATTTTTTACTTTTAAAAACCTTCTCCCCCTGTGTGTGTGCATGATTGCTCAGTCTTAAATGCAGTTTGTGGCCAGACTCAAGAAAATAAAAAGTAAAATAAATAACAAATTACATTATCAGACTCATACTCCTAATCTAACCATTCTTTAGTCTTCCCTTTGTCCTGAGTGGCTTGTAATCTTTCTGAAATGTTAGTACTCACGGACAATAGCAAATAGTAAATGATATTCAATGAAAAGTAGTTCAGGCGACATTATTTGTCATCATCAAAAACTCAAACTCGGGGTCATGGGTTGCAACATCTTACCTTTATGTCTTTGGATGTAAAGTGTTTATTTTGAATAACGAAAAGTCTCAATTAGGAAAGTTTGACCCAAAATCTAATGAAGAAGTGTTCCTAGGTTACTCAAGTATTTGAAAATTTTATAGAGTCTTCAATAAAAGAAGACTGGTAGTTGAGGAGACCACTCATGTTGTAATTGATTAATTTGATAATTCTGGAGGGTCTAGGGTAGAAGAATAGGAGGTTATAGAAGTTACCCAAGGATTAGAATATGCAAATCTAGAGGAAAGGATAAAACCTGAAAACATATTATCTAAAGAATGGAGATATTCTTCAAGTCATCCTAAAGAACTAATCTTAGGAGACCCAACTAAAGGTGCTAGAATTAAGCATGGACTTAAAAAGAAATAAATCACTCTACCTTCATCTCAATGACTGAACCCACCAACATTAACAAAGTCTTTTCTCATAAATTCTAGATCATATCCATGCAAGAAGAATTGAATCAATTTATTATGAATGATGTTTGAGAACTAGTTGAAAGACATAAAGATCAAAGTGTTGTTAAAACTAAATGGGTGTTCAAAAACAAAATGAATGATTATGGTGTAGTAGTGAGAAATAAGGCAAGATTGGTGGCTAAGAGGTATAATCAGATAAAAGGGATTGACCTTAAGGAGACTTTTGCCCCTATAGCCAAATTAAAAGCGATTAGGGTGCTACTAGCCTTTGCCTATTTTAAGAATTCAAATGGATATCAAGAGTATCTTTCTGAATGGGGTAATAAAAGAAGATGGTTTTATAGAATAACCTCCAGGTTTTGAAAATTCCTAATTTTCTAATTATGTGCTTAAATTAAAAAAAGGCCTTATATGGACTAAAACAAACACCCAGGGCTTAGCATGAAAGCCTAAGTACATTCCTATTAGAAAGAACATTTGTTAAGGGGAATGTAGACACCACTATATTTCTGAAAAAAGGTAGGAGAAGAATTACTCATTATCTAAATCTATGATGATGATATTTAGTTCGGATCTTCTGATAAAAATCTATGTGTTGTATTTTTTTAAAAAATAAGTAAGAAATTTAATATGAGTATGATGAGAGAATTGATCTACTTTCTTAGATTTAGCATAAAGTAGAAGGATGATGAAACTTTCCTTAATCAAATAAAATACCTTAAGAACATCCTTAATAAATATAAAAAAATAAAGCCAAGCCAGTCAACATTCCCATGAGTTACATTATTTAGTTACATAATGATTCAAATGGAAAATTTGTTTATTAAAAGAAACATAAAGGAATAATTGTATCACTTCTTTATTTAAATGCTAGCAGACCTAATATCATGTTTAAAGTTTATCTATGTACAAGCTTTTAAGCTGATCTAAAAGAGTCTCACTTGACTGTTATTAAGATAATCCTTATATATCTCTTAGGGACCCAAGACTTAGGAATTTGATATCCTAGGAATAACACCTCCTTTGAAATTATAGGATATTCTGATTCAAATTTTGTAGGATACATAGTTGATAGGAAAAGCACTTCTAGGATATATCAATTCATAGGACAATCTTTAGTCTTCTAGTCTAGTAGAAAATAGAACTTAGTTGCCCTATCCACGACTAAAGTTGAGTACATAGATTAAAGTAATAAATTCTGGATTTAAGATTACCTACAGACACAATTTCAAACCTATGTGATAACACTAGTGTCATCAGTATTTTAAAGAACCTAATCTAACACTCCTGGACCAAACACATTGATATAAGACACCACTTCATTAGGGATCACGTTACCAAAGGAGACATATAGCTAAACCATGTAGCTACTGAAAATAAACTTACTGATATCTTTACAAAACCACTAGCATTTGAAACTTTCAGCATCTTAGGACCTAGATTAGGTGTAATAGATATTAATGCTTGAAATTATTGCTTTCCATTTTCTAATTTTTATTTATTTTTTTATTTTAGTTTCATGCCTATTTTAATTTATGTATTTTTGTTGTATGGTTTTCATTTTTTTGTTATTTTCATTCAATGTTTTTAAAAGAATCAAATCAATAGCACTGCTGATATTGATTTCTTAAATGATATGTTTGCCTTTCTTTTGATTTAAGAAATTATTTAGCAGTGGTTGAATTTTCTAGATAAGTTTAAAGGAAGAAATATCAAGGATTATTTCTCTTCCTTTAACTCCTTTAGCTGTGTATTTTTCTTTTTAAAATAAAATATATTTCAAATTGAAAGTTGAACTTTGAAACTGAGATATATTTTATCTTCTTACAGTAATCTATCTAATATAAATAATGTTCAAAATCATTAAACCTCTTTCAAATTATTTTAATCTGGTTGTTTCTTTATCATATCTTTATCATATAGATATGATTCTGACTTATGGTTTATTCTTCCTTATACTAGAGAGTGAACAGTCTTCTCTTATATGTAGAAGATAATCTCACAAGTAAGAGTCTTTAAAGATTTTGAAAGGAAGCAAGCTTGCAAAAATAAATAGAGACACAAAATGAGCCCCAAAAAAACTGAAAAGATATGCAATGATCCCTAAATAATTACAAGATAAACAATGTGTGACAAAACTAAAAATATGCAAAGTGCACCAAATAATTGAAAAAGAGAGATAAAAAATGAGCCCACAAAAATAAGCTTCCTTCTCTTTCAAATTTTAAATTTTAGAAGAATTCATTTGTCACTTAATTTATTCAAACACTTAATTTTTAAAACTTATGATTTTGATTGATTCTTCTACAATATAATTATATTAGATATTTTTTTTGAAACAAAACTTGAACATATCAATTTTTATATCTGATTTTTTTTTCTGAATTAGATTTATGTTTTAAAAAGATTTTTAACCTATAAGGAGTCCAAGTTAGATTAACAAGATCAATTTTCTAACTTTTTTGGATTTTAGTGTTTATTAATTCATTTCTTATTATTTTTTTTAATCTACTAACAAGATAAATTTATCAATTACTAGATTTTGATCAATTAAAAAAAGTTTTTATTTTAAATGTTGCTTGTTATCAAATTTTTTATTTATTTTCTAGTATTTTGATTTTTTTTAGTTAGATCCTTCCTCATCATCCCTCTCTATCATTCAATTCTTCCAAAATTTAGTTCACATTATTCTGGACGATCCACTTTATTCTGGACGATATGATCAAATCACTGTTCATCCCATATCCATTTGTTGATTTGACTCAATTATTAATGATCATCTTGGATGATTCCATCTTCATCTTGGATGATCTATGTGGCAAAAATGGTTAAACAATTTAAATCTAGTTGGTACTATCCATAATGACCAATCATCTTAGACGATCCACCTATTCATCCACGATGATCTGCATAGTCAATGATCGTCCAGGCTGACTCCTCGGGATGATCGTCTGTCTAATCACTCTAAATGATATATGATCATCCTAGACGATATGACAACCTTTTTGACCAATCTCCTTGATGAAATTATTTCACTTGATTGTCCTGGACAATCTCATGATCGTCCTAGAAAATTTGGCCAATCCTATAAAAATAGTTAGATTTTAACCCTTTTCTTCACTCTCAACTCTCCAATCTCACTTATCTATTACTGAAGCTCAGAATTTTTAGAATGGCAGGTGGTAAAAGATCTAGGATGGCTGCCGGTAGCTCTTCTAGGTGGGATATCGATCCTCGCTTTACTGAGGAAGCTGATGAAGCGGCTTACAACTGTTATAATACTCTTGGAATTACTCCTTCAAAGATTATTGATCAAACTGTTTTGAACTTTTAAGTACTTGATTTATTTGTTGGAACAACTCTTAGCTTCCTCCTTACCCGAGGCTTTTCTTTCAATTCAGAACTCTTTATTGAATTCTTTGCCAACCTTCACATTAACATTGCTTACACTTCCTTACAATCATATCTAAATCAAAGGCCTTTAGAAATCACCTATGAGAATTTTCATACCTTCCTTCACCTCTCTACCATTGGAGACAAGATTTATATCTTGGTCCTAGATCCTGATTCTAATTGGACTCCTGCAAATAATGTCCTAAGGGAAACTAATGTGAACTTTCATGTAGCGAAGGTAAACACCTTCGTGAAAGATGCCCAAACTATCCAGCACATTCTTCTTACCTCTATTATTCCTAAAGTAGGGGACTAGATTCATATTATTCCTTTTCTTTCACTCACAACCTATTACATCATGGCTCAATGACAATTTAATGATGTTGATCTTCTAATCCTATACATTGAGCACCTTGTTGTGAATTTGATTTCATGGAATATAATTTTAAGGATAACAAACATCTCTATTTTTCTATGACTATCTTGCCTACTAATGTTTCAGGTCCATAAGATCAAATTATAAATCGAACCAGATCACGATTGGATAGATTAGGACTAAGTCATCTTGTAATATATGTCATGTCTTTTACCCTTTCTTAAGTCAATTGTAAACGATGTGGATCTTGATGCTAAGTACCTTACACACACACTTGGGGGAAAATTTTGAATATTTTTAAAGTTGTCTATTTTGATCACATCATTCAGAACAATCCAAAAATCATTCTGGATGATTAGTTAAAAACAAAATCCCTAATTTGAGCATCTTGGTTAAGGAAGCCGTAACTAAGTGAATTGTCCTAGATGATAATAGCACAGTTTGGGACGATAGGCTCAAATCAGAAAGAAATAACCGCCATATCTATTTAGGCATCTTTTATTTTTAGGATAGTACTACACGATCAGCGAAATTATGCCTAAAATACTTTGGTAATTAAGGAAAGCAATTAAGGTTTAATTGCTCAATCATATCATCCTAGAAGATTGTAGGATCATTTGGGATGATCAGTTAACAAACCTTAGTTCTTTTTGGATGATAAAAAATTAGTCTGGTTTCATTCAGGGCAATGCTCTAGACGATATGTACTGAATTGAACTAATTGTTCGAGACAATCTTGAGATCGACCTAGAAGATCAAGCTATTTGTTCATTGTTTAGACATCCATTCAGGGCGATGTTCTGGACAATATTTGTCATTTTGTACTAATCGACCCGAATAATCGTGATAGGAAGCTTCAATTACAAACACCAAAGCTATCCTTCAAAAATATCTATCGTATTGTACTGAAGGAAATGGTCTGAACGATTTAGTTATTTTTTCATCGTCCAGACTTCCATTCAGAGCGATGGTCTAGATGATATTCAACAACTTGAACTAATCATACAGTGCGATATACTATCATCCCAAACAATCTAAACCAAGTAACCTTCTAATCGTCCTGACTCTTTCAAATCGTCCTGACTGATTGAGCTAAATTTGAACTAATCGTACAGGATGATCGGTCGATCGTCCTGGAGGATCTTTGACGATTAGTTGCTAATTAGGGTTATTTTATAGCCCTTGTTTAAAAAGATCTCTTGTTCTCTCAAGAGGAAATCTTTTGCAATTATCCTGACCTGAGAGAGCCAAGAGGAGAGGGAGAGAAAGAGAGAGAAAGGATCTTGCGAGGGGGAGTTTATGAGGGGATTCATAAAGGCTACTCCAAGCAAGGGTCCGAGTGATCCTCTCCAGTCATCTTCCCTAGTTCTTTGGAGGTTCGAGAGACGTTGACTTCAACAACTGATCAAGGTTGTATGCCTACTTCTAGACGAAGCAAAAGAATTGGGTTTTCTGCCTCATCGGGGTCGGTGGAAAGGAGTTTTTGTACGGGCTTCTCTGCCATGTTGTGAGGGAGAAAGGAGAGAAACTAAGTTTAGTGTAATACTCAAAGGAGAGGCTCCAGGGAGTGGACATAGGTCAAGTTGACCGAACCACTATAAAATCTAGTGTGTTCCTTCTTATTATTGTTTTTACATTTAATTTCCACACTTAGTTTCTCTTATAATAAACCATGTTTTTGTTGTGATTATGTTTTTGTTTGGAGAAATTTTTAAATATTAATTCACCCTCCCCCCCCCCCCCCCCTCTTGGTTAGCTTTGGGACTAGTTCATAAGGGCTTAACATCACTGACGAACTTTTAAGTGGTATTAGAGCAGGATTCATAAAAATGGGTTTTGAAAGTTTTGAATTTTGATCAATAGCTAATTTTGGTAATCGCAGTACTGCAAAAGGGTATTCAATTACCCGACCACCTTTTTTGATAATATTCTTTTTATTTTTTTGGAAAACTCGCATGTCTAGGTTTTTACAATCGATTGACTATCAGATGTGGATGCATGTTAAAGATGGTTGTTCACCTCCGTCTCGTGAAATTAATGGCATTAAAATTGAATTCATTTTACTGAATGGACTTTTAATGATAGGGATTTAGCGCAACTGAATTCAAAATGTTTAAATTATTTTTTATGTGCTTTGAAATAAAAAGATTATTTGTGTGTTTTAACTTGTGCTACTGGTAAAGAAATTTGTGATAGATTATGTATTACTTATGAATGAATAAATGAAGTTAAACAATGGAGGTTGAATATTTTATTGCATGAATACAAATTTTTTCGTATGAAACCTACTGAATCAATTTCTGACATGTATAGGTTTACTCAAATTGTCACCTCATTGAATGCCTTAAGAAGAGAGCTAACTAACTATGAAAGAGTAAATAAAATTTTGAGATGTTTGTCTTCTTCCTTTGATGCTAAGATTAATGCAATTACTGAATCTAAGAATTTGAATACTTATTATGTTGATAACTTACTTGGGTCACTCATTGCTTACGAGTAAAGAGTGAACCAAAGACAACTTGATACAGGTGAGAAGAAGAAGGAGAAAACTGTGACGCTGAATGCTAATGATACGGATACAAATTCTTCCAGGTCTGAAAGCGATGATGTTGACTTAATCACTAGACAATTTAAAAGCTTTCCAAGGAGAAATCACAAGCACCATTAGAAAAAGTTAAGGATAACAAAAATTATAAAAGTTATTCTCATATTATTTTTTTTTAATGCAGGAAGCCTGGATATGTCGAAGCTTATTGTCCTATACTTAAGGATCACTCAAGCAACAAGAAGGATGAGGAGAAACCCAAGTACATGAAGGACAAGAAACAGTTTCAAAAGCATTATGGGTGGATTCTACATCTAACTCCTTTGAGATTAAAGCTGAGGAGGAGACAACAAACTTGTACTTGATGGCCGGTGATCATCTTTGTCAGTCTGACCAAGAAGAGGTATATGAACTAAGCTATGAACAATTATTTGAAGTTTATGAGAAACTTCATGCATCATATAGGAAACTTAAGAAATTGCATGCTAGTTTGAAATTATAGTTTTTGAATTTGTAAAAATAGCATGTAGTTTTATTGAAATATCACTCCCAAATTTATAGCAAACACATATATTTATTTGATGAGTTTGACTATTTGAATAAAAAAAATTTTGAATTAGTTGTTGAGCATGATTCATTGAAAGCATCTTAAGCCCCACTTGAAACAGATTTTAAAACATACATTGATGAATCTGAGCATAGGGAGCACTATTTGAGAGTTGATAATATTGTTTTAGAAAATGTTATTTTAGATAGTGTTAACTCGAGGTTTAAAGCTAAATTGAATGCACTTGAGGAAAATAGGACTACACCCACACTTGATCCAAAGCCAAAACCTAGGAAGAGTCATCATAGCCCGAACAAATTAATAAACATTTTTCCTGGTGCTAGATGATTTTCATGTGGCATGCTAGGACGCATTTCAAATAATTGCATTATTAACTGTTGTACACATTGGGTGTGGAGACCCAAATTACATGATTCACAGCATAACACACATGTGTTGTATTCTTCTTTCTATAAGAAGGGACTCAAACTTATTTGGGTTCCAAAATCTGACGTTTGTTGATTTTGTAGGCTTGCTCTCACAAAAGGCCTTGTGAGAGCATGTGGTACCTGAACAGTGGATGCTCACGACATATGACGGGAGATGCCAACCAATTCATTTTGTCAGAGGCCAGAGCTGAAGGCAAGGTCATTCTTGGAGATAATTCCACCAAGAAAGTGGTGGGTGCAGGTATAATCGGAAACTCCAAGAATCTTTTAATTGAAAATATTTTGCTTGTAGATGGACTGAAACACAACTTGCTAAGCATCAGTTAGCTGTGCGACATGGGCTTCATCATAAAATTTTGGGCAAATACTTGCATTATTAGATTAAATAACAACACTATTTTGCAGGAAAAGCAGATCAATAATGTTACCATACTTGATTTAAATAATATTCAATGTGCTGCTTAATTTTGTTTAAAAAATATTACTAATGATTCTTGGTTGTGGCACAGAAGGTTATGTCATACCCAAATGAAAACCCCTAGAAAACTGACCCAAAAGGACCTAGTTAGAGGTGTCCCCAAGCTTAACTTCACCAAAGATCACCTATATGAGGCCTGCCAATTAGGGAAGTAAGTACAATTATCTTTTCATTCCATTAAGGACAGTATCACCTCTAGACATTTAGAAGTCCTTCACATGGATTTGTTTGGACCCATTAGCACTACCAACTTAGGGGGAAAAGTCTATGGTTTTGTGATTATCGATGACTACTCAAGGTTCACTTTGATTAAATTTTTGTCTTATAAGAGTGAGTCTTTTGATGAGTTTAGATCCTTTTTTACTTGAATTTAAAAGAGGTTATGCTGTGAGATCTTGACCATCCATAGTGACCATGGGGGAGAGTTTGAAAATGATAGATTTTGAGACTTTTGTGAGGATAAAGGGATTAGCCTCAACTTCTCAGCTCCTAGGACCCCTCAGTAGAACTGGTTAGCTGAAAGGAAGAACCAGACCTTATTTGAAGCTGCTAGAGCCATGCTTACTGATTATTCACTTCCAAAATACTTTTAGGATAAAGCGGTAAACACAGCTTATTATGTGTTGATCAATAGGGTAAATGTTAGAGCTAAACTTGATAAGACACCCTATGAGATCCTTAAGGATAGAACACCCAACCTTTCCCACCTCCATGTCTTTGATTATAATGTTTTCATTCTTAATAATGGAAAGTAACACTTAAGAAATTTTGACTCAAAATATGATAGAGTGTTCTTAGGATATTCAAGTGTTGGGAAATCCTTTAAGGTGTTTAATAAGAGGATATTGGTGGTGGAGGAGACTACTCATGTAGTATTTGATAAATCTGATCCTAACAAGTTTAATGTTAAGGATGAAGATGGTGTTGGACAGATTTCCAAAGGTGTTAAAAATTTGGAAAAGATGATAGAGCCCCAAAACACTGAAGGAGTAGATGAGATTACCGAAGGAGTAGAAAATGCACATCAAGAGGAAAGGGCTGAACCTACACACAGATTGCCTAGAGATTGGAGATATTCTTTGAGTCATCCTAAAGAACTGATCTTAGGAGACCCTTCTGAAGGTGTTAAAACTAGATATGGACTTAGGAAGGAAGTGAACCACTCTGACTTTATCACAATGACTGAACCCACCAACATTAATCAAGCCTTGTCTGATGAGTTTTGGATCTTAACTAGGTATAAGGAATTAAACCAATTTTTAGGAATGATGATTGAGAGCTTGCAAAAAGACCAAAGGGACAAAATGTAGTTGGAACCAAATGGGTCTTTAAGAATAAGATGAATAATTATGGTGTGGTGATTAGGAATAAGTCAAGATTGGTGGCTAAGGGATATAACCAAATAGAATGGATTAATTTTGAGGAGACCTTTGCCTCTGTAACTAGATCGAAAACCATTCGAGTGCTACATTTTGTAGAGTAAACTCTAGGTTTTGAGAGTTCTTAATTTTCAAATCATGTTTTCAAAATAAAAAATGTGTTATATAAATTAAAACAAGCACAAAGGGAACCCTTGGTATGAGAAGCTTATCACATTTTTACTAAAGAGGTAGTTTGTTAAGGGGAGCATAGACACCACCCTTTTTTTTTAAGAAAATATGAGATTAGTTACTCATTGTTCAGATCTATGTTGATGATATACTTTTTGGATCTTTTGATAAAAATCTATATGATAATTTTTTTAAAATAATGAGTAAGAAGTTTGAGATGTGTATAATGGGAGAGTTGTCCTACTTTTGGGCGCTTAGCATAAGACAATTGGATGATGAAACCTTTCTAAATCAATCAAAATACATAAAGAACATCTTAAAAAAATATAAAATTGATAAAGCCAAGTCAAAAAATACTCCCATGATCTCTAGTGTTAAGTTGGGTAAGGACTCAAATGGAAAATTTGTTGATCAAAAGAAGTAGAGAGGAATGATTGGATCTTTATTTTACCTGACTGCTAGCTTACCTGATATAATATTTAGTATTTATTTTTGTGTTAGATTTCAAGTTGATCATAAAAAATCCCACCTTACTGCAGTTAAGAGAATTCTTCTATATCTTTTGGAGAACCAAAACTTAGGAATATGATATCCTAGACACAGCACTTCTTTTGAGATTAATGGATATTCTAATTATGATTTTGTAGGATGTATGGTATATAGAAAGAGCACTTATAAAACTTGTCAATTCATAAAACAGTCATTAGTCTCTTAGTCTAGTAGAAAATAAAACTCTGTTGCACTTTTTACTGTTGAAGCTGAGTATATTGCCATACGGAGTTGTGTGACCCACGTCCTTTGGTTGAAGCAATAAATTTTGGATTTAGGATTACCTATATACATAATTTCAATCCTTTGTGACAACACTAGTGACATCTGGATCTCTAAGAATCCTATCCAACATTCAAGTACCAAACACATCAATAAAAGGCATAACTTTATTATAAACCTTGTGACCAAAGGAGACACTGAGTTACACCAAGTGACAACTGAGAATCAATTGGCTGACATCTTTATTAAACCACTAGATTTTGACACTTTTAGCATCTTAAGGATCAGATTGGATGTGATTGACATAAATGCATGAACTTGATGATTACAAAATTTTGAATTTTCTTTTTTTGTTGTTGTTTTTTCTACTCTTTTGTTTGTATCAGATTTGATTGTTTCACTTTCTACTTGGTTTTATTCTTAGTGTTTTATTTCTTTTATTTTAATTTTTCTTCTTTTCTTTGTGATCAGTACTGAAATGATATTTTATGTCGCTTTTTTGTTTTTGAGAATTTGTAGTCAATGTTTTACATCTTTAAATCAGTTATTTCTTTGTGATCACTGCTGAAATGATATTTTATGCCGTGTTTTTATTTTTGAGAATTTGTAATCAATGTTTTACTTTTTTAAATCAATTAAAGGAAGAAACACCGTTTATTGTTTCCCTTCCTCTAACCTCCTTTAGTGGTGTAATTTTCTTTTCTAAATAAAAGACCATCTCAAATTAACAACTCGCATTTGAGATTTAGATATTTTTTTCTTGCTACAGTAATCTATCTTATATATATAATGTTCAAAGTTTTTATATTACTTTCAAATTCTTTGAAATCTTGTCGTTGCTTTTATCATATGAATTTTATTCTGTTTTATGGTTTATTCTTCCATATATTAGAGAGCGAGTTTTTCTTTTCTAAGATTTGGAAGATATACTCACAATTAAGAGTATTTAAGAATTTCAAAAAGGATCTTGCTTACAAAAAAAATTAAGGGCATAAAATGAGCCCCAAAGAGAAAAAAAAAATGAAAAGATGCGCAATGACTGTCAAAATTGAAAGATACATAAAATGTATGAAAAATTAAAAGATGCGCAAAATGCGTCAATCAATTGTCAAGAGGCATAAAATGAGCCCACCAAAAGGCAAGCTTCCTTATCTTTCAAACCCTTAAATCTTAGAAGAATTCATGTGTCACTTGATATTTTCAAAGGCTTGATTTTGAATTTTGCGATTGTAACAAATTACTTTGGTATATTATTCTATAAGATATTTTTCTGAAACCAAGTTTTAAAGAAATCTATTTTTCTAATCCAATTAGTTTTTTAAGTTAGGTCTTTTGTTTTCAAAAGATGATAATTATGCCCAGAGAGAAGTCCGAGTAAGGGCTAATAGGATCAGTTATTCTATCATTTTTAAGATTTTGATGATGTTAACTCATTGTTCTTACAAATTTCTTAATTCTAACACATGGAGACTTTATTATTTTCATGCTTTGATCAATTAAAAAAATGCTTTGGTTTTTTTTGTCTTATATTCTGCTTTTCTTTTCAAATTTTCCCTCCTTTTTTGTGATGTCAAAAGGGGTAGTTATACTATTTTCTATTATATTTTGTTCGTTCTTTTATGTTGATTAGTTATATTGTGTTTGTCCCTTAGTAAAATTTGAATTTCTTGATTCACGCTGTTTCTATTAAACTACCTTAATTGTTTAATTGTTTGTCCTCATCAAAAAGGGCAAAAATATTGTGAATATGATTTTAGGGAATATTATTTTGATGATAGCAAACATCTCTATTTTTCTATGATTGCCTTGCAAACTAATGTTTCAGGTTCAAAAGATCAAATTGCAAATCTAACCAGCTCAAGATTGGATAGATTAGAACTAAGTCAGCTTATAATATACACCATATGTCTTTTATCCTTTCTTGAGTCAATTATAAACGATGTTGATCCTGATGCAAAGTAACCTTTCACACACACACTTTAGGGATAAATTCTTATTGTTTTTAAAGTTGTCTATTTTGATCACATCGTCCGTGATGATCTTAAAATTGTCTTGGACGATTAGTTGAAAATAGAAATCCTAATTAGGCCATTCTGATTAAGGCAGTCAAAATTATGTGAAGCATCTTGAATGATATTAGCATCATCCGGGATGATAAGCTCAAATCAAAAAGAATTGGTCGTCATGTCTATTTAGACATCTTTTATTTTTGGACATCGTCAGGGACATCATCTTGGATGATGTAGAGTAATTATGCCTAAATTAATATGATAATTAAGGAAATTAATTAAGGTTTGATTGCTTGATCATATCAACCTGGACGATCGTAGGATCGTCCGGGGAGATCATTTAACAAACCTTAGTTTTTCTTGGACGTTAAAAAATCAACCTAGTTCCATTCAGGGCGAAGCTCTAGACGATATGTACTGAATTGAACTAATCGTCCGGGATGATCTTGAGATCGGCCTGGACGATCAAGCTATTTATTTATCATTTAAACATCCATTTAGGGCGATGCTCTGGATTATATTTGTCGTTTTGTACTAATCGGCCCAAACGATCGTAGGATCGTCCAGGACGGTCTAGTTATTTTTTCATCAGCCAAACATCCATTCAAAGCGATGGTCTGGATAATATTCAATGACTTAAACTAATCGTACAGGACGATATACTATCATCCCAAACAATCTGAACCAAGTAACCATCAAATCGTTCAAACTCTTCTAAATCGTCCTGACTAATTGAGCGAAATTTGAACTGGTCGTATAGGACAATCGGTCGATTATCCCTAGCTGATCTTTGACGATTAGCTGCTAATTTGGGCTATTTTGGAGCCCTTGTTTAAAAAAATTTGTTATTCTCTCAAGAGGAGATCTTTTGTTGCTGTCCTGACATGATAGAGCTAAGATGAGAGGGAGAGCAAGAGAGAGGATCTTATGAGGGGGAGTTTGTGAGGAGATTCACAAAGGATGCTCCAAGTATTGATTCGAGCCTTCTTCTTCGGTCGTCGTCCCTAGTTCTTTGGAGATTCGAGAGGTTGACTTCAGCATATGATAAAGGTTCTCTGCCTGCTTCTGGAGGAAGCAAAAGGAGTTTGGTTCTCTACCTGCTTCTAAAGGAAGCAAAAGGAATTGGATTCTCTGCCTGCATTAGGAGGACACAAAAGGAGTTGGGTTATCTACCTCACCAGGGTCAGTGGAAAGGAGTTTTTGTACGGGCTTCTCTGCCTTGTTGTAAGGGAAAAGAAGAGACACTGGCTTTATTGTAATACTCGGAGGAGAGGCTCCTAGGAGTGGACATAGGTCAAGTTGACCGAACCAATATAAAATCTGGTGTATTATTTTTTATTATTGCTTACACGTTTAATCACCTCCCTACTTTCTACTCCAATAGCTTCTTCCACACCCTTCATAGTACTCATCGTCACAATGTGAGCAAGGAACCGGGGGAAGAGGAAGAAGAACCTATTCTTTCACTTGTCCTTATCAACCAGTAGTCTCAATATGATCAGCTAGTCTAGAGGTTTGACATGTAGGAGGCCAGATTTTAATCCTATGTCACCGAGTAGCAACACCAGCATGATCAAGATATGGTTTGATGCATACGTAGCCCAGTAGTAGCAGCATCATGACCAAGATATGGTTTGGATTGGAGAGCAATTTTCTTCTCTTCACTGCTACTTTCAGCCACCACCACGACCTCCTTCTGATTAGGATCCTTATGGGTTTTAATTTGTTTTGTGTTTATTTTTGCAATGTCTAGTGTTTTCTTATTTCCCCTTTGTGATGTCAAAACAAGGAATAGTGTGTTATTGTAAAATGTGTTGTAGTAAAAGCTTATTTGTTATTATATGTTTAATTTATTTCATCCTTAGTATTTACTGCTATTTTCACTTTTAGTGTTTACTATTATTTTGTTTTTTTTTCTTTAAAAAATTATATAAAAAAAAAAATTCTCTCCACTATTTTTTAAAGGATTAACTTAGTAAGGGGGGTGCAGGGAATAGCAAAATATTCTTAAAAACCTTTAACAATAATATTTATCATAATCAAAAAGGGGGAGATTGTTGCAAATTTAGACCCAAACACTGTGATTTTGATAATAAAAAATATTATTATTTCTCTTACCTTGCTAATTCCTATTGATTGAGTTTATTGCATATTTATTTTCTTTGTTACGTGCTAACATTTCATGACCTAAAGCTCACTTACAAGCCGGCTCAAGATTGGGTATACTAGGACTGAGTGATCAGTCTATAATTTTAACTCCAAATGCATTTTTTACTTTTTCTTGAGTCAAATGTATTGGGATGGATCTTGAATCTGAGTAGCCGTAAACACGCACACTTGAGGGAGTATGTTAGGAAAAATTTCAATTTTTTGAACTAATCATCCAAGTGGATTAGTTTATCACAAAACCCTAATTAGGGCACCCTTTATTAAAATGAGATTTTTAAATAATCATAATGGATGATTTAAATTTTCTAAGATGATTAGTTTAGAGGATTAAAACAAGTCGACAATTACAATTTAGTTAATTTTTAATTATCAAATTTTATTCTAATTGTATAAGATGATTCATATCATCTTAGACAATTAACATCATCCTTGATGATTCAAGATAATCATGCCTAAATTGATCAAATAATTAGGGCACTAATTATAGTTAAATTGATCATTTAGATCATACAAGATGTTCCACATAGATCATCCTAGACGTTGTAAGACAAAAAATTTCCTTAATTGATCCTAAGATTATGGGACTAATTATGGTTAAATTGATCAATCAAACTGTACAGGATGATCCACTCATATCATCCTAGATGATATATTATATTTTATGGGACGATACGCATCATCCTGGACAAAAAACTATAATTTTCCTCTAATCATTCAAGTCGACTATCTAGAATGTCCCCAGACTAGTTTGGGATGATCCATTGATCACTGCCCATCACCCCATGTCATACTAGATGATTCATTATGTATTTTTGAACAAATCATCCTGGATGATCGCATAATCATCTAGGATGATCAGTGCAAATTCTTGAACAGATCATACAAGGCAAGAATGATCGTGCTGACTAATTGGGGGGTTTTGAACTAATCATATAGGTTGATATTATGATCGTTCTGGATGATCTTTACTGTTAAGTTGAAAATTAAGGCTTTTTTTAGAGCTCTTCTATTTAAGCTCATATATTTGTCCTTTGACAAATATCCTGGTAAAGTTCTAACCTAAGGGAGCTTAGAGAAGAAGAATGAGAGTTTGAGAGAGGGAGGGAGAATCTTGTGAGGGGAAGTTTATGAAGGGAAACATAAAGGTTGCTTCAAGCAAAGATTCAATCATCTTCTTCAAGCTTCGTCCTTGGTTCCTTGGTGGCTCTAGAGAGACGATCATCAATAATAGATCCTAGTTCTTTGCCTACTTTAGGAGGGAGTAAAAGGATTCCAAGTTTTCTGCCTACTCTAAGAGGGAGTAAAAAGATTTTGGGTTCTCTGCCTTTACCAAGAGGGTGAAAAAGGATTTAAGGTACTTTGCCTCACTGGGATGGTGAAAAGATTTTGTAAGGGCTTATTCACCTTAATATGGGAGAAAAAGGAGAAACACTTTTGTTAGTGCCATACTTAGAGGAGAGGCTCCGGGGAGTGGACGTTGGTCAGGTTGACCGAACCATTATAAAATTTGGTAAGTTCTTTCTTTTTATTTTTCCTACATTTAATTTTTTGTAATTATTTTTGTATTTATTCTATGGTTAAAATATTAGATTTTGTTATCTACTTTTGTACAATTAATTTATTTTAAAATGAGTCAAAAAAAAATTCTTTTTATTTAAGAATTTTTAAAACTATCAATTCACCCCCCTCTTGGTTAGCATAGGGCTAGTTCTTTAGGGTATAACACCCCTCATAAACTTTCCTAGAAAAGCATGGGAAAAATTATGAAATGGTTGGAGAAGCTGGGGGAATGATTTGGAGAGTTAGAGGTTGTTGGAGGTGGACTTTGAATGATTAAGAGTGAATATGATGTATTAGGTCGAATTTCCTGAACTTAACCCCCCCATTTTAGATTGAATGGGTTGGATTTATTTGAGGGAGGCTTGGATGTGTTGCGGATCTATAGTTTATGATTTTGATGATAGCAAATATTCTTTGTTCTCTACAACTGCCTTATGTACTGACATTTCAGGTTCACACGATCGGACTGCAATTTGAAATCAGCTCAAGATTGGGTAGACTAGGTCTGAGTCAGTTTGAAATCTTTTTTCCTTTCTTGAGTCTGTTGTATTTGGTGTGGCAACTGAAGATTTGTAACTTGGAAGATTTTCTGTTGTTCCCTAAAAGATTTCTACTTTTGGTAACATCGTTCGGGACGATATTTATATCGTCCTAGACGATCTGACAAAAGTAGAAATCCTAATTAGGGCATCCTCATTAAGGCAGCCGTCATTAACGGATCGGCATGGACGATACCTGTATCGGCCAGGACGATAATCTCAATTCAGAAAGAATCAGCCGCCATAATCAGTTTAGGAATTCTTTATTTTAGGAAATCAGCCAGGAAGATATTCCTATCGTCCAAGACGATCTAACTCAATTATGCCTAAATTGATCTGGTATATTTTGAAAGCATTAATGATTGATTGATACGATCACATTGTCTGGGATGATCTCGTGATCGGCCAGGACGTTGGCCTGGATGATCTACATCGGACAGCTCGAATTTAGGGCGATGATCAAGACGATTAAAATCAGTTTTAAACTAATCAGCCTGGACAATCATGATATCGGCCAGGACGATGTAACTAATTTTCTTCTGATCGTCCCAATTCGTCCCGGGCTTATGAGCTGAATTTGTACTGATCGGCCAGGACGATATGCCTATCATCCTGGACGATAATGTCGGCAACTTGCATTAATGAGCTCGTTTTGAGAGCTACTTTTTAAGCTTTGGCAAGGTACTTTGTAAGTGTCTTTGGCAGCCATTGTAGCTTTGTTCTTGTGGGGGAAACTTGAAGAGAGAGCTTGAAAGGGAGAGAGGAAAGGGTGGAGTTTGAGAGGGAGAAGATCCTGTGAGGGGGAGGAACTCAAGGGAGTGTGGTAAGGGATCCACACGGTTGCTCCGGTGAACTCGCACCTTAGTACCATCGGATTCAAGGCTTGTCTTGAGGTAAGTTCACCAAAGAAGAATATCTCTTTGGTGTCAAAGGACCCGGCTAATCCGCCGCACCGGGGAAGGTGGAAGTGATTTTGTAAGGGCTTCTCCGCCTAGCTGTGGGGGCTAAAAGAGAGACACTTATTTTAGTGCAATACTTGGAGGGTGCCTCCAAGGAGTGGACGTAGGTCAAGGTTTGACCAAACCACTATAAATTCGGTATGTTCTTTTCTTATTATTGCTTCCGCATTATTTAATTTCCGCACTTTGATTTCTGTGGTGATTTTGGTTTGAGTTTTATCTTGGGTTTAAAGTTATCCAATTCACCTCTTCTCTTTGTTAGCCTTGGGTCAGTTCATGAGAGCTTAACATCCCTAACGAACTTTCATTTGATTTTAGAGCACTTTCTAGTGTCATCTGAGCACTTTCAAGAGGTTTCAGAGCCGGATTAATAAAATAAGTTTTTTAAAAGCTTTTGAATTTTTTGATCCATGGCTAATCATAATATTGCGGAAGTTTATTCAATCACTAGACCTCCTTTATTTAAAAAAATGTCATTCAATTTTTGAAAAACTCGCATGTCTATTTTCTTGCAATCGATTTATTTTTGTATGTGGCATATAATTTTAACTGGTTATTCATCACCGTCACGTATTGTTAATGGAGTTAAAACTGATATTCCTTTTAATCAATGGAATAAGGAAGAACAACTGAATGCTCAACTGGATGCAAAATCTTTAAATTGCTTTTTCTGTGCTTTAAATTCTGAAGATTTCATGTTAATATCCACTTGCACTACTGGTAATGAAGTTTGGGATAAACTACATACCATATATGAAGGCACGAATGAAATCAAGCAATCCAAGTTGAATTTGTTAATGCATGATTTTGAATTATTTTCCATGAAACCTTATGAAACGATCTTAGACATGTATACCAGATTCATTCAAATTGTAAACTCATTGCATTCTTTAGGAAAAGATTTTTCAAATTTTGAAAAAGTTAACAAAATTCTTCATTGTCTACTGGATAAGTTTGATGCTAAAGTAGTTGCTATTTGCGAATCAAAAATTTTGAATGAGTATTCTATTGATAATTTGATTGGCTCACTCATTGCCCACGAGCAAAGTTTGGGTCAAAGACTTTTGGATGCAGGTGAAACTATTATATTAAAATCTAGAGATACAGAAAGAGATAGCCTAGTTGGTGACGAAGGCAATGACGTGTCATGCAAATCACAAAGCTCACCTAATCATAAGCAAAAGTGGAAAAAGGTAAAAGTGGTAAGGATGTTCATATTTCTTCTAACGTTATTTGCTTTCGATGCAGGAAGCCTGGACATATGAAAAATCAGTGCCCTAATTTAAGAATTCTTCCTGTGAAAGAAAATGCAAGGCGAAACAAACTTTGAACTGGGGAAATAATGAAAGACAAAAAATCTCATGGGCAGATCTGGCCTATGAAGCATCGGACCAGGAAAGAGATTATGGTTAAGAGCCTTTCGTATTTTTGTGTTATGTTTTTGTGTTTTTTTTTTATTTTTGTGTTTTAATTTTGTTTATTCTTTGAAATTTTTTTCGTGAAAGTTTTTTTTAAGAGATCAACACACATTCACTTTTCTAAAAATGAAAAATCTACTTCATGTTTTTTCTTGAAATCTTTGGTAAAGTTGAGTTTGACTTCTCTAAAATAGTTAGAGGAAGGAAACTCATGATTTTGTTTCTCTTTCTCTCTTCTTAAAGATGTTAAAAACTTTTGATTCAAAATCTTCATCATATTTTAAATTGGGTTTTGAAACTATTTTTTTTATCTCCCTATTTTTTCTATCGCATAGGAATCTTTTACAAGATTGTTGAATCCATCATAAAATTTTCTTGATCAATTTGTTCGTGTTGTCAATAATTTGGGTTTACATTGGTTTTGAAAATATAAGAAAGAAAGCATATTTTTTGAAAATAATTAAAAAAAAAGTGGCCAATGATGCCAAACCAAAAGATGCGCAATGATGCCAAATTTTAAAAAAAAATACACAAAGTGTATTAAAATCAAAAGATGCTTAAAGAGCCATTCAAGTGATAAATGGCATAAAATGAACCCATAAAAAAATATGCTAATTTTTTTTCTTATACTACTAAAAACTTAAGAAAATCCTTGATATGTTCGAAACTTATGCTTGAAAATTTTGGTTCTTGATTCAGAAATTCGTGCATTGATCTTCTATTAGATATGTTTTATGGAAGGAGTTTTGAAAAATTAATGTTTCTTTTTCCTGTTTATTCCTTAATTTGGATATTGGATTAAAAATTTTTTGATCCTTTAAAAGAACGAGTTTGGATTATCAAATTATGAATTTCTAACCCTTTCTGGGCTATGCGTTGTCAATCAAATTCTACTAAGTTTTTTATTAAAACTAAAAGGTATCTTTCTCATTTTAAGAATATTTATTTTTTCACTAGATCAGAAAACGTTTTTTGTCTTTTGTTTTGATTTTTGTTTTTGTCTCCTCTCTTTTTTATAATGTAAAAGGGGGAGAACGTATTGTTGAATTTTTGTACTGTTATCGTGTTTGTATCTTGTTTTCAAAAAATTAAAAACAACAAAAATATTTTCATCTCCCCTATTTTTTAAAAGTGTTATTCTAGTAAGGGGAAATTAGGAGAAATTGCTTTCTTTTGAAATTTCAAATTGAATTGTTTACCATCATCAAAAAGGGGAAGATTGTTGCAGATCTATAGCTTATGATTTTGATGATAGCAAACATTCTTTATTCTCTACAACTTCCTTATGTACTGATATTTCAGGTTCACACGATCGGACTACAATTTGGAATCAGCTCAAGATTGGGTAGACTAGGTCTGAGTCAGTTTGTAATCTTTTTTTCCTTTCTTGAGTCTGTTGTATTTGGTGTGGCATCTGATGATTTGTAACTTGAATGATTTTCTATTGTGCCCTAAAAGATTTCTATTTTTGGTAACATCGTCCGGGACGATATTTATATTGTCCTGGACGATCTAACAAAAGTAGAAACCCTAATTAGGGCATCCTCATTAAGGCAGCTGTCATTAACGGATTGGCCTGGACGATACCTGTATTGGCTAGGAAGATAATCTCAATTCAAAAAGAATTAGCCGCCATAATCAGTTTAGTAATTCTTTGTTTTAGGAAATCGGTCAGGACGATATTTCTATCGTCTAGGACGATTTAACTCAATTATGCCTAAATTGATCTAGTATCTTTGGAAAGCATTAATGGTTGATTGATACGATCACATCGTCTGGGACGATCTCGTGATCGGCCAAGATGTTGGCCTGGATGATCTACATTGGACAGCTTGAATTCAGATCAATGATCAGGACGATTGAAATCAGTTTTATACTAATCGGCCTGGACGATCGTGATATCGGCCAGGACGATGTAACCAATTTTCTTCTGATCATCCCAATTCGTCCCGGGCTTATGAGCTGAATTTGTACTGATCGGCTAGGACGATATGCCTATCATCCTGGACGATAATGTCATCAACTTGCATTAATGAGCTTGTTTTGAGAGCTACTTTTTAAGCTATGGCAAGGCATTTTGTAAGTGTCTTTGGCAGCCATTGTAGCTTCATTCTTGTGGGAGAAACTTGAAGAGAGAGCTTGAAAGGGAGAGAGGAAATGGTGGAGTTTGAGAGGGAGAAGATCCTGTGAAGGGGAGGAACTCAAGGGAGTGTGGTGGGGGGATCCACACGGTTGCTCCGGCGAACTCACACCTTAGTATCATCGGATTCAAGGCTTGTCTTGAGGTAAGTTCACCAAAGAAGAAGATCTCTTTGGTGTCAAAGGACCCGGCTACTCCGTCGCACCGGGGAAGGTGGAAGTGATTTTGTAAGGGCTTATCCGCCTAGCTGTGGGGGCTAAAGGAGAGACACTTATTTTAGTGCAATACTTGGAGGGTGCCTCCAAGGAGTGGACGTAGGTCAAGGTTTGACTGAACCACTATAAACCCGATGTGTTCTTTTCTTATTATTGCTTCTGCATTATTTAATTTCCGCACTTTGATTTCTGTGGTGATTTTGGTTTGAGTTTTATCTTGGGTTATAAAGTTATCCAATTCACCTCTTCTCTTTGTTAGCCTTGGGCCAGTTCATGAGGGCTTAACATCCCTAACAAACTTTAAAGTGATTTCAGAGCACTTTCTAGTGTCATCTGAGCACTTTCAGGATGCATGTTATGTGTGTTTTCCTGAAGCAATTAGAAGTAAGGGGTAGTTCTAGAGTTGAGAGAAACCTCACTTGGTCCATGGGAAGGGGAACCACTAGCTTTTCCCTCATTTGGTTAAACCATGCCTTAACTTTGTTTAAGTTGTTAGCTTAAGGCTTCTTAGGGAAGGAAATAGACTGCTTTACATCAATTTAGAGCAAATTTTGATGGGGGTGAAGAGCTTGCTTATATGACATGGCCACCTAAAGACCATTTGAAGGCATATTTGACCATTAGATTGGTCAAATAAGTCAATGGGGATGATGTGGCAATCAAGAAGGTGAACTTGGTTGCTTGTGTCATTAGCCAAGTGTTTGAAATCATGAGTTTGGAATTTTTACCAAGAGCATAGAAATGGAGAGGGCTTTGACCCCTCCAATTAAGTTTACCAAGTAAAATCAAGGGGAATTTGACTTAGAAAAAAATTTGGATATGTGTGGGATGTCCAATTGAATAATTTTGAGAGATTAAATTGGTTTGAAATGGCTTGAAGCATTAATTTTGATATTAGTATAGGTTAGGAGTTGATTTGGTCAACTAAGTTAACCCATGGGTTGGGTTTGAGTCCAACAAGTTTAAATGAGTGATTTAAGACCAATAAATATGATCTCATGCAATAGAATGGTCATTTGAGTTGAAATGACTAATTGGACCTTAAGGGGAAATTTGGTCACTATGAGTTAACTTTGTCAACTATGCATGACCAAGGCTTAAATTTGAGTTCAATATACTCCTAATAATGTTTAGGATGCATTAGAAGAGATTTCATGGCTAGATATAGATTGACCATGCTAAAGTTTAGAGAAAACTTAAATTTTCCCCAAAGTGGGCATTTTGGTCATTTGACCTCTAGTCAACTATGGGTCAACCTTAGTCCACCAAGATATAATTTTTATGTTCAACATGTCATAATGGGTTATGGACATAGTTAAATATTTTGGGTAAGGCCCAAGGTCAAAATCTACAAGGTGGGAAGGTCTAGCGGAATAGGTGGGGGGGAAAAAATGTATCGCAACGCAGATTTTGAATTTTCCTATTTTATAATCGAATACTGCATTGAGAATAAAGCACAATCTCGAGAGACTGACACAATATTCTATAATGGTTTCAATATCAAAATAGAGTTTTAAAAATGATATTTTCATGATCAAACATAATTTAAAGAATTATATATCATCTCGAAAGATGAACATGAAATTCTAGAGAATGTGTTTAAAAATAGAAATAAGTTTTTTGAAAAATTTATCCATTCTTTTATTTAGATATAACAAGGAGAATATTATATCATCTTGAAAGACAAAGATAACATTCTTCAAGATATCCAAAAGCAAGAATGCATTTTATAAAATTCATCATTTCCAAAGTTGAATATAACAAGCAAGATATTATATTTTTTGAAAAGACAATAATAACATCCTTCATGTATATTTAAAATTAGAAATAAAGTTTTAAAGACATCTACATTCCCAAAGATTTTTCTCTTGTTTTATATGACTAAAATAAGGATTATTTTAATATGGGGTTCTCAAATCCCTATAGGGGCAAGCCCCTATACTTAATTACATCTTAGGAGAAATGGTCCTAAGAAAACTCTCGATTAAAACAGTTATTTCATACCCTTTTACTATAAAGAAAAAGACAAGGTAAGGAAGTAAGAATTTTCTATGGAGAAAGCTCGATGTTAAATAATTCTTAACGAATCAAAGGAGGAAAAGTAAGAGGTGTCGGATTCTGAGAAGCTCAGAGGCAACCTTAATCTACCCTATGTTAGACTTTACAT
Source organism: Dendrobium huoshanense (assembly GCA_016618105.1). Classification (NCBI taxonomy): domain Eukaryota; kingdom Viridiplantae; phylum Streptophyta; class Magnoliopsida; order Asparagales; family Orchidaceae; genus Dendrobium; species Dendrobium huoshanense. The sequence goes on along the minus strand of CM028346.1, from coordinate 760,969 downwards.
TTTAAGAGATAAATTTTATATTTAAGTTGATATTTTATTAGAAATTTGGGATTATATTCCCGTAGGGTGATGACTTAAGATCTAAAAAAAATCTGCCTCAGAACATAATTTTAATTTGGGCACTATAAGGTAGTAACCCAAACCTAACTAATGAAGTACAAATCTAGACTTACCCCAACCTGGATTGGGGAGACAGCTAACCACCTAGGCATTTTAAAATTATGTATCAAGTCTCTTATGAAAGATGGGTTGGGACGTTATTTAAGTTTTAAGGAATTAGGGGCTGACATCTAAGACAGATCCTAATTGGCCCCTCAACTTATATATGGTGAGTGATGCCTAGAAATAAAATATAATTAACACTTTAGACTCTTTTTTAATTTTTATATAATACAATGCATCCTAATTGACTCGAATACATAAAATGAATATGAAGCAGTTTTAAAATTAGGCTTAGAAAATAAATTTTTCCCTAGAGATTGTACAATATCCCCTTAACAAAACTACACCCTCATAGGTCAAGTGATCTGCCAGAACCCATAAGCGGGGAGGCGCCTAACAAGAAAGAGAAGGCAATAATATGCTTATGCTAACTTTCAGCGATCCCGAGCTTACTTCTTAAATCGTTAGAGTTACTATGTGAGCTTAAAATTTTTATTAGGATTTCAAGTATAAAAATTTTATTGTACTCTCACCAAAATTTTGATCATATCCATGCTAAAACAAAACACGGCATGCAATAAAATACAAAAAATAGGCAATTCTCGTGCGCAAACAATGTAAACAATTAAAATAAATTATTCAAAATAGAATGTCCAATGTCTATACGGCAAGTGTAATATTATTTACACACAGAATTTACTGAAAAGTAAAGTGACTGGGCACCACTGACAACAAACCCGGATTCTAATCATAAAATTGATGCAAGTGATTTTGAAATGGGATATACATTTTTTCCTTATCTCTATTTCTTCGTCTTCTTCTTTTCATCTCCTAAGTTCATCTTTCTTCTTCTACGAACTCCTTGGATATGCCGAACTTGGATATCCAAATAAAAAAGAAACTCATCCCCAAAGGGGTATTTTCTTTTGCCTTTGGATATCACAAATAATACTAACCTAGCTTTCCAAATAAAAGGGATCACTCCTCTAAGGTGAAAGTGCTCAGATGGCACTAGAAAGTGCTCTGATACCACTTGAAAGTTTGTTCGGGATATTAAGCCCTATGAACTTAGTCCCAAGCTAACCAAGAGGGGGGGATGAATTGGTATTTTAAAAAAACTCTTTTCACAATGAATAAAAATTGCATAAACCAAATCACACCACAGAAATAAACGCGGAATTAAAAAGTGCGGAAGCAAGAAATAACACAGAAATTTATAGTGGTTCGGTCGACTCCACCTACGTCCACTCCTTGGAGGCACCCTTCAAGTATTGCACTACAAAACGTGACTCACCTTTAGCCCCCACGGCTAGGCGGAGAAGCCCTCACAAGAACCTCCTTTTTGCCACCCTGGCAAGGCAGAGAACCTACCTCCTTTTGCTTCCTCCTGAAGCTGGCAGAGAACCTCAACCAAAAGCAAACTCCTTACCTCTACCGACCCTTCCACGGACGAGAAACTCCAGACGAAAGACAAGCAGAGCGATCCTTGAAGCAACCCTTGTGAATCCCCTCACAAGATCCTCTCTCTCTCCCTCTCTCTCTTTCTTTCCTCAAGGTCTTCTCAGGTCAAGGCAGCAGCCAATGGTCTTGAAAAATGTTGAACAAGAGCTCTTAAATAGAAGAGCTTCAAAGGAGCTCATTAATTGCAAGTAGCCGACTTTATCGTCCAGGCCGATATGGACATCGGCCTGGCCGATCAGTACAAAACTTAGAGGATCGGCCAGAGCATCGCCCTGGATACACTCCTGGACATTTAAATTTGGCTTGATCGTCCCGGCCGATCTCACGATCGTCCTGGCCGATCAGTTCAAATCAGAGGCAAATCATCCTAAGCATCGCCCTGTTTTTGAGCTGGCCGATATTTATCGTCCTGAAGTAACTTAAAGTTTTTGACTAGATCGTCTTGGCCGATCCTGTGATCATCCAGGATGATATGATCATATCAATCATCCTTAATTACTCCCTTGATTTCCTGATCAATTAAGGCATAATTTGGTAATTTCGTCCAGGACGATCCTTGGATCGTCCTGACCGATAATTTAAAAATACAGTATACCTTAATTGTCTATGGCGGCTACTTCTTTCTGTTTTGAGCTTATCATCCTGGCCGATATGTTAATGTCGGCTGCCTTAATTAAGAATCCTGATTAGAGTCTCTGTTTTGAACTCGATCGTCCAGGACTATCCAAGGGATCGGCCTGGCCGATGTGAGCAAAAACAGAGATTCTAAATCTCTCAAGTGTGTGTGTGTAGGGTTACTTAGTATTAGTCTCTTTGACCATTACAAGTAGACTCAACAGGTGAAAAACAAAAGTACAGACTGACTCAACCCTAAACCTACGCAATCCTGAACTTGGCTTCTTCTTGATCGTCCGATCTTCGATTCCTGAAAAGTTAGAAGCAACAAGTATTCCAAGAGAAAATAGTGTTTGTCAATCATCAAAACATAAGTCATGAAAAAATAGATTTGCAACAATCTCCCCCTTTTTAATGATGACAAACACAAGTAGGAAAATTTTAAAAAAAGGTTCATTAGAAGTTCAAAGTTACAAACCCCAAACCCAACAGTTTTTTCCTACCACACCCTACTCCCCCTTTTGTCATCACAAAAAGAGGATCCAGATACAAAAGAAAAAGAGAAAACATAAACTAAAACAGACTAAAAAGGCAAACTACATAAAATAGGAAACAAATAGCAAAAAAACACATACTAGAAAAACGAAGGACCCTGATCATCAGATGGAGGTGGTGGAGGTGGCTGCTGAAAGTAGCTGGCAAGTGAAGTAAACTGAGCATTGAACCAGGCGATGTCCTGGCCATGCTGCTGCTGGTGGTGAACCATGTAACTGTCAAAGCGGGCTAAGTCCTCCGCGCGATTCTGCTCGTAGCGGACAATGTCCTCAGAATGTTGCTACTCCTGTGCAGCAACGTAAGCATCGAAGCGGGTCTCCCAATGATCAAACCTCTCTATCAACTGATCAACCGGTGAGTGCTGGTGGAGAGGGACAGGATCAAGAACGGGAGCGGGAGCGGGAGCCTCCTCCTCTCTAGCCCCCCGACCTTCCCCATCTCCTGGGTAGAGACAAGTACTATGAAGGGTAGTAAAAGAATTGTTTGAGTAGTAAGGAGGGTGAAGGTCAGGACGAGTAGGATATTGGAGATTGTATTTAGTTTCAAGGACATAGGCTATGATGTGTCCTAAGGCTAGATTGGGCTTTCTCTTATGGCCTGAATCACAAATTGTGGTTAGGTGATCGATGTAGCGAAAGAGTAGATCAGTGGCATTGAATTCTCTTTGGGTCATAATGAAGAAAGTAGTGAGGGAAAGTAGAGGGGTGATGTAGAATTGGTCCCCATATTTTGGAATTATGGAGGTGTGAAGGACATGTTGGATTGTCCTAGCATCTTTGACTAAAGAGCTAGTCTCTCCAACATGGAAAGGTGTATTGGTCTGGCGAAGGAAGTGATTCGCCGTGGACCAGTCAAAATAAGGATCAGAGGCTATTAGGTGCAACTTATCCCCGGTGTTGGATAGCTGTAAAAGATCAACACAATCCTGATATGTGATTTCGACAGGGCGTCGATTCACATAGGAGGTCAGGGCTGTGAAGGTGGGGTTAATGCGCAGGCTAGCATAAAATTCATGGAGGAGTTCAGAAGAGAAAGGGACGGCGAGAGTGAGTATAAAACAAAGAGAGGTGTGGGCAAAAAGATCCATTACCGGATATGAGAGATGTGCAAGATTAATTGTCCGGGAGAGGGTGATGCCACACTCCTTGTAGTGACGGTAGGCAACCTGATCTTCTAGCTCCTTGAATTGAGGGTCCAGGGTCGCCCTCGAAGAACTCCCAGACGCCTGACGAACACGCTTCCCACCAGCCATAGAAGGGAGCTAGCAAGAAAACACACAAGAAAGAAAGGTGGAGAGTGAGAAAACTTGGTTGGAATTGGCAAGAATTTAAAGAAACGGCCATATCGTCCTGGCCGATCGCAGAATCGTCCAGGTCGATATGGATCAATAATTACGTACAAGCCGATTGGTCAAAAAAGCGGTCCGATCGTCCGGGCCGATCAGATATCGGCCAGGCCGATTACACACAGGCGATCGTTCCGAGGGGTCAATCCGGACGACCGTTGAAAAGGCAGATCGTCCGGGCCGATTAGGTGTATCGTCCAGGACGATGCACAATAATTGATCGTACCGACCGAAGTTAAAACGTTTTAAATTCTTACCACGTGTATCTTCCAGGACGAACAGTGGATCGGCCAGGATGATTGTCCAATAATGGATCGTCCGGGGCTGAATTTAAAGATTCAAACATGCTAACACGTGGATCGTCCAGGACGATCCAGTGTATCGGCCAGGACGATACACATAAAATGCATCGGCCAGACGAAATATTCTATCGGCCAGGACTATCATCATGATTGCAACAGAGTTCGATCATATCATCCAGGACGATATAGGATCGTCCAGGACGATGAGTTAGAGTAAGCACAGAAAAATGTCAGCAGATAGATTTTGAAGATGATTTGTCATATCGTCCAGGACGATAAAAGTATCGGCCAGGACGATGTGACTTGAAATTAAGATTAAGGAAAGATGGTGATGATCAAGACCCTCAAAAATAAAATAAAAGAAAAAACAGTCAAAACACAGTAAAACAAAAATAAAAACACAACGAAAATCAAACAACGAATATTTTTAGATTTTAATTTTTCTATATATATATATATATATATATATATATATATATATATATATATATATATATATATATATATATATATATATATATATATATATATATATATATATATTATGGAGGAATCATATGAGATTTTTGCAATAAAGTTAAACCTTTAAAGTTTCTAGAGATCAAGGAATTTAATAAATCCCAATCAGAAGAAGGTAGAACATCTAATTCTGTTAACCCGAGATCGGACATCCTTCAGGGTACAAAATTCTTTTGGAAAACAAAAATCCAACTCAGAATAACTAAATAGGATAATAAGATCCATTCAAAACTTGTTTACAAAGAAAATATCTCATAATTAATAAACCAAAGTAATTTTTCTCAATCATGCAAATTGAAATCAAGTCTTTGAAAGCATCACATAATTAATGAGTTTTCTAAGTTTTATGAGTTTTACTAAAGAGAGGATAGCTTGCATTTAGTGGGCTCATTTTATGCCTCTTGTCATTTTGATTGGCTCTTTTGAGCATCTTTTGAAACTTTGATACACTTTTGTGTATATAGCTTTCTTTTCAATTTGGCTTCATTGGCCTTTTTCCTTTTTAACTCTTGCAAGCTAGAAACTCTTTAATATACCCTTAAAAAAAACTTAGTTGTGAGTATATCCTCCAAATATTAGAGAATAGGAGCTCTCTCTCTAACATAGGGAAGAACAATCCACAACACAAAATCAAAATCATGTGATAAATGCAATGGCAAGATTTCAAAAGCTTGAATGATATCTAAAAACTTTGGCTATTATGCATAAGATAAATTAATGTAGCAAGATAAGAAAAAGATCTTAAATAAAAAGCCATTGGTTAAACTGAGTTTAGACTTTTGTTTAGAGAAGAAAATCATACCACTAACAAAAGTCAGAATGAGAGAAAACATCAACAGTATTACTCCCTTTAACCAATTTAGAAAAGCTAAACCCTATCTCTAAAACTCAAATATTTAAAAGCTTGAAAAGATTCATCATATGGAAGGCCAAATTTAAAGAACAATGTGAAAACAAAACACATAAAAATAAAGCAAACTAAAAACAACAGAAAGTGAGCACAAGAACTAGCACAAAAATAAAATAAAAGACACAAAAATCTAAATATTTCAAGCAAGTGATAAAGTAGCGAGTTTAAGCAATTTTGAGCTGCCAGCCTCCTTATGTCCAATTATCCTATACTCCCACGAGGTCTTTGGTGAGAGCATTCCTGCAACACTCAACAACAGTCAGATTTAGGAACCCAAACATGTTTGGAATCCTTCTTAGGAAAAGTAGAATGCAATGCATATATGGTATGCTGTGAATCATGCATCTTAGGTCTCCACAGCCAATGTGTACTACGGTGAACGGTGCAAGTGTATGAGATGTGCCCTAGCATGCCACAAGAAAAACATTGAACTCCAGGAAAAGGTTTTCTTAAATGGTTTGGGAAAAAATGCCTCTTCATGGGTTCTGGCTTTTGATTAGGAGTTGGTGTCATCCTAGCTTTCTTACATGTTTCCAAATCATTTTGAATCCTCAAGTTGGTTCCTTTTAAGGCATCATTGTCAATCCTCAAATTTTTATCAATCTCTTTAGATTTTTTAAGATCAGAATTAAGAGATGTGTGTGAATCTTTCAATGCATTATATTCATCAATTAATTCCAAATATTTCTTGTTTATGTCATCAAATTCATCAAGAAGAGCCATGTGATTTGAATCAATCGTTGCATGATCTTTGAGAATAACTTCTTGCTCTTTTTGTAGATTCGAATGTTCTAATTTTAAGCTGGCATGTGTCTTCTTAAGTTTTTTGTATGATGTATGGATTTTTTCACAAATTTCAAATAATTCTTCATAGGTTGGTTTACATACCTCTTCATCACTTTTATCTTCTCCCATTAAACACAAGTTTGTAGTCTCTTCCTCTGGTTCAGTCTCAGAGGAATCAGTACCGGATTCTTCCCAAAAACTCCTTTGAATTTTCTTCTTGTCATTCCTAGACTTAGCTTTTTCCTCACCTTTTTTTTTTCTTTGCTCGAGTGATCTTGAAGTGTAGGACAATCGGCCCTCACATGTCCAGGCTTCCTGCATTCAAAACAAACAACATCAGAAGATCCTTTAACATATTTGTGATCCTTACCTTTTCTCCAACTTTGATGATGCTTTTATTTCTTCCTTAGAAAGCTTTTGAATTGCCTTGTGATGAAGGCAACTTCATCGCTTTCAGACCCGAAAGATTCAGAATCCGACATGTGCGCCATTAGTGCAATTATTTTCTCCTTTTTCTTCTCACCTGCATCAAGATTTCTTTGATTCACCCCTTGCTCGTAAGCAATGAGTGAGCCAAGTAAGTTATCAATGAAATAGGTATTCAAATCCTTAGATTCAGTAATTGCAGTAATTTTTGCATCATAAGACGAAGGCAAGCATCTCAAAATCTTGTTAACTTTTTCATAGTTCGAAAGTTCTTTTCCTAGTGCATGCAATGAAGTAACTATCTGAGTAAACCTAGTGTACATGTCAGAAATTGATTCATGAGGTTTCATACGAAAAAGTTCGTATTCATGCAAGAGAATGTTCAAACGGGATTGTTTAACTTCATTAGTACCTTCATAGGTGATGCACAATTTATCCCAAATTTCTTTACCAATTTTGCAAGTTGAAACACACATGTAATCCTCAGATTTTAAAGCATAGAAAAAACAGTTCAAACATTTTGCATTTAATTGAGCTAAATCTCGTTCATCAAAAGTCCATTCAGTAAAAGCAACTTCAGTTTTAACACCATTAATTTTACGAGAAGGTGGAGAATAACCTTCTTGAATAAGCATCCACATGCAATAATCAGTAGATTATAAAAACATTAACTTGAAGATTTTCCAAAAATAAAAAGGTAGGTTATCGAACAGGGGAGGTCGGGTAATGGAATACCCTTCCGTAGTGTTACGATTCCCAAGGTTAGCCATGGATTTAATTCAAAAAGTTTTCAAACTTAAATTTTCGAATCCCGCTCTGATACCACTTGAAAGTGCTCAGATGACACTAGAAAGTGTTTTGATACCACTTGAAAGTTTGTTCGGGATGTTAAGCCCTATGAACTTAGTCCCAAGCTAACCAAGAGGGGGGTGAATTGGTATTTTAAAAAAACTCTTTTCACAAAGAATAAAAATTGCATAAATCAAATCACACCACAAAAATAAATGCGGAATTAAAAAGTGCGGAAGCAAGAAAAAAAACACAAAAATTTATAGCGGTTCGGTCGACTCGCCCTACGTCCACTCCTTGGAGGCACCCTCCAAGTATTGCACTATAAAATGTGACTCTCCTTTAGCCCCCACGGCTAGGCGGAGAAGCCCTCACATGAACCTCCTTTTTGTCACCCTGACAAGGCAGAGAACCTACCTCCTTTTGCTTCCTCCTGAAGCTGGCAGAGAACCTCAACCAAAAGAAAACTCCTTACCTCTACCGACCCTTCCACGTACGAGAAACTCCAGACGAAAGACAAGCAGAGAGATCCTTGAAGCAACCCTTGTGAATCCCCTCACAAGCTCCCCCTCACAAGATCCTCTCTCTCTCCCTCTCTCTCTTTCTCTCCTCAAGGTCTTCTCAGGTCAAGGCAGCAGCCAAAGGTCTTAAAAAATATTGAACAAGAGCTCTTAAATAGAAGAGCTTCAAAGGAGCTCATTAATTACAAGTAGCCGACTTTATCGTCCAGGCCGATATGGACATCGGCCTGGCCGATCAGCACAAAACTTAGAGGATCGACTAGAGCATCACCCTGGATACACTCCTGGATGATTGAAATTTGGCTTGATCGTCCCGGCCGATCTCACGATCGTCCTGGCTGATCAGTTCAAATCAGAGGCAAATCGTCCTGGGCATCGCCCTGTTTTTGAGCTGGCCGATATTTATCGTCCTGAAGTAACTTAAGGTTTTTGACTAGATCGTCTTGGCCGATCCTGCGATCGTCCAGGACGATATGATCATATCAATCATCCTTAATTACTCCCTTGATTTCCTGATCAATTAAGGCATAATTTGGTAATTTCGTCCAGGCCGATCCTTGGATCGTCCTGACCGATAATTTAAAAAGACAATATACCTTAATTGTCTATGGCGGCTACTTCTGTCTATTTTGAGCTTATCGTCCTGGCCGATACACGTATCATCCAGGCCGATATTTTAATGTTAGCTGCCTTAATTAAGAATCCTGATTAGAGTCTCTGTTTTGAACTCGATCGTCCAGGATGATCCAAGGTATCGGCCTGGCCGATGTGAGAAAAAACAGAGATTCTAAATCTCTCAAGTGTGTGTGTGTGTGTGTGTAGGGTTACTTAGTATCAGTTTCTTTGACCATTACAAGTAGGCTCAACATGTGAAAAATAAAAGTACATATTGACTCAACCCTAAACCTACGCAATCCTGAACTTGGCTTCTTCTTGATCGTCTGATCTTCGATTCCTGAAAAGTTAGAAGCAACAAGTATTCCAAGAGAAAATAGTGTTTGTCAATCATCAAAACATAAGTCATGAAAAAATAGATTTGCAACATAAGGGTTGTTCTCTTTTCTTTTGGATTCTAGATTGGATGTGATATCTCAATTCTAAATCACTTTTACAACACTTGACTTTAACAAATTACATTTACATACCATAAAGAAAAAGAAAATCTAGACTACCTCTAGGGTTATCCTAAACATTTTATAAAAAATTCATTTCCAAGCAGTTATATATTCACATTTAAATTGAATATATCAACCATATTTAGTCACTCTTTTTATTTGGGGGCTAAGCAGTTGAAGCACCTATAACATTTATATATGTATTAATTAATTAGCCCCATTTTATTGCCCTGCACGAGTGTGGCTACCTGTAGAAAACTCTATGAACAACCAGATCACTCCTAACCTATAGGTAATCTAATCGTCAATCAAATCACATCATAGAGAGCAATAAAAATAAATAAATGTCGCTAATGTTGTATAGGGTGAAAAAATTTTATTATCACTTATCCTTAGGACAATGCGCATGTGTAAAGGAGTTTTTTTGGGAGAAGTGTAAAGGAGTTTAGGGATCTAAAATAAACTAAAAATAATCCTAATAAAATTAAAGTCACTATAGGGACCTAAAGGGGAAGGGTTAATTCGCACAAACCACATTAAGGGCATCTTAGGGGCTTTATAAGTTTTAGAATACTTACTGTCACCGGGGGCTATGACCCGGTGATTCCGCCCGTAGCACCTCCACCCGGTTGGATGGAGGTGACTAATGCCTTCAGTCCCTTGTCCATTTGTTCACTCAAACTGTACCATTCCTCATTATTCATGCAAATAAAGAAGATAAAACATGGATTAGAAGCACATTTAATAATTAATAACTAAATAATTGAAATTTACTAAAAATAAAAATGTGCCTTTCTTCGGGCTTGAACGTCGATTCGTTGACTTTGCTTTTGAAACCTTTTAATTTTTAAAATAACACGTTGTACTTTTCTAACATTTATCCCGAGGCATGAGAAAGGGAAAGTAGAAGAGGGAGTAGAAGAGGGGTAGGAAGAGAAAGAGAGGCTTTACTTTTCAACAATTTCACCCCAAAACCATCCGTCTCTATCACAAACAATTTTGCCTTTCAACAAATACTCAAAGAACCTCTCCAACAATCCCACTTTTCACCTCTTAAAATATCTCAACATCTAACAATCACACATTGTACTTCTCAAAGCATTTCATTTTCTAAAAATTCTTACATCTCATTTTTCAAAATCAATCTTATACTTTTAAAAAACATACACTTTTCCACTTTTCAAATCACCCACAAGTTTCACTTTTGAAACCCTTTACAAATATCAATCTTAAAAAAAAAATCACAATGGGTTTGAGATGAGTTCATTCGGGTTTAGTTTGGATCATATCATGAGATCGAGTTGGAAAGTCGAGCCGGTGCTACGTTACTGGGTGACCACCTAAAGGAATCCTAAAGGCAACGTCTACACTAGGCTAAGAAGGCCTAGGTGCTAGAGATTAAATATGGGGAATGACCTCTAATAATGAGGTCAATAATATGTTATAAATATTTGAAGGTTTTTTAGCCTTTGGATTTCAATCAAGTTTTTGGGGCTAACAGGTCTCAGATGTTAGAAATCTGGACCATAGGTATATAATTTTAATAATAAAAAATATTATTGGATTCCTTACTATGCTATATCATGCTATTGTTATTATTATATATCTATTTTTCTTTTTCACTAACATTTCAGGTTCACCATACACTATGCAAAATTGTTCAGCTCAAGATTGCATTGAATTGGGCTAAGTATCTTGAAAAGTCTATATTTTTGCTTTTTCTTATTTCTAATTTTCTTGAGTCAAAATTATATATTTGGTGGATATTAAGCTTGGTGATCATGAGCACATACACACTCAAGGGAGTGAGTTAGTGACATTATTAGAAGTTAAAATTTCTGAACTAGTCATATTTACAATTCATATCATACAATATGATAAGCTAGTTAGAAGAATTATTAAAAAAGACTAATTATGATAATTAATGTAATTTAAACTAATTATATTGAACAATACATATCACATAGGATGATCAGTATAAATTAAGACCCCAGCTACCAACCACGATTTAGGTAGTATTTTGAAATTCAAATTTTGTACTAATCATATTATACGATAAGTATCCTACTATAGGATGTAATTAAATCTTGCCTAAATTAATCCTATAATTAGGAAAATATTTTGATTAAATTATCCAATTAGATAGTATAGGATCATTGGAGTCAATTATATTATATGACCCAATCCCTGCATGGGATGATAATTATCCGCCAACCATTATACTAAATGATTAAGGAAGTCATTTTGACTAATCATACTAAAAGAATCTTCATATTGTGTTGGATGATCAGTGTAATATATTAAATTGATCTTACAACATTTTTAATTTGTACAACACTAAAAGGGTGATTTGAACTAATTATATCGTATGATCATAAATTGAACTGTATGATCAGTATCGATAGAATTAAATTTTAGGGCTTTTGTGAGGCCTTGTATCTAATATCTTTAAATAGACTTGTTTCAAGTATTTGACTATTGAGTGTTCTTGAGAGAGAGCTTGGAGAAGAAATCTAGGATAGCTTTGGGAAGAAGAAAGGGAGAGCTTGTAAGGGATTCACACGGTTGCTCCAGGAAAGTGTCTTACCTTATTCCTCCAAGTGTCTGTCTAGGTTTCTTGGGAGGCTCTAGGAAGAAGGTCTTCAACTTAAAGACATGATTCTTTGCCATCACCAGATAGGTGAGAAAGGAGGTTGTGGTTCTTTGTCATCACCAGGAGGGTAAGAAAGGAGGTCTGGATTTTCTACCTTCTCTAGGCAGGAGAAAAAGGATTGAGGTTCTCTACCTTATCCTAGAGGGAGAAAAATGATTGAAGGTCCGCTTCTGTCACCATGAGGGTGACATAGCTTCCAGTTCTTCTCCACACTCAGTTTGGTGGAAGTGATTTATGTAAGGGCTTCTTCGCCTTGCCTTGGGGGAAAAAGAAAAGACACTATAATGATAGTGCAATACCCTGAGTAGAAGACTCCGGGGAGTGAACGTGGTCCACGATGTTCTTCTACATAATTTAAAAGACATTTGGACTGATGTGCTGCTAGGATTCGTGCCATAAAAAAGCAAAAAATCTTACACTTCCAACCATCAGATATAGAAAACTCATTCTCTCATAGCAGTCAAGATAGTGGAAAGTTGACAACTCATTCTACTGATAATTTTATTGTGGAGATGACTAAGAAGATGAAAGCTAAATTTGATAAATATTATGGCGAATGTAATCTCCTCATGGCTTTTGGTGCAGTGATGGATTCAAGAATGAAGTTTGTTGTAATTGAGTTTGCCTACCCTAAGATATATCATGGAGATGAAAGCATGAGGAATGTACAACATGTTAGATGTCTTCTCTATGAAATGTATGAGGAATATGCTAGAAGTTCTAAAGGCGAATTGGATGGTGATGGTGGTATTGCAGGAGGGGGTTCAAGGAGCACAACCAATTCATTGCAAAGTGTAGACCATCAATCTAATTCTTAAAAATATAATGGTTGGCATGATTTCACCTCATTTGTCTCATCCAAAACAAGCACTATGCCTATAAAATCAGATTTAGACAACTACTTGAAAGATGGCTTAGAACTTTGTAGTGAAGGGCAGAAGTTTGATGTTATAGCATGGTGGAAAAAATAATCAATCCAAATACCACATACTTTCAAGAATGACAGTGGATATTTTATCCATCCTTGTTAGTACAGTTACTTCAGAGTCCACTTTTAGTACTGGAGAAAGAGTAGTTGATACATATCGATCAAAATTAGGGGTTGACTCTGTGCAATCTCTCTTTTGTGCCTCCAACTGGGTTTGCTGCCACTATTGCTTGAAGGGAAGGGTTAAGGTAACAATGTTACATACAAGATAGAACACATTTGTTTCGTATCACAAGTACTTACATATGAATATTCAATTATCTTTGCTTTTTTAGGAGGAGGAAGAGGACGAAGATGTGGAGATTGTCCTACCGATTACATGAGAAAATTTGAGGTCATAAATATATTCTTCTTTGCACCCAATTTTTGCTAAATAGATTTCCTGTTGCACTTGAAAATTGCACTTGATATTAATCATTTTTTAAAATATTTTTTTTTTTTAAATAAAGGAGAATATGGTCTTTGAGAAAATTATCTTAATATATTATTCCATTTATAAGGAAAAAATAAGTGAAAAAAATGGAGGTTATGAAATTTGATGATTGCTCATTATATATTTATTTCTTCTACAATTAATTTTTTTAAAAGGAAATTAAGAGTTAAACTTGTGTTAGAAATAAATTTATTCATTTTATATTTATTTCGTCTACATTGTTTTCGTCTTCATAATTTAAAATAAATTTTAAATAAGTGTTAGAAAAAAATTTCAAATAAAAACTAAAATTTTGATTTAAGAATCAAGCTTTTCAAACAATCTCGAGCTCAAGCTCGAGCTCGAACTTTTCAAACGAGCTCGAGCTTTCGATTCGAGCTCGAGCTTTCGAGTCGATCTTGAGCTTGGTATTTTCTAAACGTGTCGAGCTCGAGCTTATTAATCGAGCTTGAATTCAAGCTCGAGCTCAAGTTTGAGCTAATTGAGGGTTAAAGAGCCAGGCTTGATAAGGCAGAAACTCGACTCGACTCGACCCATTTACACCCCTAGATGTGGGTCATTATTTCACTGAACCACAATAAATGTTTTGTGTATTTGTTCTTGTTTCTTATTTTCTAAATTTTACTTTTTTTGCATTTAATTTTTTGTGATAACTGCTTGATAAAAATAAGTTATTAATGATTTACTCTTTTAATTAGAAAATTATCATTATTATTTCAATTTTTGATAACATTAATTACTTCCACATCAAGTAGTAATAATTGCTTGTTTTCAAATTATTGAAATAAAAATAAAAAGCATATCCTTTGAATGTTTAAGAAAGTGATTAATTTTTAAATTCACCAATTCACCCCCTATTGGTGTGCCTAGGTACACTTCACTTAGGCTTAACATCATATATCAAATTTTTAATTGGTAGCAAAGTGATACTCAAATGAAGTATTTTAGAAAACCTAGAGAAAAATGATTCATGGTAAATTTTAGAAATAGGAACACCGTAGAAGGTTACTCTATTACTCGTCCACCTTTATTTGATAACATACCGTTTGATTTCTAAAAAAATTTGCTTGTCAAATTTCTTGCAATCTATTGAGTTTTGCATGTAGTTTTTAGTACACGAGGGTTATTATGTACCATCTCATGTTATTAATGTCATCAAAACTGAGTTACCATTTAATAAATAGAGCAATGAGGATAGAAACTTAGCTCAATTGAAAGCAAAGTGTTTAAACTATTTTTCTATGCTCTTAAGTCAAAAGATTACATGAGAGTCTCTACCTGTACAACTAGCAAGGAAATATGGGGTACATTATATATTACATAAGAGGGAATCAGTGAGGTTAAATAATCTAAGTTGAAACATCCTTTTGTATGGTTATGAACTCTTTCGCATGAAACCTAATGAAACTATTTTAGATATGTGCACTAGATTTACATAAATTATAACATCTATGCATGCTTTAGGAAGAAAGCATTCTAATTCAAAGAAAGTAAATAAAATCCTTTGATGTTTACTTAGTAATTATGATGCTAAGGTTACTGTCATTTGTGAATCAAAATATTTAAATATTTATTCTATTGATAATTTGCATGTGCCACTCATTGCCTATGAGCAAGGCATGAGTCAAAGACTAATTGATATAGGAGATAAGAAGAATGAGAAGACTATGGCTCTAAAAGCAAACAACTCAGATAATGATAGTTTTATAATGAAAGAGGATGATGACATTGCATTGATAACCTATCTGTTCAAAATTTTCTTAAGAGGAAGCAAAAGCGTCATCAACAAAAGTGGAGGAAAAGTAAAAAAAATAAAAATTTTAATCGTAATCTACAACATATTCTTTGAATGCAAGAAATAAAGACATCTCCAAACAGACTACCCCAACCTAAAGACTCATCTAGTCAGGAGAAGTGTAAGAGATGGCACAATTTAGGAAGGGGAAGTATTGGACACATAAGGCATTTTGAGCCAGCTCTGCCTCAGAATCATTAGAATAAAAATCAGAGGAGGACGTAACAAACCTGTATTTTATGGCTAATGATAATCTTGATTAGTCGAATAAAAATGAGGTATGTCAACTATCCTATGATGAATTATTTATTATTTTAGAAAAAAATTCAAGATATATATATAAAGCTTCAAAGATGTATGCTAGCATAAACATTGACTTTTCTAATATGCAAAAAGAGCATACTAGTCTGATAACTAAACATTCTACTTTAGATAGTGATCGCATATCCTTACTTGATGAATATGATATACTAAATAAGAAGATTGTTGATCTATCCAAATCACATAAATCCTTGAAATCGGATCATTTTGAGTTAGAAAATGCATACAAATAATTAGAGTCATGTGAATCATAACTAGATAGCATTGAGTATGCATTAAAGTTGGAAATTGCAAATCAATTCCTAGGAACAAAATTTTTTGCACTGCAACAAAATAAAGCACCTCCTATATTGACACAATGACATAATCCCCATCATTGCATGCGTCATATATCCCTAGAAAGAGACACCATAAAACATATAGATTAGTGAATCTTTTTCCTTGTGTTAGGTGTAAAAATAAGAAATAATCCACTTCCTTGTTCCCCATCATCCAATTTGATTTGCAAAAAGAGTCCTGAAGAAACTTAATAACATTTTGATTATCACCTTCAATAATAATGCCTTCCAACTCAAACATCCATGTTGAACCACCTTCTTTAATGATTTAATCACTAACAGTTCAATCTGTGAAATATTCAATGCATACAACAAAAATCAAATGCAAAACAAGAATCTTCCTTTATTATCCTTAACCACTCCACCAACACCTGCTTTATAACATATCAACAAACAAGCATCAACTTTAACTTAATCCACTCAAGGAGTGGAGGAGCCAATAAATGTAAAACAGCTGATGCTGATTAAAACCCTAGTTTTTCGAGCTAAGTTTATTATGAATAGAAGAAGAAACATAACTGATAACTTCTGAAGCAATAAAAGCAGCACTATCTTCCTTACCTCCATGCTTCACTTTATTTCTATTTTTCTAAGAAAAGTATAGCAAAGTAAAATACAACTTAGCTATAAAAGGATTAGTATAAGCTAACCTTTCCAATGCCAATGTACAATCCTAAAAAGAGCTAAAAATTGAAACTTGAAACCCCCATTCATTCAAACAATTATTAACTTGGATTAATTTTGAACAATTAGCTACTATATGATCAGAATATTCACTAGCATTACAACCTCTTAGATATAAATTACTATCAAACAATTTTCTATGCATTAGAAAATCAATAGATGTAATAGCATTGTTGTATAAGCACCATAAAAACAATTCCACCCGAGAATTTAGCTTCAGTTTCCTTTTCCAAGTCTAATAATTATCTTCCATATCATCTTCATACCTTGACTCTGAAATCATAGCAGATAATGTTTTCCTAGATAATTTAAACTTTAGCTCCATTTCGGTCTTCCATTAAATCTGTAGATATAGGAATATGAGATAATTTTCAGCAGTTCTTCTCCCACATGCTGCTTCAACTGATCTGTATTCCATCTTCCATTCAAAATAAATTCCTCCATGTGGCGTGTGTCATCATAAAAATCCACAATGTAGGTAGGCCACTTATATAAACTTTTATCAAGGATCCATACATCTTTAAGCACATTAACAGATGAACCTAAAGCATTCTCCGTCTCACAACTTTGCTAAGAGATTTCCATCCATTTAAAATAATCTTCCATGAAACAAAGTTGCTTCTCATCACATCAAAATTCCACTAATTGTGTCCATATTTAGCAATCAAAATCCTGTTAGGCAATGTCTTGGATTATCAATGAGATTCCAAGATAATTTTGCTCTTAAAGGCCCCATCTTAACAACTGAAAAAAGTCCTCGTCCACCTTTCTTTTTAGTTTTGCATAAAATATCCCAAGCCACATAATGAAGACCATGGCTACCATTATGTTTATTCCAAATATAATTTCCACACATTCTATCAAATTCCTTCAATAAACTCAAACGAACCAATGTATGTGTATGTTAAAAATAATGGAATAGCAAGAAAAACTTATTTTACCAGAATAAATCTTCCTGCAAGAGAAATAAACCTATTTCCCCAAGTATTTAGTATGTTTAAAGATTTTTCCATCAAGTGTTGAAAGTCAGATTTCACCATCCATTTTAATGCTATTTTCACTCCCAAATATTCCATTTCTTCCACCACTTTAAAACCCAATAACCTCGAAATCTGCTTGCATCTCCTTACATTGATTGATTTGCCAAACAAAATAGAAGATTTATAGAAATTTATTTTTTGGCCCAACCAATTACAATATTCCAAAAGAAATTTCTTCACATTTTTTATATTTGTATCAAAAAATAATAAAATATGATTTTCATATAATAAGTGAGAAATTTGATATGAATTTGGAGAAGTTTTAATCCCAAACTTCATAACTTTTTGACTAAAGGCATTTGAAAGAAGTTGTGAACACATAATAAATAACAAGAAAGAAAAAGGTCATCCTCGCCGAAAACCATTCTTTGCCTCTATCCAATTAGAATTATCCCCATTGATCAAAATGAAAAACATCGGATCAACCACACATTCCATCAAAAGATTCAAAAATTTACTAGGAAAGCCAAGTTAAACCAGAACCTGTTTTAAAGTAGACAAACACATGCTGTCATAAGCTTGTTCCATATCGATTTTTATAGCCAAAAGAACTTCATTGGATTTTGAAAATATGATTTTATTGAACACTTCATGAGCCAAAAGAATATGATCTGAAATAGATCTTCCTCTAATAAAAGCCACCTGCTCTTCATAAAGAACTTTCGGAATCACCAACATAAGCCAATTTAATAAAACTCTAGCCATTATCTTATAAATAGATTTCCACAGACTGAATGGCCGATAGTTAGAAGGCGTCATAGGATTCTGAACTTTAGGAATTAGCACAATAAGAGTTTCCTTCCATTAATGACAAAGCTTCCCAGTTGAAAAAAACAAATTAATAGCCTTACAAACATCCTTCCCAATAATATTCAAATAAGCTTTAATAAAGGAACTAGAAATCCCATCAATGCCCTTGATACGTCATCATAAAATTATCTTGATCGGACATGAATCTCGAGGCAAAAATCAAGTCGGAAACTTAAAAAATTAAATATGGGATCATCTGAACTCTGATTTCAGCAAACTTATATTCTAACTGATCGTCTCAGATTTACAAACCCAACGACACCAATTTCAACTCAATCTGAGCCCAAATGGGTCTGAATCAAAGACCATATGCACTATTAGAAGGTTCGTACCACAATTTGAGTTACCAAACGGTTTCCGAATTTGACGACCTTATAGTCAAATCGAGCGGCTCGACGAGAAAAATCCAACAAGCCCAAGATTGATGAACTCCAACATCACTAAGACCTTCAAATATCTAAAAAATGATGCACGATCAAGGGATTCAATATCAGTCATCCATTCGACCACTCCCTATTTGCCCCTGATCTCACACATATTTACAAGCTATGCCACTCCAGGAAATCTATAAATTGACTCTTCATTTCTCATGAGAGGGGGAGACAGCAAGAAGAAGAGGAAAAGACAATAGTAGGAGGGAAGAGACTCCTCCTTAACCACTGTCAGAGTTCCGCCTGAACTCCAAATGACGCCGGAATTCTGCTTGACTTTCACGGGACACCGAATTATGTTCGACTTCCACGGGACGCCAGAATTCTGCCTGACTTTCACGGGATGCTGACATTCTGCCCGACTAACGACAGAGTTCCTCCCTGACATCGAAACTCCACCCAAGTGATGCCGGAGTTCTCCTCGACCACCAACAGACGTTAGACTTCTACCTGATGTCGGACCTTCACTCATCGCCAAGTTTCTACCCAACGCCGGACTTCTACTGGTTATCAAACTTTCATTAGACATTTATCCAAAGATGGATTTCTTTTCATTGTTGGACTTTTACCTAACGACGTCCTTCTGACCTTTCTCATCAGACAATAGTCCTTCTGACTTACGTTGTCCACCGACTACAATCCTTCCAGCCTCCATGGCCAGCCGATTACGGTCCTCCTGACTTAGGTCGCCCACCGACTACAGTCTTTTTGACCTCCGTCGCCCACCGACTATGGTTCTCCTGACTTACGTCACCCGTTGACTATAGTCTTTCCGACCTCCGTCGCCTGCCGACTACGGTCCTCCTGACTTACGTCGCTCACCGACTACAGTCTTTCCGACCTCCGCCGTCTGCAGACTACGGTCCATCTGACTTACGTTGCCCACCGACTACAGTCCTTCTGACCTCCGTCGCCAGCCGACTACAGTCCTCCTGACTTACGTCATTCGCAGACTACAGTCTTTCCGACCACTGTCACCAGACTATGGTCCTCCGACCAAACAAACACATCAATAATGATTCTTTGTATTCACATCATGTAATGTTCTCTATAAAATGTACATCAAGCTAAGGCCTTCTCCCGAGGAAGGGCCTTATTTGTAATCAACTGCAATACTAGTGGATTCATTCAAACTGGGCTAGGCCCCGTGGTTTTTTCCCCTTTTCAGGGGTTTTCCATGAAAAAATTTTGGTGTCTCCTATAAATACTATACACCCTCTCTCTTATCTGATTGCGTGCCAGATTTTTGTACAACGCTAAGACGTTAAACTTTCTATTTCTCTACCACCAAGAATACTTCTGGACACAACAGTTTGGCGCCGTCTGTGAGAACATGGTTCATGACTGGGGGGAAATTTTGGCTCTATCCTCAAAAGGTTATTTAACTGTTATTGATTCATTTATTTCATGGAATCAGATCCGGACTGGGGGGAAACCTTGACTATAATTTTAGTCAAGAAGATCCCTCCAACACTTTTAAAACCAAGACAATATTTAAGGAAACTCGCGGCAAATGTAAGGAAGCTTCCGATAAATTTCAAGCCACGTATAGTCCCTTACTGGACTTCTACTCCTTGGGCAAGGTCTTAATCTCGACCTAAAATAGGAAGTAATAGTCTAAAGATAGTCCATTCTTTAGCTTTAATTCAGGATACACGCGGCGTTTTCCCCCTCCCAATCAAGGCAAAATCTATCTCAGGGGGATCCGATCCGACCTCTTCCACACAGGTTAACGTCGTCGAGCAAAGGCTCTGACATACAACCTCGGATAGGTCTCACATCTTTGGTGGATTCTCTCGACCTCTTTCATACAAGTTAACGTCGTCGAACAAAGGCTCCGACATACAACCTCGGATAGGTCTCACATCCTTGGTGGATTCTCTTGACCTTTTCCATATAGGTTAACGTCGTCGAGCAAAGGCTCTGACATATAATCTCGGATAGGTCTTACATCCTTAGCGGATTCTCTCGACCTCTTCCGTACAGGTTAATGTCATCGAGTAAAGACTCCGACATACAACCTCGGATGGGTCTCACATCCTTGGTGGATTCTCTCGACCTCTTCCATACAGGTTAACGTCGTCGAGTAAAGGCTCCAACATACAACCTCGGATAGGTCTCATATCCTTGGTAGATTCTCTCGACCTCTTCCGCACAAGTAAACGTCATAGAGCAAAGGCTTCGACATATAACCTCGGATAGGTCTCACATTCTTGGTGGATTCTCTTAACCTCTTCCATACAGGTTAATGTTGTCGAGCAAAGGCTCCGACATACAAACTAGGATAGGTCTCACATCCTTGGTGGATTCTCTCGACCTCTTCCACACAGGTTAACATCATTGAGCAAAGAGTCCGACATACAACCTCGGATAGGTCTCATATTCTTGGTGGATTCTCTCGACCTCTTCCATATAAGTTAACGTCATCGAGCAAAGAATTCGGCATAAAAACTCGGATAGGTCTCAAATCCTTGGTGGATTCTCTCGTCCTCTTCCATAAAGGTTAAGGTCGTCGAGCAAAGGCTCCGACATATAACCTTAGATAGGTCTCACATCCTTGTTGGATTCTCTAGACCTCTTCCACACAGATTAATGTCATCAAGCAAGGCTCTGACATACAACCTCAGATAAGTCTCACATTCTTGATAGAATCTTTTGACATCTTCTACAAAAATTCTTAGCAGGCTAAAAAGCCTTAAAATGTATATTATGCATGCTCAAAGATGCAATAATAATTCAATTTCCTCTAAGGGATAAGATCTCAACTTCATATTCAATGTCATTGGAGTTACATTACAAAAAATTATACAACAAGTTCATTTTTTCAAGAATCTGAAAGCAAAATGTACATTGGTATCTTCCATACAAGTTACAATCATCAAGTAACAAGAAACAAGAAACTTTACAACAGTCAAATATCCTTGCTGGATTTTGTGACTTCTTCTCTACTGCATAAAAAACATCTCCTACAACTTCTTCTTTAAAGAAATATTATAATTTGGTCTTCATCAGACCTCAACTCAGTTAACACTATATGTGTGTCGCCAGACCACTAATGTAACGCACTGCTCCAGCCTCTTGAATCAGGGATATCTGATGTCGCTACACTTCAGTATAGATGCATATTGTTTAGCAAAATGTTACTGGACTACCGCTATCATCAGACATTTGTCTGATATTTTTTGGCGGTCCTTTACTTCAGCCATCATTTTATTGTCGCTCGACTGCTACTTGCAACACACCTTCGAACTCTCTCCTTCAGCTCTACACGTGATCATTAGCTGCTAATGGGCTTCAACTCAATCATCCATCGCTGACAGACTTCTGCTCAAATGGCATTGAAAAATTTCTTGTCTACTCATCACGTACTTCTGATTCTCCTCCATGACACTATCACCGTCAGGACTGTTTGAATAGTTGCTATTTGAATGATTTATATTTGTGCAACTTATGTAGTTTTGATGATTCCAAACATTATTGTTCAGATGTATAGTTATCTCCTAACAATTTTAGAAGATTTGCACTTGCTCTTGTGTGTACTAACATTTCAGGAAAATCAGACTCCAGACTACGAAAACTTCAAATCAAATTCAACATATGATATTTTGTTTATTTGAAGTTTGTCTTTTCTTTGAATTAATTTTGAAAGGGAGTGATTGTAATTGAGTGAATAAAATCTCACACACACAAATTAGGAGATCTTGAAATTCTATACTGATCGTACAGGACGATATTTATCGTACTGGACGATCTGTCAGTTATCTCCTATAGAGCACTTGGAACGAATAGGAACTTGCTTGCAAAAATTTTTCTAAGTCCTATTCGTCCAGGACGAATTTTATTATCGTCCCGGACGATGGGTTCTCTGTAAAATTTTCGTCCAGATGAATTTTATCATCGTACGAGGCGACCAGTGCTCTGGAAACTTTTCGTCCAGACGAAAATAAATATCATACCGGACGATCGGCTCTCTGGAAAATTTTCGTCCAGATGAAAACAAATTATCGTCCGCGGCGATGGGTGCTCTGGAAAATTTTCATCCAGACGAAATAAATAATCGTCCAGGACGATCGGCTCTCTGGAAAATTTTCGTCCAGACGAACATATTTTCGTCCAAACGATGAACCGACTTAGAACAGTTTTCAGCAGTTTCTAGAACCGACCTGGTAATAACCGTTCGTACTGGACGAACCTAGTTCGTACAGGACGATCAGCTGTACGAAGTCATTTCGTACACATATACAAATTGGGTCGTTTCAGATCGTTTAAGTAAAATCGTCCAGGACGATCCAGGATCGTACAGGACGATCCACTGCGTACAGATTTGGAAATTTGCAGTTTTTGGGCGGTTTTTCTTGTCTTTTCTATAAAAGGTCCAAATTAGACTGCCACCCAATCTTTTTGTCATTTGATCTTCGTGCCTCTTGAGAGAATAGCCAAGGAGAGAGTGGAAGAGAGCATTCAAAGGAGGATTCCTACCACTGGAGCGAGAAGGCTTCACTTGGATTGCTAAGGTAAGAGTCTCTACTTGTGAAATTAGATTTCTTCACTCTTTTCTTTCTTCTTTCTAGATTCTTGTGAGAAGATCATTCAAGAAGGTCCGGTTCTCTGCCGACACTTGGAGAGTGTGAACAGACGAGGGTTCTCTGCCCACACTAGGAGAGTGTAAAAGGAGAAGGTTCTCTGCCTACACTTGGAGAGTGTGAACAGCCTTAGGGTTCTCTGCCCACACTAGGAGAGTGTGAAAGGACGACGGTTCTCTGCCAGCACTGTGGATTGTGTAAAAGGACGACGGTTCTCTGCCGCACCGGGTAATGGTGAAAAGAGTGTTTTGTATAGGCTTCTCCGCCTTGCTGTGGGTGCTAAAGGAGAGTCACTTTGTGGTATTAGTGCAATACTCAGAGGGTGCCTCTGAGGAGTGGATGTAGGTCTGGTTATAGACCGAACCACTATAAATCTGGTGTCATTTACTTTATTGCTTTTACGTTTCCGCACTTTGAATTTCAGTTTTAACAACTCTGTGGTTGAAAAACATTTTTCTACTAACTTTAAAAGAAAATTTTATTTCGGTTCAACTTTATTATTAAGAGGGTTTAAAATTTTTAAAACTACCAATTCACCCCCCTCTTGGTAGCCGTGGGACATTTACTTAGGCTTAACAACCTAATTACTGGACTCAACAAGTGGTATCAGAGCATTATTTCAAAATCATAAGTTTGAACTACTTTTTGATTAACGTAGATGGCTACATTTGGAAACCGAAACACACCTGAGGGTTACTCTATCACTAGACCTCCACTGTTTGACAATATTCCTTTTGATTTTTGGAAAACACGCATGTCTACTTTTTTACAGTCACTTGATTATCGCATGTGGATGCTAGTCCAGGAAGGTTACACAAAACCAACTAGATTAGTTGATGGAATTAGGGTAGATACACCCTATGCAGATTGGACTATAGAAGAACGTGACTTAGCACAATTAAATGCGAAATGTTTAAATAGTTTCTTTTGTGCTTTAAAATCTGAAGACTACATGCGAGTTTTCACTTGTAAAAGCGGAAAAGACATATGGGATAGACTTTGTATTACTTATGAAGGGACAAATGAGGTTAAGCAATCAAGACTCAATATCTTGTTACATGACTACGAAGTATTTCGCATGAAACCTAATGAATCTATATCTGACATGTACACAAGATTCACTCAAATTGTCACCTCTTTGCATGCACTTGGTAGGGAATTAACAAATGCTGAAATGGTTAATAAGATTCTTCGTTGTTTACCTACTGCATATGATGCTAAAATTACTGCAATTACAGAGTCTAAAGATCTGAACATTTATTCAATTGACAATCTTCTTGGTTCACTCATTGCTTACGAGCAAGGAGTAAGTCAAAGAAAGATTGATGCAGGTGAACCAAGAAAGGACAAGAATATTGCACTAAATGTGGAAGAGTCAGAAAGTGAACACTCACAACCTGAGGATGAAGACGATATTGCACTAATGACTAGACAATTCAGAAGCTTTTTAAAGAGGAAGCAGAAGAGACGCCAGCAATGGAATAGAGGTAAGTATAACAGAAATGGCAAGGTTTCTAATGAAGTGATTTGTTATGAATGCAGGAAACCAGGTCATATAAAGACTGATTGTCCAAAACTCAAAGCCACTCCTAGCAAGGAGAAGGTAGATGAGAAACCAATGGTAAAGAAGGGCAAGAAGAAGTTTCAAAAGGCTTTTTGGGCGGACTCAGCTTCAGACTCATCTGAGACTGAAAAAGAAGAAGAAGTCACCAACCTTTGCTTGATGGCAGATAAATCTGAACAATCAGATCAAGAAGAGGTATGTGATTTAACTTATAATGAATTGTTTGAAGTTTCTGAACACATGCATGATGCATATAGGAAAACGAAAAAGATGCATGCTAGTTTAATTATAGAATTGGAAGAGCTTAATAAGGAACACGAAATCCTTAGGAAAGATCATGCTTTAATTGATAGCAACCACATGAAAATACTTGATGAATATGATGACTTGAATAAAAATTTTGAGAATTTAAAATCATCCTATGCTGAACTTGAAAAAGAATTTAAGAAATTTAAGGATGAATCTGAGAGCAAGACATATAGAATCAATTATACAAATCGAATCTTGGAGGATATGAATTCATTTTACAAACTTACTATAAGAGCTCTCGAGGAATAATAGGAACCCCCCTAAACTTGAAGATTTTACAAATCCTAAATATTATCCTAAATTCATGAAATCCCTTAGAAGACAATCATATGAAAGAAAACATAGGAATATTTTTCCTAATGTTAAATATAACAATTGTGGATTTTTGGAACATATATCTCACACCTGCACTTTAAAGATGAAACCTAATTTGGTGTGGAGAACTAAGATGCATAAACCTAGACATATCACACATGCATCTGATTATAAATTTCATAAAGGTGAACCCAAACTAGTTTGGGTTCCCAGGTCTAACATTTGAGAATTTGCAGGAATACTCTCACACAAGACCTCGTGAGAGTATATGGTACCTGGACAGCGGATGTTCTAAGCACATGACTGGAGATACTGCTCAATTCATAACGCTGGAAGCCAGGAGTGGAGGCAAGGTTACACTTGGAGATAATACCACAAAGAAAGTGGTTGGATCAGGTATGATTGGAAATTTGAAAAACTTTTTCATAGACAATGTTTTATTAGTTGAAGGCTTAAAACATAATTTGCTTAGCATAAGTCAGCTATGTGATAAGGGCTATAATGTAAAATTTTTACCTACTAGCTGCATAATTAGCCTAAATGGGAAAATTATTTTAAATGGAAAAAGGGTGAACAATGTCTACATGCTAGATTTAAATTGTATTCAATCTCCTACTGCTTTTTGTTTGAAAACTATTTCTGATGAATCATGGCTTTGGCATAGGAGACTTTGTCATTTTAGTATAAAAAATCTTAGAAAAATTACCCAAAAGAATTTGGTGAGAGGAATACCTAAACTAGACTTTACTAAGGACCATCTATGTGATGCATGTCAACTAGGAAAACAAGTGAAGTCATCTTTTAAGTCCAATAAAGATCTAAGGACCAGTAAACCATTAGAAATTCTTCACATGGATCTTTTTGGACCTGTAAGCACGGTAAGTCTAGGAGGAAAGGTATATGGATTTGTTATAGTAGATGAATTTTCAAGATTCACCTGGGTTAAATTTCTTTTTCATAAGAGTGAATCATTTGAGGAATTCAGAAATTTTTCAACTTGGATACAAAGAAAACTAGGATGTGAAATAATTTCTATACAAAGTGATCATGGAGGAGAATTTGAAAATGAAAAATTTGAAGATTTCTGTAAAGAAAAGGGGATTGATCACAATTTTTCTGCACCTAGAACTCCTCAACAAAATGGAGTAGTTGAAAGAAAAAACAGAACATTAATAGAAGCCGCCCGAGCAATGTTAGCAGAATACTCACTTCCTAGATATTTTTGGGCTGAGGCGGTTAGCACTGCATGCTATGTTCTGAATAGGGTGAATGTGAGATCAAATTTGAATAAAACACCCTATGAGTTGCTAAAAGGAAGAATACCAAATTTGTCTCATTTGCATGTATTTGGTTGCAAGGTGTTCATACATAATAATGGAAAATCTGCCTTAGGAAAATTTGATCCAAAATCAGATGAAGGAATTTTTGTTGGATATTCAAGTGTTGGAAAATCTTATAGAGTATTCAACAAAAGAACTTTAGTCATTGAAGAAACCACACATGTTGTTTTTGATGAAAATGGAAACATGGAAGAGCCAAAAGTTGTTGAAGAAGAAATTGAAGAAAACTCCCAAAAGATTGATAGATTAAATTTGGAAGAAAATGTGGAAGAAAATTTAGAAAGAGAAGACCCTTTGCCTAGAGATTTGAGATTTTCTAAAAACCATCCAAAGGAATTGATTATAGGTGAACCAAGTGAGGGTGTTAGAACTAGGCGTGGATTAAACAAGGAAGTCAATCATTCAGCCTTTATTTCAACTATTGAACCCACTAACATTGATCAAGCACTTTCAGATGAATTTTGGATTTTGGCCCTGCAAGAAGAGTTAAATCAATTTGTAAGAAATAAAGTTTGGGAACTAACTACAAGGCCAAAAGATCAAAGTGTTGTTGGAACCAAGTGGGTGTTCAAAAATAAAATGAATGACTCAGGAGTAGTCATTAGAAATAAGGCTAGATTAGTAGCTAAGGGGTATAATCAAATTGAAGGAATTGATTTTGAGGAAACTTTTGCCCCTGTAGCTAGATTTGAAGCAATTAGGGTTTTACTAGCCTTTGCCTGTTTTAAAGGTTTTAAATTATTTCAAATGGATGTTAAAAGTGCCTTTTTAAATGGAGTATTTGAAGAAGATGTTTTGTAGAACAACCTCCAGGTTTTGAAAATTCTAAATTTCCAAATCATGTTTTCAAATTAAAAAAGGCATTATATGGATTGAAACAGGCACCTAGGGCTTGGTATGAGAGGTTAAGCACCTTCCTACTTGAAAGATCTTTTGAAAAAGGAAGTGTGGATACAACTCTCTTTTTAAGGAAAATTGGAAAGGATATACTTATTGTTCAAATTTATGTGGATGACATCATTTTGGATCTTCAAATAAACATCTTTGTGATGATTTTTCTAAAACAATGAGTAGTGAATTTGAAATGAGTCTAATGGGAGATTTAAATTACTTTCTAGGATTTAGCATTAAGCAACTTGAGGAAGGTACTTTTCTTAGTCAAACCAAATATATTAAGGACATCCTCAAAAAATATGAAATGGACAATGCTAAACCTGTTAGTACACCAATGAGTTCTTCAGTTCAGTTAGATAAAGACCTTAAGGGAAAATCTGTTGATCAAAAGAAATTTAGAGGGATAATTGGATCTTTACTTTACTTGACTGCTAGCCGACCAGATATTATGTTTAGTGTTTGCTTATGTGCTAGATTTCAATCAGATCCAAAAGAATCACATTTGACAGCAGTGAAAAGGATTTTAAGATATCTACTAGGAACTCAAAACTTAGGAATTTGGTATTCTAAGTTTAGCTCTTCATTTAAAATTATTGGTTACTCAGATTCTGACTTTGCAGGCTGTAGAGTGGATAGGAAAAGCACTTCTGGAACATGTCAATTCATTGGAAATTTATTAGTTTCATGGTCTAGTAGAAAACAAAATTCAGTGGCACTATCTACTGCAGAAGCAGAATACATTGCATTAGGAAGTTGTGTGGCACAAGTACTTTGGTTAAAACAACAGTTGATTGACTTAGGATTAACTATAGGCACTATTCCAATTTATTGTGACAATACTAGTGCTATTTGCATTTCCAAAAATCCTATTCAACATTCTAGAACCAAACACATCGATATAAGACATCATTTCATAAGGGATCACGTATCCAAAGGAGAAATTGAACTCATACATGTTTCAACTGAAAATCAACTTGCAGACATTTTTACAAAACCTTTAGCCTTTGATACCTTCAGTACTTTAAGAACAAGGCTTGGTGTTATTGATTTGAATGCTTAACTAAAATGTCTTTGCAACATTGATACTTGTTGTGTTTTGTTTTTGTAATTTTGTGAATTTTGTGTGTTTTTAATGAATTGTTTTTGGATTTATGATTTTTGGTTTTATGTTTTCTGTGTTTTTTGTTGATTTTGTTGATTTAAAAAATTCAAAATTAAAAATTTTTTTTTGGAGGAAATCGTCCAGGACGAAATGTTTTCGTACGGGACGATATGTGAAGGAACAGTTTGCGCGAATTTAAACCGTTTTGAGAGCAGTTTTTAATTTGATCGTCTGTACGATATTTAATCGTCCAGGACAAATTTTTTCTCTCTCAAACGTCGGGACGATTGAATGCAGCGGTTGAGTGGATAAAACAGTTTTTAATACGAACTTCGTCTGTACGAAATTTTTTCGTCTGTACGAACATGTGTTGGTTCATTGTAGGGGACGGTTTTCAAGAGTCATTAAAACGAAACACTTTTCGATCGTCTGTACGAAATTTTTTCGTATGTACGATCGGTCAAGTCAAAAAGCCTGTACGAAGGGACGCATCGTAAGTTGTGTTGAATACGAAAAGCCGTTACATTTTGGACGAATTGGATCGTCTGTACGAAATTACTTCGTCCAGACGAACGATAATTTTTCGTCCATGACGAATATTTTCGTCCAGGACGAACGTATCGTTTTTCTTTAAATATGAAGGCTTTCAAACTTGACAATCACACTTTCAAACATCTTTTTCAATCCCTTTCTACAACAAATCAACTATGGCCTCCTCTAGCAAAAGACAAAAAGTTTTGGTGAAGAAACCTAACAGGAATGCCCCAGACAACTTTCTTTCCAAGGCAAATGAGGAATCTTTTCCTCATTTTGCATCTGCAAAAATCACTCCGTCTTGCATTCTTATCCAAACAGAGTTGAAATTTCGGGTATTGCACCTCTTCGCCTCAACCCAATTTCAGTTCATTCTTTCTCTCGTCCATTTCTACAATAAGCAAACCTACCATTACTTTCTAGCCAACATGAGTTTCAATTCTGACCACTCTATCATTAGTTCTTTTGTTTTTAAGAAAAAAGTTGAGATCACCAAGCACGACCTTGGTGCATTTTTAAACTTAAGAACTGAAGGATATAGAGCCCACACCCTAACATCAGAAAACACCTTCAAATGGTTTGAAATCAATAGGGTGATTAGAGAGACAGGCATAACCTATCATGTTGCTAGAGTATCCGGTATGACCCAAGATGCCAGAATCATCCAGCATATCCTTAGATCCTCAATTATTCCTAAAGCTGGTGATAGGATTAATATTACTCCTCTCCTTTCTGTTATAACCTTTTTAATCATGCAAAGACATCCTATTGATGAAGCCCAACTCATCCTAGATCATATCTATGGGCTTTCAGAAATAGGACATCCTGATCAGAAGAGGAAAAAGAATATTTCATTAGGGCACTTGATTACTTATATTTTGGAGAAGAAGTATAATATAGTGCATCCTGATGAAGAATATGAAGAGCCAGTTTACTATAACGATGCATCATTCAGATTGCTCTTCAAGGAGGAAAAAGAAAAAGAGAAAGCACATGCTAGTGCTTCAGAAGAAGAAGAAGAAGAAGGAGTGCAAGGTTCTGCTTCTCAATCAGATTACCAGAATCTGATTGAGAGATTTGATAGACTAGAGACTCACGTTGATCAAAGGTTTGATCAATTTGATGCTCAACTTACTCAGCAGCAATATGACATTGGTAATATTAGAGATGAAGTTCATGAAATAAATACCAATGTAATGTTGATGGCCTCCTACTTCAACCTCTTTGGCGGCATTCCTCCTCCTCCTCCTCCAGAACAGTAGAATTTTTATGTGTGTCTGTTGTATTTTGTTTTGTTTTTGTTTGTTTTGTTTTTATCTTATCTGTATTATTGTGATTGTTTTTATGTTTTTTTTAAGTTTTTTTTTAAAAAAAAGAGTTCAATGTTTTTTTTTTGGTGTAATCTGTTCCTTTAATGAAAGTTTGTTTCTATTAGATTTGTTTAGAAATGTGGTTAATGTTTGTGAATTTCATTAGTATTATTTAATCTACATAGTGCTTAAATTCGATTCTGATTTGAGATTATCTATATTAGAAAATCTAGACTTTCTAAATTTATAATTTGTTTATAACTTGTTGTAATTAGAACTTTTAAATTCATGTCTATTCATTTAGACTACATAAAAGTTAATATTGTTATTGCAATTTTGATGTTTTCTTATTTTGTATTTCTATGCTCAAATGATATTTATGCACCTAGAAATATTTGAAATTTTAGATTATAGATTTTGGAAAGAATTGGTCAAATTACTCTTGAACATTGTACAAATGTACAAAAATCAAAAGCAATACACAAAAATTTGCAAAGTGAAAAAGAGGCACAAAATAAGCCCAACCAAAGAAAAATGCACAAAAATGTGCTCCAAAACTTTGAAAAGATGTGCAAAGGACCACATGAGGTAATTCTCTTCTTTCCAAATTCGTTCAATCTCTTAATTCAAGTTGATCTAAATGTTCATTTATATTCTATTGAACTTTGAAATATAGAATTTTTTTTCATCTCACTTGTAATGATTTTCAATAATCAAAATGTCTAAATTGAATCATGTCTTTGATAAATTCTTCTTACTTACAATGTTATTTCATTTAATAAATTTTATAAATTTCTATGATTGACCTAATATCTTTAATTTAAAATTGCATACCCTATGTCAAATCACAATTTAGATTAAATTTTAACAATGAATTTCATACAATTATTTACATTTCTTGTCTTTTTTCTTCTTCACTTTTTGTTGCTGTCAAAAAGGGGGAGAAATTATTATGTTTGTATTTTTGTGGTTTTTGTGTTTTCTATTTTTAATTGTTCTGTTTGCAAGTTATTTATTTGTTTGTGTTAAAAATTTTTGAAAAACAAAAATATTGTTCGTTAAATATTGTTCTTTAATGCCTCCTTATTTTAATGTACTCATAAATTCAGGGGGAGTTTAGGAGATAAGAGATCTGTTTTAACTTGAAACCTTACAAATAATAATTGTTTTGCCATCATCAAAAAGGGGAAGATTGTTTGAATAGTTGCTATTTGAATGATTTATATTTGTGCAACTTATGTAGTTTTGATGATTCCAAACATTATTGTTCAGATATATAGTTATCTCCTAACAATTTTAGAAGATTTGCACTTGCTCTTGTGTGTACTAACATTTCAGGAAAATCAGACTCCAGACTACGAAAACTTCAAATCAAATTCAACATATGATATTTTGTTTATTTGAAGTTTGTCTTTTCTTTGAATTAATTTTGAAAGGGAGTGATTGTAATTGAGTGAATAAAATCTCACACACACAAATTAGGAGATCTTGAAATTCTATACTGATCGTACATGACGATATTTATCGTACTGGACGATCTGTCAGTTATCTCCTATAGAGCACTTGGAACGAATAGGAACTTGCTTGCAAAAATTTTTCTAAGTCCTATTCGTCCAGGACGAATTTTATTATCGTCCCGGACGATGGGTTCTCTGTAAAATTTTCGTCCAGACGAATTTTATCATCGTACGAGGCGACCAGTGCTCTGGAAACTTTTCGTCCAGACGAAAATAAATATCGTACCGGACGATCGGCTCTCTGGAAAATTTTCGTCCAGACGAAAACAAATTATCGTCCGCGGCGATGGGTGCTCTGGAAAATTTTCGTCCAGACGAAATAAATAATCGTCCAGGACGATCGGCTCTCTGGAAAATTTTCGTCCAGACGAACATATTTTCGTCCAAACGATGAACCGACTTAGAACAGTTTTCAGCAGTTTCTAGAACCGACCTGATAATAACCGTTCATACTGGACGAACCTAGTTCGTACAGGACGATCAGCTGTACGAAGTCATTTCGTACACATATACAAATTGGGTCGTTTCAGATCATTTAAGTAAAATCGTCCAGGACGATCCAGGATCGTACAGGACGATCCACTGCGTACAGAATTGGAAATTTGCAGTTTTTGGGCGGTTTTTCTTGTCTTTTCTATAAAAGGTCCAAATTAGACTGCCACCCAATCTTTTTGTCATTTGATCTTCGTGCCTCTTGAGAGAATAGCCAAGGAGAGAGTGGAAGAGAGCATTCAAAGGAGGATTCCTACCACTGGAGCGAGAAGGCTTCACTTGGATTGCTAAGGTAAGAGTCTCTACTTGTGAAATTGGATTTCTTCACTCTTTTCTTTCTTCTTTCTAGATTCTTGTGAGAAGATCATTCAAGAAGGTCCGGTTCTCTGCCGACACTTGGAGAGTGTGAACAGACGAGGGTTCTCTGCCCACACTAGGAGAGTGTAAAAGGGAGAAGGTTCTCTACCTACACTTGGAGAGTGTGAACAGCCTTAGGGTTCTCTGCCCACACTAGGAGAGTGTGAAAGGACGACGGTTCTCTGCCAGCACTGTGGATTGTGTAAAAGGACGACGGTTCTCTGCCGCACCGGGTAATGGTGAAAAGAGTGTTTTGTACAGGCTTCTCCGCCTTGCTGTGGGTGCTAAAGGAGAGTCACTTTGTGGTATTAGTGCAATACTCAGAGGGTGCCTCTGAGGAGTGGATGTAGGTCTGGTTATAGACCGAACCACTATAAATCTGGTGTCATTTACTTTATTGCTTTTACGTTTCCGCACTTTGAATTTCAGTTTTAACAACTCTGTGGTTGAAAAACATTTTTCTACTAACTTTAAAAGAAAATTTTATTTCAGTTCAACTTTATTATTAAGAGGGTTTAAAATTTTTAAAACTACCAATTCACCCCCCTCTTGGTAGCCGTGGGACATTTACTTAGGCTTAACAACCTAATTACTGGACTCAACAAGGACTTCTCAAATCACCCTCGCATACAAGCAGCAATGGATTTTCTTCTGTCAAGAGTTATCTATTAAGAAGATAGCCTCTCATCGTGACTTCTTCTGCATAATAGAGGGGAACTAAAACATGATAGGGGAATGCTGCCTATCTCTAACAGTGGAATGCCTTCAATGTAAAAAGAAGAACGCAAGCGGAGGATAAGAAGGAAAAAATTCTCCATCTACACAAAAGAGGGACACTGAAACTTGATAGGGGAATGCCATCTATCTCTAACAGTGGAATGCCTCTAATGTAAGAAAAATACTAGAAGAGAAGGAAAGAACAAGTTGCAAAAATTCTAACTTCTACACACGGAGAGGGGCCCTGAATTTTAGTAGGAGATACCACCTACAACAAACAGAGGAATGCCTCAATTGTAAGAAAGTTAGAATGAGAAAGGAGAAAGAAAAGAAATGGATGCAGAAAAGTCTAACTTCTGTACAAGAGGAGGGGCGCCGATTTTAGTAGAGAAAATCACCTACGAAAAATAACGAAATGCCTTGACTGTAAGAAGATTGACGGAGAAGAAGAAAATGGAAGGAGAACAAAATTTCTTCTTTACTAGAGAGGGGCGCCGATTTAAGTAGGGAAAGTCACCTACAAAAAAAATAGCGAAAGGCCTCTAGAGAAAGAAGAAAAACAGAAGAAAAAGTAGAAAAAATTCTAACTTCTATACAAGAGGAGGGGCGCTGAATCAAGTAGGGAAAGTCACCTACTGAAAATAGCAAAAAGTCTCAACTGTCATAAAGAAAGAAGGAGAAAAGAAGAAAGTGCAACTTTCTCTCTGACCCTGAGAGGGTATTTATAGCATTTTTGGGAGGAAGAAAGAAGTTTCTGGATTTTCAAATTTTTCTAAAATTTTTTTGAAATTTTTTGAAATTTTTGTGGGCCCCACGAAAAAAAAATTAAATTCATAACTAAGCGCGGTCACTGCGCAAACGCGCCTGTTAGCGCGCGGCACGGGTACTGCCGCTGGCGGCCGGCTGGCCTGTTGGCCGGTTTGGCCTCCTACACGTGCCCGGGCCTGATTTTTAGTCAGGACGTTCCAAATTCGACATTTTTGGGATATCCGGACACGTTTTTTGACGTTCCATACTCTATTTTGATACTTTCGGAGCTCAACACCGCCTCTATGATCAAGTTTGAGCAAATGTTCAATTTTTGGAATGCAATTTTTTGCGATTCAACCAATGTAAAATTTTGGAACAAGTATTTTCAGACTTCTGGAGCTTCGACGTCCAAAAATAGAGGGGAAACTAATATGTCATCATAAAATTATCTTGATCAGGCACGAATCTTGAGGCAAAAATCAAGTCAGAAACTTCAAAAATTAAATTTGGGATTATCTGAAC
Source organism: Dendrobium huoshanense (assembly GCA_016618105.1). Classification (NCBI taxonomy): domain Eukaryota; kingdom Viridiplantae; phylum Streptophyta; class Magnoliopsida; order Asparagales; family Orchidaceae; genus Dendrobium; species Dendrobium huoshanense. Next base: position 725,664 of record CM028346.1, on the reverse strand, counting down.
TTCGATTTCAGTAAACTTATAGTCTAACTGATCGTCTTGGATTTATGAACCCAACGACACCAAATTCAACTCAATCCGACCACAAATGGGTCCAAATCAAAGACCCGAAGCACTGTTATAAGACTCATAACACAATTTGAGTTACCAAACGATTTTTGAATTTGACGAGCATATAGTCAAATTGAGTGGCTCGACGAGACAAATCTAACGAGCCCAAGATCGCCGAATTCCGACATCACTAAGAACTTCAAATGTCTTACAAACGGTGCATGATCAAGGGATTCAATATCAGCCGTCCATTCGACCACTTCCTATTTGCCCCTGATCTCACACCTATTTACAAGCTATGCCACTCCAGGAAATCTATAAATAGACCCCTCATTTCTCAAGATAGAGGGAGACAACAAGAAGAATAGGAAAAGAGAAGAGTAGGAGGGAAAAGACTCCTCCTCGACCACCGTCGGAGTTCCGCCCGAACTCCAAATGACGCCGGAATTCTGCCTGAATTCCACGGGACACCGAAATTCTGCCCGACTTCCACGGGACGCCAGAATTTTGCCTGATTTCCATGGGATGCTGACATTCTGCCGAAGTAATGACAGAGTTCCCCCTGACGTCAAAACTCCGCCCAAGTGATACCGGAGTTCTCCTCGGCCACCAACAGATGTCGGACTTCTACCCGATGTCGGACCTTCACTCATCGCCAAGTTTCTACCTGACACCGGACTTCTACCGGTTATCAAACTTTCACTGGACATTTATCCAAATATGAGTTTCTTTCCATTGTTGGACTTCTACCTGACGCCGTCCTTTTGACCTTCATCGTCAGATAATAGTCCTTCTGACTTACGTTGTCTACCGACTTCAATCCTTTCGGACTCTGTAGGCAGCTGACTACAGTCCTCCTGACTTACGTCGCCCGCCGACTACAGTCTTTCCGACCTCCATCGCCCACCGACTATGGTCTTCTTGACTTACGCCGCCCGTCGACTATAATCTTTTTTACTTTCGTCGCCCGCCGACTATGATCCTCCTGACTTACGTCGCCCGTCGACTATAGTCTTTCCGACCTCCGTCGTCTGCTGACTATAGTCCTTCTGACTTACGTCGCCCACCGACTATAGTCCTTCCGACCTCCGTCGCCAGCCTACTACGGTTCTTCTGACTTACGTCGTCCGCAGACTACAGTCTTTCCGACCTCCGTCACCAGACTATAGTCCTCCCGACCAAACGAACACGTCAATAGTGATTCTTTGTATTCACATCATGTAATATACTCTATAAAATGTACATCAAGCTAAGGCCTTCTCCCAAGAAAGGGCCTTATTTGTAATCAACTGCAATACTGTGGATTCATTCAAACTGGGCTAGGCCTTGTGGGTTTTTCTCTTTTCAGAGGATTTTCCACCTAAAAATATTGGTGTCTCCTATGAATGATATACACCCTCTCTCTTATATGATTGCGTGTCGGATTTTCGTACAACGCTAAGAAGTTAAACTTTATGTTTCTCTACCACCGCGAATACTCCTGGACGCAACAACCCTGAGATTTGTTTCCTTCCAAATTGTTAATTACCTCCATGATTTCCTTATCCGAGAACTCAACATCCAGTACACTTCTGTCATTGTCATCAATTAAATTCCACAGAAGAGGCCAATTACTCAGCTTACTCTATCTATATCTCCACTTGTCTTGAAAATAGTTAAAACAAAATTTTTCAATATCCTTATGGTCTTCAAGCAGTATTCCATTAGCATGTTTAACTTGGTTAATCCAATTCTCTTGCCTTCTAACAGTGGCAAAAGTATGAAAAAACTTTGTATTAGAATCCCCCTCTTCAATCCATTTTACTTTTGCCCTTTGTCGCCACCAAGTATTCAACCGGGCCAAATTTGCCTTCAGCTCACAAATTTTTAATCTAAAAACATACAATTTTTATTCTAAAAACATACAATTTTTATTCACTCAACCACCTATTCTCAGCCTCCCTCCAATTGAAGTTACAACACCTCCTACTTAAGGATAGTTTATTATGTGCGAAATCTGAATATATTCGGAGACAAATCCGGATGCGCCACATCACCAAATGTACTGGACCAAACATATTTGAATTTCGCACAGAATAATTTTCCAGGAGACTCCTTTAAAGAAAATGAATCATTAAATTTAGCTTTAATACAGCTTCAATTAGTTGTTGCAACTAAATGGTCCACGGCGGACTTGCCCCCTCATAAAAATCTCAGCCACACCGCGACTTCGATTCCTCCGCCTCGGGTCCGTATTCCGCGAATCTTCCTCTCTTTAAATCCTTCCATTTCCTTATGTCGTTGAACCCAACCTCCAACTCTGTAGTCCGCTCTCTACCTGTTCTGTCCTAGAATTAAAGATGCAGGTATCTATTTCTCTCTCCTTTTCCACACCGGCGATCTCCAGATCCGATCCTGCGAGGTTCCTCGTAGCGGGTGTTGGTGTCACACCAGAAGGGCTAAGCTTCAGCCGCCTCCAAGGGCAGGCGCTGCGGTTCTGCGTGCGCAAGTTCGCGGGGGTGGGTAGGAGCCCACATTTGGTTTCTTCTCGGAAGTTCTGTAAAGAAACCTTGGCTGCTGTCACCGACAATGGAAGCACGGGGAAGGGGTTCGATTACGATCTCGTTATCATTGGAGCTGGTGTTGGCGGCCATGGAGCAGCACTGCATGCAGTGGAGAAGGTACGAGATATTTTTGCTTTCTTTCGAGCGCAACGTATTTTTTGGGCTCTTCTTGTCTGGATGTGCAAAGCCACTGTGCAAAGATTCAACTATATATAATTTTCTTGGAGTTCGTGGAGTATTTGGCGAGATATTTTTGCTTTCTTTCGAGCGCAACGTATTTTTTGGGCTCTTCTTGTCTGGATGTGCAAAGCCACTGTGCAAAGATTCAACTATATATAATTTTTTGGGAGTTCGTGGAGTATTTGGTGCTTTAGTGCGTGCCGAAATCTGCGTTATTTCGAGTGAAGCGTCGTAAGTGATTCCACCGGTAATGCTGGATGTTCCTACCAATAAAGTCATTATGTCTGGATGGTGCATACCTAGGGAAAATCCCTGAAGTCTAAGTTAGTGATTTAGAAAATAATCAACTGCAATTTATGCAAAAAAATTGTGGAATGAGATGGGCAACCGTACCTTGATTCATTAAGGGTTATTACACATGAAAAGAAAAAGAAAATAGTGAGGGGACATTCCTTCACCTGACTGAGTCGAAGGGTGTTGAGCTGTGCCATAATGTCTTGGAAACCCTTTCTAAATTGAGATGTCCTTTGCTTAAGGACATTCTTTATCTCCTGACGAATCTAAGGGTGCAAAACTAGGCCATGTTGCCAATGGGAGTTGTGTTGTATTGTTATGTCCTTTGGTTGGTGGAAGATAAGTCTTTAACCTATATTGATTTTGATGATCTAATTACAGTAACGGAGTGAAATGACTTTCCAAATTTATTTTGGATGGATAACATAAAGTTGGTATGTTGGAATTTCAACTGAGGAATAATGGTTTTGTAAAGCTTGATATTTTAGCTAACGATATACCCGTTATACCATATTATTGTGTGGAGTGAAAGTTCTTTAAATCCACGATTCATAAAATGTGAGAAGTCAGTTGGAAGGATTTTAGGAAACTAGACAGTTTTCAGGAGATTTAATTAGCTTGATAGTAGCATCCATCCAATAATTTCCTCTTGTTTATGGTGTTGGAGAGACATATAAGCAGAGACAAATATTTGCTCAATGGTTGCTTCCATTCTTATGATGGATCCAATTTGTTTGTGAGTGACACCTTGACCTTCCTCGCTATACTGACTAGGATGACTACTCGGGAAAAGAAAAATGGGTGAGTAGGGAGAAAAACTCTCGGATTTCTATTACTCTATTTGATCTATAAGAGTGACATGAAGTTCTAAAAATGCTTTTCAACCCTATATTATAGGGTTAGAAATGTTACAGGAGATGCTATACTTAAAAAAGGTTACAAGAAATACAGGATGGGATTGATGCATACACGTGGACATGACTTTGATGGCGAAACAGGCCAAAGGGTATCATCGTCAAGTCCCAAGGTAGATTTGAGGGATATCCTTGTAGGCTAAAACTCCCCTTCTTACTTTGTCTTGGCTTGAGGGTTATCCTTGTAGGCTAAAACTCCCTTTAATATTAGCCCCTAGGCTCACCTAAGTTAAAAGTGTTTAACATCTAATTTAGGCGAATTTTGTGACTTATCTAGTCATTTTGCTTTACGAGTTTACTGCAAGGTGCAAGTTCTATGAGCATAAAAAATAATCATTTTAGATTTTTATGAAGAGTTGCTTAGTTTGAAGTTAGCTAGACCTGCACGGCAATCTCCATTTGATAATTCTTGGAGAGATGGAATATAAAACTAAATCCTTTCCTTGTCAGTTAAAAACAATGTTTTAAAATAATTTTGTGACATTTTAATTGTATTTTGTAATATTCTAAGTGTCTATAAATTTCAATAGGCACATTTGTAAGATCTACATGTTCATTTATTTCAAGACTTAACTATAAGAACATACATTTTACTTATTGCAGTCCTCATTATATGATAATAAACCATTATTTCTGAGTTATGCTTATTGTATGTGGGTTGATGATGCCAGCGTTTAATAAGAAACAAGTGATATGTCAAAGAAAGAAATATTTCCACTTTTTCAAGTCTTTTATCTTATAGAATCATCATTGAAAAGAGATTATCCAATATTATTGTTTGGGAAATTGCCGTAGCTATATCTTTGATGTACTGATTATTCATCAGAATGTGTTGAAATAAAATTGAACTCATGAGCTGTATATGTCTTGCACTGAACCTAGCAGTGTCCATGTTTATTGTGTACTATGGCTACCAACCACATGGCTTGAATTTGAACATGTAATTAGAGAAAAGAGGAGCTTCTACCACCTAACTTCAGCACTTGGAAAGGGGATTGCTTCAGTTTAATTTAAATAATTAGTTGGTTTCATTTCTTGAACAGGGTCTGAAAACTGCAATCATTGAAGGGGATGTTATTGGTGGCACCTGTGTAAATAGGGGTTGTGTTCCATCTAAAGCTCTTCTTGCTGTGAGTGGTAGGATGCACGAGCTTCAAAGTGAGGATCACTTGAAATCAATGGGTTTGCAGGTATCTAAACTTATGCTAATTTCAAATATTCCACTGATAGTAGTAAACTTTAGTTACGTGTTCTGTACTTCAAAAATAATTGCACAATAAGTTTTCTATTAAAATAGATATTGTTAGTATTGTGCAATCAATCAAACCTAACCTACATTGTTCTGCATTTTCTAAATCAGCTGAAATTTTATAATGGTTTCTACATGTCATTTAACTTGTTAATGAAACCTTGCTAACTAGAGGTCTATTTTGTGTTCAAAGCATTAGATTGGGTAGTTGTTATTTGAAGAATTTATTTGTTTTCTCGTTCTTTTTAACAAAGTATGATTCTTTGGCATCCATACAAAATATACTTTAGTGTTTGTTGAATGCAATTAGAATCAGTGCATTTTGATCATTGAAATGGTTTCCTCAAAACTTGGTTACGCTAATGGAATAGAAAGAACTGTTTCAGTTTCCATTGGAAAGATATAACCTTTCATGTGGAATTCTTTTTACTCGGTATGCAATCAATGTTAAGTTTGTAATTATCTGTTTGCTTTGTCAATAACAATGATTTTTACTTAAATTCTTATTATTGGAAACATCAATTTTTTTTCCTATTGGTGCTTATTCCCTTAAATGATAGGTTTTGAATCATAGTTATGATAGACAAGGTGTTGCTGATCATGCAAATAACCTTGCTTCAAAGATTCGCAGCAATTTGACCAATTCACTCAAAGCACTTGGTGTGGACATACTGACTGGAGTTGGTACGATTGTTGTAAGTTTTACATGCTTTCCATATTGTCGAAGTGGGTGCTTTATAGTATTTTGAGGCATGTCTTGCTTTGATAAATTTTCTTTGAAGTCTTCAGATGAGGCTTCCATCACTTGCTTTTGAAATCAACACTTGCTTTGTAATAGGGAACTCAAAAGGTGAAGTATGGTAAAGTAGGCACGGTTGACAAAGAAGTCACGGCAAAGGACATTCTAATTGCAACAGGGTCTGTTCCATTTGTTCCCAATGGGATAGAAGTCGATGGTAATTAGTACTTTTTTTTACTACCATCTTTTAGTCAGTATAGATGTTATGTGGACAATTTTATTCTGGTTCAAAGCTGCAAAAATATATTTGTAATTGTGCTTCCCACACGTTTTTTTTTTCTTACACAACTTAATAGTTTAAAAAAATATTAGCACGAGAAAATGCAGATGAAGAAATTTTATTTATTTATTCATGTTTCTCTTATTCTGTAGCTGATATAACGTTTTAACCTTTTTGGGTCACAACTTCGCTTAGTGCTTTTTTGTTTGATCTTGTAGCCTATTAATTAGAAATTTTATTTTGATACAATTGGAACAAAAAGTTTGATTTTATATTGACTTTTGTGTGTTTTATTTTATTGCTGTGTTGATGTAAGGTGTTTTATTTATTTATATATAATTGTGTTGATGCATGTGTGTGTGTGTTTATTTTGTAACTCTTGTTGCATGTTAAACAATCTTTTATAAAAAGCAGCCAGCAGAAAGGTTATGGGTGGCTAAGAGGTTGCTAGCCTTTCTTTGATCTGCCTTATAAGACGACACCTAGAGAAGGGCCATCGTGTGTTGACCTTGATGTCAACAAAGGGAGTTGCTAGAACACACAAGAGGAAAGATAAGGAGTTCCAGAGAAAATTACCTCTTAGGGGACAGTGAATTAAAATTCTTAGGGATCTCATTGTAGTAAGTGAAATTAAGACATCAAAAAGAAACTCCAACTCCTTGAGCTTGGAGTGCACAGAGATGAAGCATCAAATGACCAGGATCCTATTGTTGGGTGTAAAGGATTTGGAGGTTGATAAATCGTGTCTCCATGGACTTAACATTCATGATATTGTTTTGTTATAATTGGTGTAAATTTTTATCATTGATGGCCAATAATAATCTTTTTTTATTTTAATTGTCATCTTTGGGCCTGATTTGTCTACACCACAACATCTTTGGTGAACTTTAGCTACAACTATTCCAGCCTCCTCAATCCCCAAATATTGTTGCCACATTTAGTTGAAGGGTCTATGATATAGGGCGTTTTTGACAAGCATGGTGTAAATCCCGTTTTTTGATCAGTGCAGATAACAACTTGTTCTTAGGTAATTTACTTTCTTTGAGGTAATTGATGAAAGACTATCTCCAATTGCCTTGATGTCTACATAAAAATTTCATTTTATAGTTCTGAAATTTCCCTAAGCTTGTGTTTTTTTAGAATAGTCTGAGTCTACCCTTGTTGATTTCGAGAAATAGTTTGTAATGGAGAGTGCATAAAAACAGAAGTTGTATCTAGCTGACCTGACTTCAATGACTCCTTTATCTTCTATGCTTGTAAGTCTACTGGACTCTAATCAACATTGACTCATCGTTAATATTTGTCATTTTCTTGGCTAACTTGGGCGATGATCCGCCTTGCTATTTTGAGCTTTAGAAATGCAAGGTATAGTAATATAATGGAGTTCGTTAATGAACTCGAGAACTTGCTTGTGATAATAGGCCAATTCAAGCTTGTTGATTTAGTAGGTGCTAGACACTTGGTTTATAATAAATTAGGAATTGCTTAAAATGTGAATGCTTTAGATTGCTATTGTATTGTCTATCCCAAGACCCACCATCAAAGCTTCGTACTTGGCTTTATTATTTGTTTGTGGTTCAGTCAAATCGAGGGAATTTATCAATATACGTCCTTTAGGTGTTATAAAGATGAGACCAATACCAGCTACAACTTTGGAATGTTTGGAGGTTGGTTAGGTTTAATTGATGATGGTCCATCAAAATATAGTTCACAAATTTGTTGTTTTAACCTTTTTTGCATAAGCAGAATAAGAATTAGAGGTGAATTTATAAGAGCAGGACGTGTAGCAAGGAAATTTGTTAAAATTTATCCTTTCACTCTCTTATGAGGAACACATGTAACATAAAATTGTAGGGGCATGATCATCCATCTAGTCAAATGAGCAGTCATCGTTGGTTGTATCTTGAATAACTCTAATGAATAAATTCATATTATTAAAGTAATTTTGTGAGAAAGCATATAATGGCAAAAATTTTTAGCAACAAAGATCAAAGCCAAACAATACATCTCAAACAATACTTCATAGTAAGAGTAGTGTATTTTTGCTTATGTTAGCCTTTGAATGATATAATAGAGAGCTTTTTTTTTTTACCTTTCGTTGTTATTATGTTGTTGCAATACAGCCAAAATACTATTCTAGTGTTGTTGTATACAGGATGAGAGGCGTTCTTGATATCGGCGCTGCAATAATGGGTGGACTTAATAGATATGTTTTTTGATATTATTGAAGGCTTCTTGGCATTCTACGTCATATTTGAATTGAATATTCTTTTTCTCAAACTTTGTAAATGGTTGACATTTGCTTGACTAGTTTGATATATATTGTCAATTGAACGCAAATTGTTCTTTTAACGAACAAAGTTGATGATGGTTTTTTAACGGAGTCATATTGATGATTAACTTAATTTTTGTTGGGGTTAATTCTAATCTCTCTATGGTGTATAATAAACCCATGAAATTTTTCTAAGAAGACCCCGAGGACACACTTGAGTGAATTCATTTTGAAATTAAAATTTTTTATTCTTTCAAATATGACCCTTAAATCATTAAGGTGATTGCAATATTTGTTATTGATAACAAGATCATCAACCTGGCATTTACTTTATGGTGCATATAGACATTACATATACATGTCATAACCCTTTGACAGCCTTAGTATTTTTCAAATCAAAGGGTATGACTGTGACGCCCCAGGCATCCATAGTGAAAGGATTCGTCTGACATTCTGATCGAACTCCATTCCAGTTGCCTTGCTCGGACCTGAAATTGTTAACCACATATAATGAGCTTCAAAAAGCCCAGCATGTCACCAAAGCCTACAACTGAAATCAAAGCACGGTACTGGAAACAATATGCATGTCAGTCAATCAAATCCATAATAGTCTATTGCACATGATCAATGAATCTATGCAGCGGATACGAAAATCAAATCAGTAGTCAATGCAGCGGTAAAAGAATCAATAAACAGTAGGAAATCAATCGATCAGTCAAATCAATCGTATCAATCAAAACAATACTATCTGGTCGATCGGTATGAAATCATCAAATCAATACAATAAAGCCCAGTCTATACTAGCAATGAATCCAATGCAGCAGTTCAATACAGTGTAGAAACAATAGTATCAATCAATATCAATGAATCCATATCCATACAGTATCAATAATAGTAGCAATGCGCAGTGACAGAATATAAATATCAATGAAATCGATGAAATCGTACGATAACAGTAAGTCCGTAAATCCGTCAGTAAAACCAAATCAATAAAGCAATAAATTCATCACGAGTCAATGCCGTACACATGCATTTCAATACAATAGTCTTACTGAACAAGTACATCGCTGGCTATTAAGGCGTTTTTCAAGTTGATAATCCATAGTGCTGTTGTAGAAATCCATAGTGCTGTTGTAGATATCTATCCGTTGGTTCAATAAGAGTCGTCACTCTGTGCCCGTCGGCATAGTAATCTCCTTATGACTCCCAATCGTTATATCAATGATCAATAGAGGATAACACCAAACCCTTTTTAAAGGAAAGCCCGTCGGCCCACCATCATGTACAGGTCAAGTCGATCTCCAACCAACGGTTCAACCAGTCTTCACTTATCTTTCAGTAACAATAACCATAGAGCAATCATATATTCACATACATATATGCATACCAATTCAAATCATCAATTCCAGAAAATCGGAAATCGTACGAAAATCCAGCGGCATAACGGCAATATACGGAATTTACACAAAAATTCCTAAAATCACAATTTTACCAAATTACCACAGAACATTCACAACAATATTATAAGACTTCTATTCTACTGAAGCAACATCAATCAACATCCTGATTTTTATCTATTCGATCAAAATCGCACAGAACCCAAAATAACCGGTAGAATCGTTACAGAAAATACTCAAAACGTGTAGAAAAATCATATCAATAACATATCAAAAGTTGTGCGGTGAAAGTTTCGTCAATACAAAATACGACGGGTTTTTCGGTAACGAAAACACAAATCTGTGCACAAAACGACCAAAACTCAACATCTTCGAAAACAGAAATAGGATTCGGAGTTCTTACCACGAGATAAACACTTTTCCCAACAGCGGCGTCGGACGAAAAGCGCTCCGCGGCCTTCGGAAACCAGCTTTTCCTTTGCTTTCCTTCCTTTTCTCTCTCCTCAGATATTTTGTTTTTATAAAATAAAATTTCTCTCTTCTCAAATCGAGCTGATTTTCTTATAAAACAAAGCTGATCGGCCCGGCCGATCGCCACATCGTCCAGGACGATGTGAACAAAATCCAATCGTCCAGGACGATATTTCAGGCCGATAATTAATTTCTCTGACGATTTGCTCTCTGACTTGTGCCATGCTCTGATCGTCCCAGGACGATCCAAAATCGGCCCGGACGATCCTACTTCAGAAAATCAGCTGTATTCACTGCACTGATCGTCCTGGACGATCTCAATATTGCCCCGGACGATCCTGGGAGGAAAATCAGATCTTGGAAGGCAAATCAAAGGAACGAGTTCTCACAATGACCATGTCATAGAAGGTTCTAATAGCAATCTTAAATGATGTATAATTTTCATCTTTAAGAGTTATTTTGGTTTTATTATAGTCTTATGATCCATCCATAATTCAGAGAAAGATATAATTTGAAGTGTTGTTGAGCTATGATTCTAATATGGAGAGCAAGAAGTCATCTTTTGGACACCTTTTAATGAGATCCTTGAAGCCGATACAAATACAAATTAATCATTTTCTTTTTTATGGGAACAATATTTATGATCCAATCGATGTACTTTTCTTTGTGAATGAACTTATATCGACGAGCTTTTTGATTTCCACAATTTATACTCTTCAATTTCAAGTTGCATGCACCTTCGAGTTTTTTAAATAGGTACTGCATAGATTGATAGCAAGCTTATGACTTGTCATACTAGTGGATAAACTAGGTATCTCAGCATATGTCCATCAAAAGTAGTCTTTGAATTCATATACTAATGCTTTTATTACTTCAATTTTATCATCGGGAAGGAGGATGCTGATGAAGGTTGCGTGAGGATCATCCTTATTTTATAGATGGATTTCTTTCAAATCATCCATTGTAGCTCTTTGTCCACCTTCCTCAAGTTTTGCAGATGCTGGCTTGACTTACATGACATAATCATTTTAAAGGTTATTTTCACAAAAATCATCATAATCATCTTTAGTTTCAATCCTGCTTTATGTTATTTTATAATTATTGACCTCCATATGCGTTTCATGATTAATGCGAGAAAGCGTGATGAGATTGGTGATTAATTGGCGAATCATTGTGCGAAATGAATTCAAAATGCCTGATCAATATTGAAACCATCAACATTTACCACTTGCAAAACAATCTATGCCAATGTGTCCAGAGCGACAATCATCAAAGAAAGGCCTACATGATCGTTTAATGCAATAAAATGACTAACCATGGGTGTGATGTTGTGCAAAGATTTACCAAACATTGTCTGTTTTATAAAATGTATTGCGTCGATGCGTCCGAAAGTTAGAATTTACCTTGAAAGGTCATCTCATGTGCATTTTGATCAAAGAAGGCAAAACACAATGAACTATGGGAGCCACTTCACACAAAAGTTGCCCGAACGTCACATGTTTGTAAAACAGATTATGCAAATGCATTCAAAACATGAATTTACTAAAAAAATGCACATAAATACAAAGAAAAACCGTGAAATTTTCACATGCACAAGGTGACACAAGCGCTCTTCCTTGTACTTATCATTCGTCTCAAAATTCTGCAGATCCTTGTCCATCAAAGTTGTGCAAAGTCACCTTCTCTCTTCTTCATTCATTTAGTATTGCATGCAAACCACTCCCTCCTATATTTCCTACATAAGACCACTGCTCCTCTCAATCACAGTATCATGAGCCCTCTTGGCCTCATTCTTTGTCGTCTTCCCCTCAGTTAGTCAATCATAACATTCTTCTTGTCTTCTCCCCTGAACCCAGTACCAGGACTAGAACCCATTTTCCGTCCTCCTCCGGCGACCTCCATTGCCAACTATCTGAGCCTCTCGCATGATTTGCTACCCTACCCATCAGCGAATTTCCTAACCTCCTCTTCTCTTCCACTATTAGCAAACCACTTGACCATCTGACTAGCGCATCCTACTTCTCACGAAGCCCTAAGAACCCTTCTTCTGTCTCAGCTGCAACTGATCTCCATTGTTTATCGATTTGGAGAACCGCGTCGAGTCATATTTGACAATGGTTCAACTTTTAAAAGTGCTAAAATCTATAAATTTATCGAACGACATAAAATAGATTGGCACTATTCTTTGATATATAATCCAAGAGCCAATAGTTTAGATGAAACTTTTAATAAAATCTTGGTAAAATTGCTCAAAAAAATTCTCTCTAAAAACAAGAGAGAATGTAACAATAAATTGACAGAAGCTCTCTGGATGGATCATACCACTTATAAAAGTGCAAAGCAGGCCACCTTGTATTTGCTGGTTTTCAGAATCGAGGTGATATTATCTCTCGAGGTTGAGTTGCCATCTCTTCGTATTGCTGTTCAATATGAATTAACAAAAGAAGAAAATGTTCTTCTGCGACTTGAAGAACTTGAAGCTCTTGATGAAGTTCGACTTCAAGCTCAGTAAAGTCTTGAATCCTACAAAGCAAGAATGACTAAGGCTTAAGATTGAATGGTTTGTCTTAGAAGCTTTAAGGAAGGTGAACTTGTTTTGGTTCGCCGAAGACTTATAATCTCTCACCGTCACCTCGGCGGTAAATTTGACCAAATCTGGAAGGGACCCTTCATCATTGAAATATTATATGAAGGAGCATACCAACTCATAGACTTAAAAGGTCAAAGGCCCATACCAACAATAAATTGTCAATATCTGAAAAAAATATCACAACTAATTTAACCAAAAAAAGTGTTATGTATGAAGTCGTGCAAGATAGGAGATAAATTCAATCCCCTCTTAAAAGACAGAAGGAAATTTTTATATTCTTTTGCAAAGTAGGAGATAAATTCAATTCTCGTCCTGAAGGACTGGAGAAAATTTTTATGTTCTTTTGTAAAGTAGGACATCAAATCAATCACTTTTTAAAAGACAAGAGGCAATTTTTATATTCTCCTAGAAGGAAGGAGATAAACTCAATTCACCCTTGAAAGACATAAAGTAATTTTTATATTCTTCTGCAAGATAGGAGATAAATTTAATCATCTCCTGAAAGACATGAAGCAATTTTATATCTTCTGTAAAGAAGCAGATGTTCGCAATATATTCACTTGCGAGGCAGGTAATAACTTTTTAATCTCCTCTTTAAAAAAAAGGCAATTTGTATAGTATACCCTTGTACCAAATAAAGGAAGGTAATTATAAAACTGCACATTGACTGAATGATCCAACATTATAGTCAACTGCTAAAAAATTACAACGCTCACAAAATTAAGGATCGAGCTAACTTCACTGGTTCAATAAGTCTAAGAATATGATCCCTAAATCTTCTATGCTCATAAACCTAAGAGTCGAGCAAAAATCCACAGGTTCAGCAAATCTAAGAATTGAACCTCTAAGAAAAACCTTTCATGCTCAAAATCTTATGGGTCGAGCTGTTTTCATCAACATAAATGGTTAAAATGAAATACAGGTTCAACAAGTCTAAGGACTGAACCTCAAAATATATATTATGCTCACAAACCTAAGGGTTAAGCTATTTTCATAAACTTAAATGGTTGAAACAAAATATAGGTTCAACAAGTCTAAAGACCAAACCTCTAAAAATCTTTCATGCTCAAAAACCTAAAGGGTCGAGCTAAATTCCTTTGGTCAACAAATTTAAGGACCGAATCTTTAAGCTCTTTTATGCTTACAAATCTAAGTGTCGAGCCAAAATTCGTTGGTTCAATAAGCTTAATGGCCAAATTTTCAAAAAAATTTATGCTCTCACACCTACGAGTCGAGCTGTTTTTATCAACCTAAATGGTTGAAACGAAATACAGGTTCACCAAGCTTAAGGGCCAAACCTTATAATTTTGCATCCTCATAAATCTAAGGGTCGAGCTATTTTCATCAATATGCTTAACTTGTTGAAGAATAAATATAAGTTCAACAAGCCTAAAAAACCGAACTTTTAAATACTCTATGTTTTCAGAAAACTTAAGAGTCGAGCTACTTTAGTTGATCTAAATGATTGAGAAAATGAAAGAAGGGTGATGATGAACATAAATGCTAAATATCCAAAGATACTACAACGAATTTATTATGTGAAAGTCACACAATAAATTCTTTGGGAGTCAATTTGTTGACTAAAGAAAAAAAGATTGAACAGATGCAAAATAATACACCTGCCTCCGAGACGTCCCCACTTCGCGTAATCTTCCCAAACGATGCAATTCTTCGCTCCCTTAACTTCCACATACAAAAATAAAAACCACCACAGTTCACTCAAACAATACACCCCGCTCTTTCTGTCCCTCTTGTCTGTTTGTGCCGCTCATCAGTGCCGATACTCCTCTCCCACAGTCGCACACAGGAAGATCGATCCCAAGCCAACATCCATGCTTCCTATTCCGTTGGCACACAGGATCGAACCCTGCGTCAGCACCCTATTCTGATCTCTAGCCATCCCTTCGGCATTCCGGCTCCACTCCATGCGCAACCCACGTCGGTGCCCTATTCTGATTGTTCGTGCCTACACCCAAAGGCCCATGCAATCGATCCTTCCCCGCTATCTGATTTCACAGATCTGAACGAATGGTCCTCCAATCGCGTGAAACCCTTTAGGCTTCTGCTCCCACATCCTATTCCATGTGCAACAGTAGTTCCGGCCCAAAATCCCATATCCAATCTATTTAAAAAAATTATCGTGAGTGAGGCTCTTCAGAGGCTTAAACCGCATATTTAGAATGAAGCACCGATTGTTTCTGTTCTAATTCGAAGACAAGGATTTAAATTATCTTATTAATGGATTAATAACTGTAGTTAATAACCTAAACAATTAAAGTGAAATTCTTTATACTTAAATAAATTTCATAGCAAACATGCATTTAAATTCAAGACCTCGCCCCGTTGATTTTAGATCCGATCGGGATTATTTCAAATCCAAGACCTCGCGCCGTCGACCTTAGGTCCGACTGAGATGGTTTTAAATTTGAAGAGAACACATGATTTTTAATTTGGGTGGATGATTTTAAATTCGCAGACCCATGCTGTGATTTTTAATCCGGGCTGATGGTTTTAAATTCTGAATACCTAGCTCCGTAAATCTTTGATCTGGACAGGAAGAAACTACTACAATGACATCCCAATTTTCCTCGATAGGGAGAGAATGCTGGAAGACTGTCAAAATCGCTCCAGGAATTTATCAAACTAGAAAGTGACTCAATTTGAATATTAATCGTTTAATTCATTTGATTTATCAATACAAAAATGTTAAAATTGCTTTAAAATATTAATTATTTGATTAAATTAGTTAATATTTAATTGAAATAATTAATTAATTGAGATTAATTAATTAGGAATGATTGCTTAATTCCAACTAACTACTTAATTGGATTTAATCAATTAAAATGAATTTATTAATTGATTAAGGTAAGTTAATTAGGATTAATCAGTTAACTTAAATTAGTTAATAAAAATAATCAATTAATTAGAATTAATTAATTAAAATTATTGAACTAATCATAACTAATTATATAAAGTTAATTAATTAATTAAAATTAATTGATTAGTGGAAATTAAACAATAAAAACTAATTGATTAATTAAAATTTAATTGAGATTAATTAATTTGTTAAAAGTAATTAATTGAAATTAATTGATTAGTAAAAAAAATAAATTAATCAATTGAAATTAATTGATTAATTTTAAGTTCGAGAGTATTTCAAATATGAGAGCATTTTAAATTTGAGAGTTTTAAAAATTCAGAAGTATTAAAATTTAAATTTATTAATTGATTAATTTATTAATAAATTGAGCAATTATAAAATAAAATGATCAATAAATCCAATTGTCATCAACTGCTATCCAAAACTCTCATACTCTCAAACAAAGCTCTCCAACTCATCAACTTCAAACTCTCAAATAAAGGTCTCCAACTCACAAACTCTCAAACTCTCCAAACAACACTCAAACTCAACCCTCTCCAACTCAACAAACTCACACCAAAACCTCTGAAACAATAGCTCTTTAAACTTTCTAACTCAACACTCACATTCAAATAACTCTCAAACACTGCTCTCCAAACTCTCCTGTGCAAACTCTCTAAACTTTGAAACAACACAAACTTCAAGCACCTGCAAGTTAAAGAATAAAAATTGATTAGCACCATATAACTGCTAAAGAAAGTAAAACAGGCTAAAGAGTAAAGAATGTAGAACATGCTACTTCCAAAGGGAAGCAATAAGTCCTATAAACACGTCAGACAACTTCTATGGGAGTCATAAGATCTGTCAAACAAAATTAATGGGCATCTTAGTCTGAAGGGCTATATTGTACAACCCATTTTCAGGCATCTTCCAAAATAAGTTGTAAGACCTATTATTTGAGAGAAATCCCTAGGAGAAATATTAAACACTCAAATTAAATTTGAATTAATGGACAGCTTAGCCTATAGGCCAAGGTTCTAAGGCCTGCTAACGGGCAACTTCTAAGTGAAATTGTAAGACTCACACGTGAGAGAAATTGCTAAATAAATTAATTGCAAGACTCTAAAACCCAAACAAACAAAACTAACGAGCATCTTAGTCTATAGGGGGCTAAGTTGTAAGACCCATTAGTGGGTTACTTCTAATAGAACCATAAGACCCATTTTACGGGCTATTTTCAATGAAAGTCATAAGTCTTGACCCAAATTCAAACATCCGAACTACTTCTGCTAGGAAGAAGCTATAAGACCCGCTTTAATTTAAACATCTAGAGTAACTTCTAAATAAAATTATTAATCCTAAATCAAATTAATTTTTTGGGTATTCTAATAGATGTAAATCTCAAACCATCTTTTTTTGAACTTAAATCAAATTAATGGACATCTAGCCACTTATGTTTACTCGGGATCTCTGAGAAGAGGCAACCCGTAGTTGTTAATTAAATTCCTTAGACATTACATTCAATGATTGCTAGTGTTGGTAAACTGAAACCTACGGTATATCCTGGACGATGGAACCATGAGATCTTAATCGGGTTTACCTCTATTTTCTCCCACAATTGAGACTAAATTACCTAAAATTATTCATTCTTAATCGAGAGTTCTCTCTTACGTGTTAAGAAGGGTAATTAACTATGAGTGCATGCGCTCATGAGAAGTAAGAACCCAGATCTAACTAAACCCTGATACTACCCTTAGGGAAAATCTCGTTAATTACAATCTGACTCAAAGAAGATGGAATCTTACGGCTACAAAGCAAGATTCATGCCGACGCGCTGTTTTTCTTGAGCCAACAAGGAGGAAGGTGATGTTTTAAAATTTCAAAATGAAAATTTTGTGCTCATTTCAACGATAAATGCTCAAGTAGACAACCACCATCATCACCACCATTACCACTAAAAATAATAACATCAAGCCTGTATCCCGCTATGTGGGTTCAGCTACTTGAATCATTTTTCTCCAAGAAGCATATCACTTTAAAAGCACATAAAAATAGAAAGTATGTTGAAAAGCATGTAACTTTGCTATACAAATGCATCAGAAAGTGCACATATCATGTTGGTATACTAGAAGGTGTGTGTTTACAGGTGGCAAATGCAGTGAAAAACATGCAAAAGCTTTATGTAGGTGCACGGAAAGCTCTATATTGGGAAGTGTGCAAGTACATTGTGCAAGTGTATTGAAAAAGGTGCAAGGGTGTTATGTAGGCATATTAAAAAGCAGACAAGTAATTTAATGTGTGCGAATATAATGTTTAAATGCACTGAAAAGCTTGCAATTGCACCTTGTAGGCACATTAAAAACTCACTAGTACATTGAAAATTGTTCTAGTGCATTTGTGTGAATGCATTGAAAAATGTACAAGTACATCATATTAACACAACAAAAATTTTCTTTTCCATTTCAAAGAAATATCAAAATAAAGCATGTGCTCCACCCAAATATACTAATCTCTTAAATAATGGGTATTAGATTGTCGTGCACTTTAAAAGAAGGAATGAATTTAAACTTAATTCATTTAAAAAATGTATGTTTCAAACAATAGACTATGAACACTATTCTTGTAAATGAACATATGACTGTGAAATATACAAAGATATTGATTTTATGTTCTCATTTGGCCTTCAATGTCTTTTATGAAGAAAATTCATTACAAAATAATGAACTCTCAAGTTCATCGCTCATATGGTAGGTGACAAAGTTAAGATTTGAACTCAATTTTTTATTAGCAAGCATATATAGTTGACAATATTTAAATAATAAAATGAAAACAATCAAGTTTCTCGTTGAAAGTCGTGCCGATAGAAAATATCAACCGGAGAGGAGTATGTTTCTATATGCCCCTAAATCCCATGGTAAATTGCTTTGGACTTGAATCTCAACAACATACAAAAATCTCAAAAGTTTACAGATTATATAAATATTTTAAGTGAAATCTATTTCTTATAATTAAAACAAATAGGTATCCATTGACCTCAATTCACAATGAGCCAATTATGGGCCACCCCATACCTCATATATGTAGATTAGTGCATTAAAAAAAAACTTTGGCGTTGGAATAGAGTTAGGTGGCGTGGGCATATAGAAGGGAAGAAGATGCTCCAGTTAGATAGATGAACTTAATCTAAAAGACTAGGGCGAAAATTAATAGACCACAATAAGCATGGCTGAAAACTGCATTTAAAAATGTGCAAAATATAGTTTATACCTCAAATAACATTCAACAAGAATGAAACCTGGGAGTATTCTCAATTTCGTTCTCAAACAATTGGCTTAAAAGTATGGTAATGATTTTAAGATAATGTTGTTCTTTTTTCTCTGTACGGCATTTTAATTTTATGTTTCATCCTTTTATGTGCTGCGTAAATGCTTTTTAACGTACTTTTCATGCCTTACGGTTTGACATTCTTCTTTGCTATTCTGGAACTGAATCTTGTTGTGCAGGGAAAACTGTCTTTACCAGTGATCAAGCCCTAAAGCTGGAGTGGGTTCCAGAATGGATTGCTATTGTTGGAAGTGGATATATTGGACTTGAATTTAGCGATGTTTACACAGCCCTTGGAAGTGAGGTACTTCAAAGCATTGTATGAGCAATGCAGTGAAGTTTTACTTTGATGATCCATCTTTGTAGTTTATTACTTACTACTGTATTTCGTTTTAATCTGAAGCTTAATACTCTCATTAGAGCTAGAGATTAGTTGGACATTACATCTCTAAAGAGAGTTTATTTTCCATCAGATGTTACTAATTTTCATGTATTTACAAGTGTACGATTTTGATAGAAGAAAACCAGGCAGAAAAGTAAGCCGCTCTTGCTTTGGTTTGAACTTTTCTACTTCTAATAATTATTCTTAAAGGGAAAAACCCCAAATCAGCCAACTATCTGGACTCCCAACATTCTTAGTGGCTGCCAAAACATTGATCCTCAACATAGTTTTATTGGAAAGTTTCTCAAACTCTTCTAATCTCTTTAGTCTTTAATTTGAAGTAATATGGTGGACACCTGTGTTTGTCTTGATGTGTTTCTAATGTCTGCACAGATTAACTTCCAATTCATTTGTCGATGAATTATATCCATACATGACCACATGGTGTTATCTTTCGACAACATTTTTGTCAATTCATGAATGAATGATTAAGGGAAAAAGCGTTGGATATGAAATGGGCTACAGAGTTTGCTGGTGCGTAGACTGAGGTTTGTCATTTCAGAATGAAAGCATGGTTGAAAGCAAGCCGAGTGGCTTGGATACAAAAAAGAGAGATACTTGTTAGAATTCTTACTTGAATTGGGGTACAGTAATTAAAGGCTCCTTTAGATGTTCCCTATGTTCTGGAACCAAGAGAGAAGGTTCTTCAATTGAATGGCATGTCCAATGAGAAGATGGCTGTTGATGCTTTTTGTATCGAGTAGTCTTCAATCAAGCCGATTTGAGCCCACCAATTGGGTTCGATCGAGTTTTGATCAACTCAATCGAGCCCTATCGACCCAAACTAAACCTAAATCGACTCAAATCGAGACAATCCAACTCAATTTTAAATTCAATTGAAGCTAATCAAATCCAAATCAAACTCAAATCAAACTCAATTTGAACTCAAATCCCGCCCATTTGGTTCAACTTTGATCTAATTGTTGACTTCCCAGATCAAGAAACTTAACTTGACGGCGTCGATTATCTTGAAATGCTCTCCCTGTGTTTTTTCCTTCCTGTCAAATCCAAAGATTTCTATGATCTCATAACAGGCAATCGAGCGGGTTCTTATATGGGGTTCCTATACATGAAACTTAGAGTGTTTTTAGAAGAGTGGAGAATTAGAGTGTTCATTTCTTCTTCTTGTTCCTACTACGTGCTCGAGCCGATTGAGACAACGTCTTTCGTGCATGTGTTTGAGGATCGAATTGAGTGAAGGGAATGAATGCTTGGCTTCTTGCGTGAGCTTGGGTCTTTACGTGCGTGCTGGGAAGGAGACAAGGGAGGCAGACCTGAGCATGAGCTCTCATGCGTCCTAGGCTGATCGAACGTCAGATTCATCCTCTTCGTGTTTTTGAACCAAACTGAATAAGGAGGAAGAGGTTGGAGAGCTACTGTGTGTGCGCTCTAGCCAAACCGAGCGGACCAAGGAGCCTCTAGTGTGTGCATGGGAGCGATCTAGCGAGTGGGAGCGGCCTCTCTGTGTCATTCTGGGTTCAGTTCCTCCAGGAAGAGCCGAATAGTTAAAGTGATCAAGCTCCTATGTGCGGCATTTAGGGAGATCAAACGGGGGAGGCGAGCAAAAGTCTCCTATACATGCCTATTCTAAGCCGAGTGCTTAGAAGGCTCGATTTCTAGTTTTCTTATTTGCGGTTGGGGGAACCAAGGCTAGGATACTATTGCAGTTCCCCATTTATACAGTCCTAGCAAATCATAATTATGACAAGATTAACTTACAGATATAGGAGACTTGCATTGCTTAGCATTTATGATTTTCTCTAAATTTGTTAAATGTTCAAAAATGAGTTTCAATTAATTTTGAAAGCTTACAAGCAAGTGTTGGGGTCTTTCATGAACCCTCTTGTTTATGTTTCAAATCCCATGATGAATAAAATTAATAGAATTCATTTTTGATATTTCTCCAATTTTAAAGGATTACAACAAGTGAGAAATAACTCCAATCCAAATTACTGCACACTTAATCAAATTTGGTTGTATGGTTTAGATTGCATCGCTTAAACCTTAGGAGAATAAATGTTGTTGGTCTTTTACTAAGACTATTGTTTACCTAAAATTATGAAATGAAGCTAGTGTGGAGTATTCTATGGCCTTCAAAGGTCTATAGACTATATCATCACACAGTGAAATTAGCTAAGCATGTTAATGCAATTTGTAAATTGAAAGGTTTAGGGAAATAACAAATAGCTTAAGCTTTAGATAAACTCCTAAAATGGTGAACCATATAATGCACACTCGTAATTTCTCTTAGACCATACTAAATTGATCTTTTAAAATTGTTAGCCAATTTTTTGCTGAAACAACATAAATCATTATTTTTATCAAAAGTGTTTCTAAGTGACAAATGCTTAAGATATTATTAACCATAAGGGGATTGTACCTATGGGGAACTTGTACCCTAGAATAAAATAAACCTTGCTTGATCAAATATATCAAGTAGGGAAAAAATGTCTGGTAAAAATGCAAATTATGCTATTAAGCCCCTATAGTGAAATGATATTTTTATCTTTTGGGGTAATATATTATTTTCCATGTTGTGGTTGATCACAAAATATTTTCGTTCATTGAGGATGATAAAATTCCACCAACAATGGCTTGCTATGAATTTTCAGCTTCAATAGCTTTACTTACAGATTTTTAAGGAGATGCGAGTTGTCAGACAACCAAGAAGTCCTTTATATGCAATGTGAAGCTACAATAAACTTGAAAATACAACAACAACAACAACAACAACATGCCCTTATCCCACTATTTGGGGTCGGCTACATGAAACCTTTTTCTTTATTATGTCATGTTAAGAGTCAAATGCTCATCTAAATCTAATAAAGAAAGGGCATTCTTGTTGTCAAGCATTGCAATAAACTCGAAAATATTACCCCAAAATAATTGCAAAGGATTCTGCCACCTAACTAAACAAGAACATATTATAATTATGATCTACCATATTAAAGTCCTTTTTAATCCCTATCAGTGCGTGAGTACTTAACCTTCACTTCTCTGTAAGTGATGCATTTCACGTATTAAGTACATACGGGATCCTTTTTTCAAGTTATAAGCAATCCTTTTAAATTTGTCTTATTATGATATTTTTGATTTTCCAATGCATTCTCTCATTCACATCCTTAACTTTTTGTAACTTCTGGTTTTATATGGAACTCGTTACTTGTAACATGCTCACTGAAAATATCAAATTATGCAGGTTACTTTTGTTGAAGCTTTGGATCAACTTATGCCTGGCTTTGATCCTGAGATAGGGAAGTTGGCTCAAAGAATCCTCATTAATCCTAGAAAAATTGATTTCCACACTGGCGTATTTGCTAAGAAGGTTCTTCCATCCGTCATTTACACTTTCAGCTGATTTGTCACTCTTGAACTTAAGTTTGGGAAGCAACGAGCGTACCAATTTCACATTTTTGTGTGTAGATCACTCCAGCTAGGGAAGGTAAACCTGTTCAAATAGAACTAATTGATGCCAAAACAAAAGAACCTAAGGATATGTTGGAGGTGAGTTATTTTTAATGCTTTATTCTTATTTTAAATTGAGCATTAATATTTAACTTTAGAAGAATTTATCATGGCAATATTATTTACTGAACCTTGAGGATTTTCATTTTTAATTTAGGCGAGTTGTTTCATAATTGATAACTTTTCACATATAGCAATGACTTATTGAGGTCTTGTAATAGTTTTTGGGATTTGTTTCAAGTGGAGGTGAAGCATGCATTAACATATTCAGCTCTTTGATTTTTAGTGGGCAAGGCTAGTAAAATCATTATTCCATCAGCTCTAACATCTTAGATCTGACAATATGTATAGTTATGTTCATTTTGTTTAAATTGATTCATAGGTGCGGAGGTTTCATTAAGTTTAGTACAGCATCCATGTTTGGTTTCGAGATTCCCTTAAAGGGCTGTCTTTTGTATTGGACGTTAACTCGAGCACTTTGATGTACCTGGATACTGTCTCGGATTCCATGCGGTGTTTCTCATATATAGTTATTTTAATGAAGCGTGCCAATTCTTTAACACCCTATGGACATGACAAGGAAATGTTTTGGCACATACTTTTTCCAATCCTAGTAATTGTAAACCTAACTTATAGTTTGTCAAATTATATATATTGTCTAGTTTCATCCCATCTTCTTTCTGAATCATAGTTGATCAAATTATTTTAGTGAAATACTCCTTTCTATTTCTAGCACTATCTCACAAGTTTTCAAATCCTTTTACTCTTATATAAATTTGTCAATTACACGAATTTCTGGAAGTTCTAAAAAGCAAATTAGAGGTAATTTTTGTCTATGTACATCATTCTTTCCAAGGCCAACTACCTAGCTATATCAGATGAGTGTTGGACATCATTCAGGGTGTACTCAGCGATGAAGCTCCGGCTAATATAGCGTTAGAGGAGAAATTAATGTATGCTTCTTTTCTTGCAGAGGGTTTTATTGGCCATTATAGTGATGATATCAAAAGCATCATGCTCTTATTTCCGCATGAAGCCAACACTACATAGCTATGCCAATATCAACTCGATCTAATTGAAGCAATTTCAAATTAATTTAATTGGCTAGTTTGTTATTTGTGAACTGGGAACTTCTGAGCAATGTTGGCTGGATCAACCTAAACATATTGGCCGAATTGTCATGGGGAAAAAAAATCGATCTTATTTTCCTGCGCAGCATGGACTAACGTGATGCACACTGACCTTAAAAATAAACTAAAAATGGTAATAGATTAGTTGAAAAGGATAAAAAAGATTTAAAAAATTAAAGTGATAAGCAACTCTCACTCTTATATTAGGAAGTAATCTTTCAGAATTCAAGTCTTATATTTGATTAATGATCTGATCATGTCCCATAATAGATGAGGAGTCAAATCATCCATAATAAAAATTTTATTCATGCTTCTTACATAACTTAAAAAATCCCATATTTATAAAAAAGAAGAAAAAAGTTTAAAATAATTCTCTGACAATTAGTAAGTGGTCAATTTAGAACCAAAGTTTCGCTGTGCTCTATTAGTCCCTCGACTATTGTGAATTGATCCTCTTTGATCTTCTCTTTAAATAAACTGTTTAAATTGACATGAAGTATTTGAGGACATTTTAGTATAAAGTAATTTATAATTATTATTTTTTTGGTCCTCATTTATCAAAACATCCATATAAAGCAATTGCGTAAACAATTTTGGGCATGCAAGTGTCTGGATTAGAGATGAGTGGCATGACTAAAGAAGAATTAGGGCGTGCGAGCAAACATCCTTGAAGCAGCAACGTGATTCAGAGATGGAGTTGTTTCGTATTTAATTTTAGCAAATCCTGAGATTGGCTGGGTTTAACTTACAAGTTACAACCGTAAGTCTCACAAACCTTTCTGCTTCAGACGCTTTTGGCATGTCAATACCTTCTCTAATAAGCTCCAATCACAACTTTCCGGCTTTTTTGTCGTCAAGGGTTTTTGGAATTTGCGAACTAAAAGGAATGTTTTTTTTTAAATTATTAGTATTAAATTTAATATTAATTAAAAATTTATATTAATAGAAAAATTAAATTAATATTAAATAAAGAAGACACTGATTTAAATAAATCAATATGATTTTATTTAATTTTATTAAATAGAACATATTATGTTTAATTAACTTTATAAATTATTGATTAATAATTAGTTAGAATCTAATTATAATTTAATTAACATAAGTAGAATCGATAAAAATTTTATTAATTAAAATTATATATATTCCATCAAATTAATCATATATAAATGTTTTAATAAATATTAATCTTTATATTTTATATTTAATTGGTTCTTTTATGGTTTTTCTCTTCTTCCGTGTACAATGTCAGCTTGAAGATTTAACATGAATTGGGATGAAGGCCTTATAAGAAATAAAAAAAATAGAACAATAATTCATTAAATGAAAAGATAGAGCAATATAAGAAATGTAACTTCGCATACACTTGCATTATCTAAAATACCCTCAAATTTAACTTTTGGCATTAACTTTAATTGTGAATTTCAGCCTTGGTATCTATTCAGATCATTTTTTGATAGTCTAGGGACTAAATTACTAAATTAAAGCACTGTAATTGTCTGGGATAAAATTGGTCACCTGCTAATACGAGAAATAGATTAACAAATTAACAAAAGGCTAATAAACAACTAAAAACTGATAACAAATAAAAAAATGCTAATAAACTACAAATAAATTTTTAACAAATTTAATGATACTTACTAGAGCTGTTCTAGTAAAATAATTAAACTCCACGGACATAAAATAAATTAAATATTAATGATGAAATGAAAATTTAAAATTTATACAAACATCAATTTCCTTGAATGCATAACACTCTAATCTTGAGAGTGGAAGTAATAAATCACCTAAATTAAACATTATGCTCCATCAAGTGTGGATGACCAAGTGATGGATGATACTTTCAATCAATTAGAGGACTATATGATCTTGAAGGAGCACTAGCAAGCTCCAATGTTTAAAATTGCGTATTCGGGTATTGAGGCGTTTTTCATTCGTGAGGCAAGGCGTAAGCCTCAAAATCAAAAGATTACGTAAACATAAAATGATAAATTTTTATATACTAATGAGTGAATAATATAAAACATAAAAAAGCATAAGATATATAAAGTAAAATCAAAATATCCCAACAATAAGATAACATGAAATATAGTTCAACTCAAAATTCTTTCTTTCCCAAATCCCAGTATTCTTTTCATTAACATATAATTCCAATTTCCAAAAATAAATAGCAATGACATATCACATAAGAACTCATAAGTCATCAGCACTGTCATCACTAAGGGGTTCTTCATTTGAATCATCATTATGATGAACTGTTCTCTCTCCTTCCTCCTCTCCTATAGAGTCCAATGTCGGGCATTTACTTCAAGATTTATGTAAGTTATAATATATATAGCGTGAGGCGTAAGTCTCATGCCAGTGAGGCGAGGTGGGCCTCAAGGCAGGTCTCAACCAAGTTGAGGCGCAAGCCTCATAAAAAAACTTGAGGCGTAAGCATCGAGACCTTTTTTACTGGAATTGCGCAAAGGCGGGCCTCAAGGATGGCAAGCTCTTTTTGATTTAAGAAGATAGTGTAAATCTCTCGAGCAGAGAAGATGAATGCAGTAGAAGGTGGACTGCTGCTAGAGATTTATGCAGATTCACAGCTATTTAATTGTAATCTTGTCAGATTTTAATATTTTTTTCCATAAATTTCCCTTTTTTTTGTTCTGCGTGTCTTTGAGGGGGCTATGAGGAAGGTATGAGAATGATTAGTTAAGGTTGGCTAGAACAGGATTATGATATATATTGGTTTTGAATTTTTTTTTAAGGGAATGAAGAAGGATGTTTAGGAGATAAAGATGGAGATTTGTTAGGACTTTAAATTCAAATTTCAATTTGAATATGGTTGATTATGTTGAGATAAGGAAGGTTTTATGGAAGGCAGTTGGAGGCAAGTGAAGAGGGTTAAATGAGGTGGAAAGGAAATCTTATTTATATTCACATTATGTAGCGATAGAAATGTTATAGATGATGCATCCTGCTTAGCAACTTGGTCTTCTATAAAAATTACTAAGATTAACCTTGCATTGATATTTCCTTTCCTGGTTTCGTCAGTGTAATTTTTTGTCTGACTTCCATAAGAATTAGAATTAGACAGTTATAATTTAAAAACCAGTGAAAGTTCCAATCATATTGAAATGACTGCATTTAACTTATAACATTGATAAATGATTCTAAATGCCTAAGTAAGGCTTTATGGGGTAGCTAATGCTAATTTTCTGCTGCTCCTCTTTTGTAAATACGTTCAGGTAGATGCAGCCCTCATAGCAACTGGTAGAGCTCCATTTACCAAAGGACTTGGCTTAGAAAGTGTGAGTGTTTGAAGAGATTTTGGAAAAACAAAAGCTGTTGAGGAGAAATTTTCTCTGATTTTTCGTTGGTTGTTTACAGGTAAATGTCACCACGCAGAGGGGATTTGTTCCAGTTGATGAACGAATGCAAGTTATTGATACAAATGGCAATCCTGTTAGTCTTCATGTTTCATTGTGAACTTATGTTTTGAATTATCTATATGATATTTTGTAGGTTTGGTTATTTGGCTAAATCTACATTTTCTTGATCAATGAAAAGTTGCGATTCCTGATTTCTCATCCTCAAAATTTCTTTCATCTCTTGCTTTGTTATTTATGCAGGTCCCTCATTTATATTGCATTGGTGATGCCAATGGAAAAATGATGCTTGCTCATGCTGCCAGTGCTCAGGGTATCTCAGGTACATTGACTCGTAATATTTCAAAAAAACCCATCATACTTCTTTGTATTCTTTAGAAACATTTTATGTGTTTACGCACATTTCTTTCTTATGTAGTCATTGAAACTATTTGTGGCAAGGTTCATGTGCTCAACCATTTAAGCATCCCTGCTGCTTGTTTTACCCATCCTGAGATCAGTATGGTTGGCCTCACTGAGGTAAGGCTAAATTTTCCACTTCAAGTGACATTTTCTTCGTCATGAATGTGATTTCATCCGACAATATGAGCCTTAATTGAGACATCAGTGAATGGATATGCTTTCGTAACTTCTGTACCTCAGTATTATATTTATTGCTTCCTTGTTCATTTTCTTACTTGATGCTATAATTGTGAACGGAAATTGCATATGTTTAATTGAAATTGATCTTTGGTTGTCTAGCCCTACGTGTATACTACTGCTAATGTGAATTCACTTCTAATGAATTCACTTCTAATTAGTTCAGTGGTTAATAGTGGGTTGATTAGAAGAGTATTAGTTTAAGATAGGCATTGTATTCTATAAATACTTTGATTTGCAGAGCATGAGATAATGAAGAATAGTGAATGAGTTCCAGTTCCTCTATTTAGTTCTCTTTTTTATTTTATTTTGGGAGTAAAAGAGTATCTTGAAATGCTCTAATTAGGATCAACGGATCCTATAATTGGTGCTTTCATTTCATCTTTTTATTCCACCGTTGCTGATTTTAGATACCATAAAATTCGCAAGCTGATTCCAGCGCCACAGCTCGCACATCTTGTTACTATCTACTATTTCTACCATGACAATCGAGCAAAGAAATGCTAGATTGGATCTCCTTGAATCCTAAGTGCCTTCAAGATTCACATTTTCCCAATTACAACATCCCCCATGTCTTTGCCCAACTACATCATCTTAGGCCACCTTTGACAATTAAAACAAAAATCTGAAGATATTGGTTAGCCAGTGAACATTCTGTAATGTTTGTGTCGTCCATATTATTTTTACTTATTTTCTCATCTAAGAACCTACATCTTCAATTCGTTTTTATGCTTTTGATAATCTCAACTTGATATGCTAATGTGAGAAGACTTGCCGACGACTCTTCGCATAATTTCATCCGTCCAATGCCAATACAGTTCACTAATCCGCGTACAAAACACTTTCAAGATAGATCGAATTTGTTGTTGAAGGTCTCCATTGATGTCTTTCATGAGCCGTTGGCCGTTTCTCATAATGTTGGGAATCAATGAAAACGAGAATAGGTGGAATGGAAAGCAAGGGGAATCACGATGAGCTTACAGTGAGTGTGCACATGTCAACAGGGATGCCTATGAGCCTGCTAAAGCAATTTGTGTTCATATAAATTAACTTGATATATTATTATAATGTGCCTCATAATAATATTTACAATTTCAACCTATAAGGAGCACTATGAAATTCAAATTTGTGTGTCATGTGCATTTATCATGTAAATTAACTAAATATGTTATGACAATGCACCTCATTTTAATATTAACAATTTCAGCATATGATAAACACTGTGAAAATTGAAATAAAAAATAATCATCATTTTTCAAAAAAATAACTACAAATGAAATCATAGGAAAATCTTAATACCATAATTAGCAAAATTATTTGAAATTGAGAAACTAAATGTCACAACTGTGGGCTACAAAAATTCGGCCCTGGCCTCCGCCCGCTATTGTTTGTTTTTCTTCGGCGAGAGTTTTTTAACGGAATAAGTTCTAGGGTAAATTTTGGAAGGCAGATGAGTTTGTTGATAAGACACTACCTAGAGATTTCGCCCTCATTTTGCGAGGACTTTATGATCTGAGTTCTGGTTTCCCATAGGCGCAAGCCCCTATAGTTAATTACCCCTCCCGATAATGAGAGAGAACTTTCGATTAAGGCTAGTCGTCGATCAAATACGTAGAATATACGTGTTATCTGGCATATAGTAGCAGCATGAGTTTGAAGATTAGAAAGGTTAAAAAAATTGATATTTAAAATAGAAATTTCACCATCTTTCACTTAAAGCGGATGGTGGGGGAATGGATGATGGACCTGATCAAGATCCCATGGTTCCGTTGTCCCGGGCCATCATGGTCTTTGGTCTACTTAGTCAGAGGAGGTAGTCGACCCAACCTGACATAAGGATCCTTGTCGGCAGCCATGGGTTGATTCGTCCAAGAGGACCTTGTAGACCTGGGGTGAATGTTTGTCTAAGAGGACAAATTTGAATCCACCTAGCTAACAGAGGGCTTTGTGCCCTATCAATCATATTCTATTGATTAATATCATAAGGATTGATGCCACTAAGGAGCGTATTAGCTCTGGCCATAACTGATATTTTGTGGTGCCATTTAGCGGCAAAACCAATCGGTTCAGAGGGCCCCGGGTTATAACCGTTTATCCTGCGGTGCCATTTGGCGGCAGACCGCCAGTTAGAGGACACGTACCACGTTCTTATTGGCAGGAGATTATTTGAGAATGAATCCTAGTGATATTTTCGACTAGCCATTAACTCTATGTGAGCTGAAGTAATTTTCAATTTGTCCAGCTTGACAAACTGTTGCGGAGGGTGGATGAATTTTATGCTTTAAGTGTTTGATGATTGAATTTCAATTTTAAATATTTTGGATTTTGGGAATTTCTGGAGTTTTGGGCATTTGGGTGGCACTTTGAAGATATTTGAAATAGACCCCTCCGGTTGAGATTTTCATTCAATACGGCCATCATCGGGGTGTTCATGATCATTTCTCTTTGTTGATTAAACCCTGTCAACTCGACCAAGCTATTGATCAAGGATCGAGTTTTTCGTAGGCTTTGTGTCTTTATTAGTGAATTCTCATTGTTATAGTCCTTGAAGGCCTAATATGAATGTATTAAAACAAATACTCCGGTCGCCACAACTGTGTATATGTTTAAAGGTTCGAACCATGTCGACTCCTATTGATCCGTATAGAAGGATCAAGTTCGAACTTGAATTCACTTATCGACCTGCGCAGCATCCCTAGACGTCACGCGTGTACCAATAACACACTCACCGGGGGATCCGGTGGCGTGGCGTTATAGATTGTAGATGTCTTCTGTCTGCTTGTATAAGTGTTGCAGATCCGGTGGTGTGGTGTAGCAGCTTCTAAATAGAGTTGTTCGTTGCTTCGTACAGGTAGATTGTCATGCATTACTTGTTGTTTTCTGGAAGTGGATCGTAGTGCACAAACTAATCTCCTGCTTCAACACGTAGGTGCTTGCATTTATTGTAACTCTTTGGCATTTTACTTGTGACGTGTCATGAAGGTGTCATATCATTCATTGCCCTCTACTATGACAGCATGCAGGTGTGTAGATATCTTGTATATACATGGCAGATATACAGTCTTTTCTTGTCATTACTTGCATGATTCGATGCGCCTATTTGTACGTTAACATTGAGTGCAAATCCCTTGGCATTGCCCATAAGCATTCACATTTGTCATTTTTCCCCTACATTTGCTTGTAGGCAGCATCCAATATATGCAGCAGATCTTCTTACGACAACCCGTGAATGTTTGTATTTGATGTGTATCGTCCTCCTTTACTTGAAATGGACTGGCATATTTGTTGACTATTGAATGGTGGTCCTTTGTATCTTCTTGTATTTTGATGCTAAATATGTATATGTATTTGCAAGGAACCCACCATACTTGTAATTTATTAATCATCGTTGATTACAATTGGATAGCATCATTCATATGCGAGCTGTATTGGTTTCACACACTTCAAATACATCTTGGTTGATAGTTCATCACTACTTTAATCCATGAGCCAGTGGTTGTATGCATGAAGAGTCTTATATCACATTCCTCATTCAATCATCGCATGGATATCAGCTTGATTGGAGAGCTTGAGTTAGTTTAGTTTCACCACTCCTTGCCTCAATCATGATTCTTGTTTAGAGGAATAGGCTCATTGGTCGATGATTTGTTATTTAAAGGTCCAATCTACAATTTGGTGACTTGTATACCTTATTGAACATACATCTTCCATTTGATCTCAATTGAGTAACCATGAATGTCAATTGATACTTGGATGATGATCGTTTTCTATTTGATTGCATTTTTCATTGAACTCTTATTTGCATGTAGTTCGATTAGGTCCAATATTTCATTACTTTGCTCAGAGTCCACTTGATTTCAAGTTATAGCATGATCTCTTGTAATTCTCATTCAGGTCCAAGTTGAGTCAAAACTATTTTTTATTTATTTGAAAATGAGTCCAAGCCCAAGTTCGAGTTCAAGTATGAGTTAAGTTCTATGAGTTCAATCAAGTTCAAATGCATGTTCAAATTCAAGGTCCAAGAATGATTCAAGTCCCCTATAATTCAATTCAAATTGTTGTCTAAGTTCAAGTATGAGTTCAAATTGAGTTCCTTGCGGTCTTCTTAAGTTTAAACTCAGTTCAAATTCAAGTCTTATGATTTCAAATTTATTTGAGTTCAAGTTTATTTAAGTTCATTTGGTGCAAGTCCGAGTTCACAAGTCCACTGTTGTTCAAATGTGTCCAAATCTTTATTCTTCTTGAGTTCAAACAGGTACGAGTTCGGTCGTACATTCATCCGAAATTTCGGCAGCCTCCTGGCGTCTCCCTCGTTTAGGGAAAAACTACAGAAAAATTGGGCCTCCTGCCACGCTAGAGAAAAGCGTGTACGGTAGGTGCCCTTGTACGAGGACACCACGGCCGTATAAAATCTTTGTACCCACCACGCCAGGAAAGGCGTGCATGGGTTTTCGGTACCTGTTGCAAGAAAAACAGTTTTTCCCCGCAAGTGGGTACTTATGAATATCCCGGTATCGTCATAGGCACCGCACCGGGTTCCCATCTCACCACGCTAGAGAAAAACATGTATAGGCGGTTTTTCGGCTCGTCACGAACGCCGAGAACAAGGTTTTGGAGCCGAGGGGTTGCTCGCCTACCTCATCATAGGTGTCGCACCGGGTTCCCTTCCCACCACGCTAGAGAAAAGCGTGTATAGGCGGTTTGCCGGCTCGACACACATGTCGAGGTAAGAGAGGATATATATATATTATTATTATTATTATTATTACTTAATTAATTATATTATATTTAATAAAATTAATTATAATTTAAAAATAATTAAATATAATTAAAATAATTAATCATATTTAATTATAAGAAATAATAATCAATTTAAGTTAAAATAATTAATCATAATTAATTTTAATAAATTATAGTTAATTATTAGTAACAATAATTAACCATAATGATTATAAATTAATTATAATTTATTTTAATTAAAATTGATTATTATGAACAATAATTAAATATAATTAAAATATTTAATTATAATAACTACTATTAATTATATTTAACTTATTATTAATAATGACTAATTATAATTAAATAATAATAATAATAATAATAATAATAAAACACAATACTCCCTCTCCCTTCTTTGGTTCGGCCGGCTTGCGGGATTTGGCCGAAGTAGGGCGCAAGAGGGGGATAGCTACCTTCACAACGAGCGAATCCCGTTGTCGCTTTCGATTCAAAATATCATAACTTCCGATTCAACGGGACGGGAGGGTCATCGCCGGAGCCAAATCGGACAACAGGAAAGGGCTCCGACTCCTGTTGCTTCCGGTCCGACTAGAAAGGAAAGTCGACGAAGTAGCAAAGTCGAACAACGTCGGAGGAGCCGGAGAGGCAGCACGAAGGGAAGAAAGGAAACTTCACTGTGAGCGAGCTGTCGTTCTTGCTTCCGATCAAAAGGCGTAACTTCCGATCCTACTGGAAGGGAAAGTTGATGGAGGAGCGAAGTCGATCGACCACGAAGGCGTCGGAGTAGCGACGGGAAGAGAGTGAGAGTGGGATTGAGAGAGCCAGAGTGGAGAGAACCCGAATGCCTTGCCTCCTTTTCCTTTTAACGACGCCAAGTCATGTGAATACATCGGGAGAAACGACTGGTTGTGCGAACTGGCTGCGACGTGGGGAGAGACGTGGGTTTTGGCAGAGCGGTATGACATTGATTTTTTTTTTTTTTTCTTTCACAAGTCAACTACAACTGGGTCTGGAGACTTGAATTAACGAGGCGGGAACAGACAGTCGGATGGTTAATACCATTCTTTCATTAACACAAAATACTCAACATATCCAACATAAAATTAAAGAGCCACTGTTTTTTTTCAATTTGAACATATAATAAACTAATTTGCTTGTTATCATTTAATCATCTTCTTCTGTAGGGGAACCCTTCTCTTTTAATCATTTAATTCACATGAGATTTATTTGACATTTTAAATCTAACAATTTGAGTTTTTATTATAAACTCAGTTGATAATTACAGTTCATAGGATATTTATCAAACTTTTTATTACTTACATATATTTCAAAATTTAATATATCCATAGATTTAAGTTCTGTCCTTTAAAATTTTTTTATTCATTTCTATTTTTGTTTTTTTCTCATTTCATTTATTACATGAGCACTACATTAAATTTTGAAACAATTAAGGTACAACAATTTTACCTTTTTTTTTAGTTTTATCTGCACGGGTATGTAACGTCCACAGCTAGTACCATAAAAGATTGAAGTCCTATATTTACATGCATATACCTTTTCCTTTTCATTATTTTCCATTTACATATTTTAATTCTTTTCATTCATTTCATTTCCGTTACATATACTTATTAATTTGTGTAATCATTTTTCATACACATAAATTGTAAGCTTTATTGCTTAGTCATACTCAATTCGATGCATATTAGACAATTAAATATTAACAAATGCATGTTCATGATATAACATTTAATAATTGAAATGAATAAAAGAAACTGAAATTCATGTCGGCCTTCTTTAATGCAATCTAATCTTTTATTAAGAACTCTTATTATCTTCAACACTTTGCCTCATCTCAATGATCTGAATCCTTCACTATTCCATATGACATTTATTTGCATTAATTGTAGCTAAAAAACTTTCTAAAATTAAATGTCAACAACAACTAAAACAACATCAAGCTTTTGTTCCGCTACGTGGGGTCGGCTACATGAATCCTTTTTCGCTACTGTGTCCTGTTAAAAGTCAAATTCTCATTTAAATCTAATAAAGAAAGATCATTTCTAATGTTTTCTAACCAAGTCTTTTTAGGTCTACCTTTACCTTTCTTAATATAAGTCAAATCTAATACCTCAACTTTCCTAACCAGGTCATCGGAATGCCTCTGTTTAATGTGACCAAACCATCTAAGGTGACTCTCATCTAATGTGAACATTGCCGTTGCCAGGTCCCAAGTCCTGGATGAGAAAAGTGGAGTGTTGCGTTAGGTAGTCGACAACCAGCGTAAAACTTGTCGAATAATCATGACAAGAATCCTCTAAAATTAAATGTTGTCAAGATAAAATTGCATTAATTTGACATCGTTATAGACAACTTCAAATGCGTCAAACATCATCTATATAAAATTAAACTCTTCTAATTTATCATATCATGATTACAATTCATCTTCTACTGTAAATCTCTAAAAATAAGCAAAACTAATTATCTTGATTAAAGCTCCATTCCTTCCTCTTTGATCTGAGACTCTCACCAATTTAATTCCTTCCTATTGAACAATTATATTTTACTATTTAAATAAAAACAAAAAATTATGCATTTATTTATTGTCTAAAGTTAAATATGAAAAAGAAAATAAAAATTTAAACGATTTACTCATTCCCTGTTGTAAGAAATGGAGGCTCACTTTTTCTTTCTCCCAACAAATCCTGATCTTTAGACAACCTCAATAGTTGACAAAACTCCTCCCTCAATTTCTCTTCCATACAATTTCTCTCTTCCTATCCCAAATTTCTTTATTTCTCTCCCAGTTTCCTTTTCTCCTTCTCTGTATTTGCTTCCTCTCAGCCCGCCTTCTTTTTCTCGTTTGGCTTAATTGGATGGAATGAATTGGAGTTCTCACGCGAGGAGTCGCAGCCTTTTTGCTGTTAAACGTGTTTCCTCGCTCGTTTTGCTTTATCGCACTCGCCCACATGTGCATTGCTTTACCTGCGCTCGCCTACCCACTTTGCGACCTTCTCGTGTTTTAGCTAGGGGACCGGTTCAACTGAATCGGTGCAGCTGCCATTTCTAACACAAACTCTAAAGATGTCTGAAATCAAAACAGAAATATGTTTAAACCTTGACAACTCAAAATTATGATCTTCTTTATACTAGCCATCCAAATATAAGCTATTATTTATAGCCATATATTCGACCAACTAAGATAGGTAAAAGGAAAGATTATGAGTTCACCACAAGGCTATATACATCAACCTCCATCCCCCTACTAACCGCACACACAGACACTCACACACAAAACCCAACACTACACAAATTTTGGGAATATTGATGGTTTGCAGTGTGTATCTATGTTGAAGTTGTTAACTCGTAAACTTTCACTCTTTCTCCTCACCTACATTTGGAGTACTGTTGATAGGCTTTGTGATGCGTTTGAAAAGTTTCTATCTTGAAATTGGCGATTTTCTTAGTAAATACAAAATAAACTTGATAAGGTTTACCTTTATTAATTTTTATCTCTTTTAATATTAAAGTTGGTATAAGCTTCACTTTTTTGTGTCATGCCATGATCATTTGCAGCCGCAAGCCAGGGAGAAAGCGGAGAAAGAGGGATTTGAAGTCTTTGTTGCTAAAACAAGTTTTAAGGCTAACACAAAAGCTCTAGCTGAAAATGAAGGAGAAGGGTTGGCTAAGGTTATATTATCATTTTTCCAAGTTAAATGTTATGTTTTGTATGAGGCGGTAGATAAAAAATTTCTGTCTAATTTTTTAAGTTTAACAATTTTGTTGGACATATTATTCATTCTTGCTTCATAAAATGAGATGGTTATTGAGTAATCATCTGGGTTAATGCAGTTGATATACAGACCTGATAATGGTGAAATACTTGGAGTTCATATATTAGGACTACATGCTGCAGACCTCATACACGAGGCATCAAATGCTATAGCCATGGGAACACGCATTCAGGTAAAACTAAAATGGTTCTTCTGGCTCTATTTTTCTTGAGATTACTTTAGAATATGGACAATGCCCGTAATTTAAGGTTTTAAATATGCATTATAATATTTACATTTAGCCGCTGACAAATTTAGTCTTGTAAGTTATTAGGCACGGTGTGTTTGAAAAATGTAAACTTTTCCTTTACTGCATAAGATCTGGACCAAATAGTACTATTCTCTTTATTTGGTCTTGGATGATATTGGCCAAGGTAATTGGATGGTCAATAGCAGAATGGAAATATACTTATTAAAGCATATAAAAAATTTGACTAGTAGAAGTAATTATATTGATTTTTCTTGCATTAATTAT
Organism: Dendrobium huoshanense; assembly: GCA_016618105.1. Classification (NCBI taxonomy): domain Eukaryota; kingdom Viridiplantae; phylum Streptophyta; class Magnoliopsida; order Asparagales; family Orchidaceae; genus Dendrobium; species Dendrobium huoshanense. The sequence continues at coordinate 688,408 of CM028346.1, read as the reverse complement.
AGTTTTTTCTTGTTTTCTTTTTCTGTTTGCTTTGCTGATTTGGAGTTAAAATTCAGTTACCTTTTTTTCAAGTTAAGATCACCTGCAGACTTTATAATTTGCTGAGTATAGCGGTTGGATTGATACTAGTTTTCGAACATTTTTTTAGCTGTCTTTCATATACAAGAACCAAACAACTTACTAGAAAGTTCTATCTTTTATCACTTTCGTCTTATATTTGAACCTGGATTTAATTCTTATTCTATATACTGGTAAATTATCTTGCTGTGCTTACAATTTTTGTAAGCAATTGATTTATCAATTTCAATGTACCATGATTTTTCTTAATATCTATTGCATGTCAATTATCCTCTTTTTTCTTAATTTTCTTTAATTAAGCTATGAATGTTTATTTCCTGCAGGATATAAAATTTGCCGTTCATGCCCATCCAACCTTATCTGAAGTTCTTGATGAACTCTTTAAAGCTGCCAAGGTTTGAATCTTGTTAATATTTTTTAAAATTTCTGTAAAAATCTACTAAACTTGTATTTTGATGTGAGGAACTGTGAACATTAAAAATCTTGGAGAGTTTTGTCCATACAAAATGTTCTTTTTTTTCATGGATTTCTAATGGGTATTGGCTGGACTGCTTCCGTCTGTTTCCTAATTGCTGAAAATGTGATAAAATTAATTTCTTGCAGCAAGTTAGACCCTAAGTGGTTGACTAGTATCCTATAAGTTGGTTAAAGGAAGGATTAAATGTGTTTACACTTTGAGAGTTGCTAACAGTGTAGCTACCTTAATGAAACCATTACTAATAGTCACCTATGATATATTAAGATTTCTAGAACCCTGCGGTCCTTCCGTTGGATGAGCCAGTTTTGGTTCTTAAAAACATGCTCAGATTTCTTTTGCACGATTATGCCCACTGCACGTTTCCAACGTGTGATAGCTCATCTTGGATATGGGATGGATTTAACCCAACCAATTATCAACTAGATCTTGGGATTTTTACATTTTTGTCTTCTATTATATTCTATGTTGTAGTACTCACTCTGCAATATGATGTTATCGTGTTGTGGTATATTATTTTATTATTTATGTTATTTTTTGCATTATAATTTCTTATTGTTCATTGTATTGCAATTAAGTAGTATATTATTCTATAAATACATTTCTTTTTTAAATGGTGATCCATATGATAAATATAATATTGTAAAAGAGAAAAGAACCAAAATGGTCCTTTGATTCTTCACTAAAGATAAAAATAGTCCCCAACTATATGGAATGATCATTTTGATTCCACTTTTTAAAAAGAGGAGCTATTTTGATTCTTTTTTAAAGACTTGAGGGATTAAAATGATCCTTTAATATACTTAAGGACTATTTTAGTCCTTCATAAAGAGTCAAGGGACTATTTTGATCCTTTTCTCTATTGTCAAATGTGAGCTTCATATATTGTATAGTCATAAACTTTTGACAACCACGTGATTTGTATTGAAGAAAAAAAATTGATCACCTTGTCCCTGATTTACTGTTTCTTTTCTCTTTACGCTTCATAGCTGATTAAAATTCCGGTGAGGGTAGAGCTTTTTTCTTCTGTAAATGTCAGCGCTGGATGGTTTGCTGTTCTTAATAAAAAGGACTGACAAGTTTTTGCCCAAGATTAGCATACTATCCACAAATTTGAAACTCTCCAAATTTTTTCAGCAAGTCTTTACGAAGAAGTGCTGATCTTCAGCACAAGAAGACACTGTGCACTACTAGTCTACTAGCTTATATTTTATCATATGAAGTCGTTTAGGTACAATGTAGTTATCAAAATCAAAGATTTTCTTTTCTTTAGGTTGAGTTTCTTGGTTGTGCAATCCACTAATTATTAAAGTTGCCTTTTCTAATCCTATTGTTTATTTGTTGTTGGGTAACGATAGAACAAGAGGACAAAAAAATGATTCTGCTTGCTTGCTTTCAATTCAAATCTGAATACCAGTTCGTCGGTGTTTTCCATCAAATGATATTAACAATTAACAGGATTGCCTTTTTTTTCTTCTGCAGGTTACTGCTGGTATTTCTCGTTCAGTTGATGAACCAGTTGCAGTATAATGAGCTGAAAAAAATGGAGACCTGGTTTGCCAATGGAATCAAAGTATAGATTTCTCAGCCATTTTGCGGTCCTATATGTTTCTCCAAGATTGTTACTGTTGACCTCCAAGATAGGCTTCTCCAACTGTTGCAACCTAAAAGATATGATCCAATCTCATCGTTGCTTTAGTGGAAAATTGGGTTTGGCTATGTTTGGAAATTTTCTTATTTATTGCATGGACAATGTCAATTTATTTTAATTCAGATTTAGAATTTTACATTTCTTAATTGTAAAATTTTTTTGTATGCTAAGGTCAACATTCTAGTTAAAAGAGGTGCCAACATCAATAATTTGTCCTAAGTATAATTTTTTTTGTATACTTAATAAACTGTTATAGATTTAGTAGAACAATTTCATATTCATGGAACCACGACTTAATTCACTGTTGATTTTTGGTATACTTTATACAAAAGCCAAGTTTTATGTTATTGATGTCGGCCAAGTTTTATGCTAAAGCCAAGTTTTAGTTATTGGTTCACAATTTTGAAGTAGATGCACTCCATTTTTGTAACCCTTTTAAATCAAGCACTAGCTCAATTGGAGACTTAACACTTGACACAAGGAACTCCTTCAAGCTGCTTTAACATTTTTACTGTTTTTTTTAGATCACAGCTTCCATTGTTCATTTTAAAATGATTCTTCTTTTGTTTTCCCTTTAGCTGAGTGTTTAAAAGAGCACATAACCACCCGTGTTGATTCTCACTTGGGGTGAATCAATTTGATAATGTGAACTCCCCTTTTTTATGCTACCTTTTTAGCCAATCTTTGAATATATATAGTAGTCTTCAATTGGGTGGGCAATCACCCTATGATAAGGGCAGTAGTTAGGGTTATTTGTTTGATTGGCCTCCTTAGGTCTCTTACACTAGCAACTGAAGACCTACTTTGAGTGCATGCTTGAATAACTTCTTTACACTTTTCCTTTTAAATAAATACTCTTTAACCTTGCTTTCAGGGATGCGAAAGTTTGATCTCTAGCTCCTACTAGCAGCCTTTGACGATCTCCTCCACGTACATCAAGTCGTGGTTTGTCATTTCCTCCTAGTACTAGTTTCAGTTGGGGATTAGAGTTGTAGGGTTATTCCAGTTTACATTCATTTTGCATTAGTTGCTTTACTTTGTCTAATTTGTTGAATTCCCATTTGCCTTTATTAGTATCAAAGGAAGCGCCATGTACTTCACCCCTTCTATGTTCTGGAGCTTTATTTTTCTTGAATTTATTAGAATGTGATCTTCTAACTATCATCTTTAACATCTCAAAATTTAATGTCCAATTCAATAGTTCCTAGAATGTTGTAATAATAGCCATACACCTATAGGGTGTCATTTTATCATCTATATTCTCCATTAGCAATTTAATTGCATGTTCTTCCTCCCAATTGTTGTTTGCATTTCATGCTCATGTTATTCTAAGGGGTAATATATTTTGCCACTGAGTTATCTGTTCTCTTTTCTAAGGTGAGCTTAGTGATTATTATGTTCTCAGTCACACTAGCAAATCTTTTTTTGAACATAGTTTCTAACTTTACAAATGACTTTATAGAATCATTAGAAAGTTTGACATACCACTCAAAAGTAGTCAAAGTCACTATTGATAAATTGTCAGAAGAGTAGAGCTTAATTTCTTTTTGTATTGTCACAATTTTCTTTGAACTAGGCCAACTGCTATTTTGGATTGCCATTATCGTTCATTGTATTAAACGTTGGAGCATAATAACCTTTCCGATATGAAATCTGGTCGTATTCAGTTGAGTATGGGCGACCTTTATTCACCAACTTCTTTGCTTGATCTAGTGCTATAATATGTTTAACTTCTCATTAATAGTATTCTTAAACTGTGTCACTACCACTGGCCTAGACGTGCTTGCAGTGCAACATTCTATGGGGTGAGTTGATGGATTAAATTATTAATTTCATTTCTACCTTTAGGTGTTTTTTGTATTGTTGATACTTGTAGGATCGGCTGTATTGGCGGATTGGTAGGAACATTATTAGACATGATCGTTGATAGAAAGTGCAGGAGTAGGGTTGCAACAACATTTCTCTACATCATCTAAGTCGTCTTGGCATTCAACAGAGAAGTTTCCCTATCTTTTGCTTTCATTTGGCGTTTCACTTGTCTCCGTATTTCTACTAACCAAGCAGTAGGGAAAACATAGGGAAAATGTTCGAATTCCTCTACTTCATTTTTTGAGGGGGTTCTGTCTTCAAATTGGCATAAGCAACTTGATTTCAATTTGCAGCCGCGATAGATCTAGGACCTTGCAAGAGAGGCAAATCTTCATTCTGAGTGACCATGTAGACCACGTTTATTTCCATCATCTCAACATTTTATTCATCATCTTATATGTGACACCCAAGGATTTAAAATAGGAGAATTCCATTTCTTTTTTCTTTATTATCTTTTTCAATTCATTAACAATCAGATCATTGACAAGCATAGTTGACTAATTGCATTCATGATAAATATAAATAATGAAAAGTGTAAGTACATTACTGCATTCAATATTTACATCATGATTAAAGTTTAAAGTCCAAAATAATAAATACAATAGCTAAAACGTGCTACAAAAAGGTATATATAAAACTAAAAAGCTCAAAATAAAAATTAAACTAATATTATTGATTAGCCTCATTTTTCAAGCTCCTTGCATTTACATGAAATTATATAAAATCACATAATTACCACGTAACCAAGCAAGTAATCAAAACTAATCATTGCATTCAATACAAGGTAAAATAATTAATATGTCTACTCTTATTTCAATCAATATCAATAAAAAATTAGTAGTTTATCAATATGAGAAGTAAGTGATTTATAAAATTGGTATAAATTAATTATAAAATGAATATGATCATTAAAGCCAAAACATGTCTATCAAACTTTAAGAAAAATTGAGAAAAGAATATTATCAATCAATGTGTTATATTTGTATGCTATATCAATGTACTTATCAGTGTACTATATTAATATGCCTTTAAATGTCTATCGATGTCCCCATAATATGCTATGCTATGTTGTATTAGTATTAATACAAGTTCTATTTGTTCAACTTCAATTCAATTTATCAATCAATTCATATATTATAATATAAATACAATCATAAATGTGATTATAAATAGCAAGGTAGGACATCCATTTTTAATGTAATGTTATGTCATTAATATTTAATTTAACCCTATTGGTCGACCTGATGGTCATCAGACTTTATCTTTCCATCTTTATTCATTATCTTAAGTCATTTCAGATGTAACTTTTAGTAAATCTTTAAGAGTCAACATCCTCTCCTCATCTGCATAATTCAGTCAATTGATTGCATGCTAACATTCAAGATTACACTACAATCATTTTATTTTAAGGAAAGTCCATTGACTCATCCTCCCACAAGGGTATTGTAACCAACTTATATTAATGATAGTGATAACATCTAGTCTTCCTTATTTTTTTGCAAATGTAACATTTATCTTGCATCAATAATATCATTTTTCTTTATAATTCAATATCATGTATGAAATGCAATAATCTATGAAATACAAGGAAATCTATGCAATAACTTTAAAAAAATCATAACTATCAATTTATCTGGTAAAATTCTATAATATTATGGCCAAAATGCTCGATAAATTAGAAGAAAATGTATTTTTGGAAAATTCGAAAAAGATAAAATCCTTAGATTTCAAAATAATTGAAAATCAGAGTAAGAGTATAGTTACTTACAATGAGCATAACAAGTTTTATAATAAAAATAACTGATGGAAGGCATTGCGCAGGCAAATGCATATGTCGTACAAAATTTATAGTTCATTGATCCCTCCTTGTAGGTCCTTAAGTGGTAAGGCTATGAATTAGGACGATAGAGGCCCTCGTAGCAGATATAAGGATTTATAATCCATCGAAATTGATGGTGACTTCTACATCCCAGTGTTAATTTCAGTTTTTGCTAGATGAATGTTTATGTGGACGGTGAAAGGAGTTTCTGTAGTTCTATCTGGATAAATGAAAGATGAGGATTAGTAATTACTAATTAGAATTTGTTACATCACCCACATAATTTTAATGTGCAGAGATTAAACAGAACAAAATAATGTAAGCATAACTTTTTTATATGATTTCACAAACTTCAGAACCCTGATTAAAGTACTTTAATAAATTACCTAAATTTTAATTTTGATAAAATTTAAAATTTTAATTCAATGTAAATTGTTGCTATTATAGCTCGTGTAAAACTAGCCCAAGATGAAAAGAGAAATAATCTCCATGGGAGTCCATAGAAATATGTGGGTTCTAAAATTCAAGCCCCAATATGACACCTCCAGGATTAGAGTACTATTCAAACAAGTATGACCTAACTGAAAGTCAGGTAATTTATTGAATTGCTATGTTTGAACTATTTTGCATGTGTCTGAGAATGGTCTTTCATTGAATAAGATATTCATGTGTTCTGATGTGGGTTCTAGGGATCTGAATGCTTATTTGTGAAATCTAATTTTTTTCCTTTGGAGTGCCCTGGTGTTGTGTTTTTTAGTGCCCTAATTCTAGTCTTTGAATATTGGAAAATGAACTAGCACCCCAAAACTAGGCTAATTTCTGAACTTAAAAATATATTTTCCCACTATTTTGTTCCATTTTGTTTCTTTGGCAATCGTCCAAGAGAAAAGTGTGATTCTAACGAGGGGAGGATTTGAACGGCTTTGGGTCATTTTTAGCCGCCGGCTTAATTAGTTCTAAAAGTTGCCAAGATAGACATAGGTCACACTACACATATCTCAATTTTAAAAAAATATAGAGATTTTTTGAATTTTTTGATTAAATTTATATTTTCATTGTAAAAAATGGGAAGTACTTTATATTTGAAAAAAAAAAAAAGCTTTTACTATGTAACTTTTTTGTATATTATAAAGATTAAGAATTTTACACTGAGAGTTTTTAAATTTAAATTATTTTTATTGAATATAATATATTTTGGGCTATGATAGATAATATTATACGACAATTAAAGTCTTATAATAATATTTTACATATCTTTGGCAATTTGGTTATATTCTTAAATTTTAAATTTTTGATCAGCAAAGTTTTTTTGTTGCGTACCATTATAACAATTTATGAAATTCAAAAATGCATTTATATATGCTTTTATTGCTATAATATGATGAAATATGTGTTTACGTGGTTGAATTGCATGATATTAAAGATATTTTAATAAATTTTATAGGATGGGAGATATATGGTGTCTAAATATTTTAGATTCTATTTAGCATTAGAGAAATTTGCAATATTCTAAAATTCTATCTACTGGGAGTCAGAACGGGCCAAAATATTTTATTTTATCTAAAAGAAAGAGAAATCTATCTGTTGGGAGTTATAAGAGATCAAAATCTTTTAGATTCTATATAGGACTGAAGAAATATATTACATTCTAAAATTCTATCTATTGGAAGTCATAAGGGTGCATAATCATTGATTCTATTTGAAATATGGTGATTTTTTTTTGTTTGGAGTTAGAAAGGGTCAGAATCTTTAGATTCTATCTAGGACTGACGAAACCTATTATATTTTTATATGTGAAATAACATTTATATAAATTGTTAGCATATTTAAATTATTTATATTATTATTTAAATCTTTGGATGTCAGTTATGTTATTATGATTTGCTTAGTATAATGAATTGTTATAATACATTTGATAATTTTGAAAAAAAATTAATAAAAGAAATTTTTAGAAATTTAGATCAGTATTTGTGGCCTATTAAGCTATTCTAGCCAACTATAGTTTTGCATTATACTTTTAAGGTATGGGAAAGGAAAAAGAGCTTGTTGAATAATAATTTCAAGAATCTGGTACGAGTCTTTAGGTTTTTCTTCTTTTGATTTTGTACAATCATAAATAATTTTTATTACTCTGTTTCTATAGCTTTTATTTATAGCCTTATAGTGTGATTGTATATATATATATATATATATATATATATATATATATTTAAGATAAATAAAATGTAAATCTTCTGGATGAGTTTATTTTCAATACTAAATGTTATTAGGAGCTCTTTGTTTATTATTATTTTTAAGTTAATTGAGAAGAAGATTTTAAAAATTTTCAAAACTTAGATCTTGAGATTCACTTATTACAGCTCGTCACGATAATACTTATTTTATTTATGGGTCATGTCGGAATGGGTTGTAACAAGCCTTTTTGGTATTAAAGAAGTAGTTTTAGAAATTGATCTTAAAATATCGTTACAGGAATTGATCTGTAGGTTGTGACGTGATTTTTGGGGTCATTATGGGCATTCATTTTGTTTATTTTCATGTATATGTGTGTCCAGTTGTGTGTTATATGTGCTTATGGATCTATTAGGCCCAAATATGATAAATGGACAGTGTGAGAGTTAGGCAGCTCCTATATATAGTGTTGTTATGACTGTTAGTTTTAATACATCTTTGCGGTTTGCTAGTCTGATGGCCCAACTGATAGGTGAAGCGCATAGCATAGTTCCATTATTAGACTTAAGGAGATAGTTAGACATTTGTTAATAATTTTAAGATTGAAGCTTTTGAGATTTGATGGTGTTGTTCATCCTAGATTAGTAGAGGACTGATTGAGAAGACTAGAAAATATATTTGACAATGTGTAATATCCTCCTAAGAGGAAAGTACTAATTGAGAAGGTTAGAAAATATATTTGACAATGTGTAGTATCCTACTAAGAGGAAAGTACTAACTGTTGGACGGAGAAGCAAAATGTTGGGGATGGGCTAGCAAGATGAGAAGTTTTAAGAGAGGCTAAATTCCCTGATTAGCTTGGAGAAATTTTTTGATATATTCTGATCTTGGTTTGTACCTCATTCAACATATTAACAGATGTATGAGACTTTTCTAAGGTTGGTTCAATGGAGCAGGATTATGATGTTGGATGAGGCAAAGATTATTGCTTTAGACAATTATGCTCCATAGTTAGTTAGCAATTCTGAGGAATGTGTTATAGATTTTTTAGGGAACTTTAGGACAGTTTGAGACAACCACTTGTTCCATTTCATATTTCAATTTTTTTGATTTTTTTTAGTTAGTAGAGCTAGTCCGATTGATTGAGAATGTTATGAAAATTACTCAACAATTGTGGATTGTTATTAGAAAGTGTTTTGGCAATCAAATTTATGGCACTAGACTTTCTAAAAAAAAAAGAGTTGGTTTGGATTTACAGAGTCTAAGAGAGATGGATAATTTGTATTTGCATCAATCTCTGGCAGTGGCAGTGTGGTCAGTTCTGGTTATGTTAGTGGAACTCCTTTATGTTGCAGTTGTGGTAGATGTCACATTGGGCAGTATTATAGGATGACAATATAATTTTTTCCATGTTGACATGTGAGAAAACAGGTGGCTAATTGTCTATAAACAAGATTTGATTGACAATCTAAGCCCTGATATGAGAGTTCAGTCAAATTCATAGTAAGATTTAGGGTGGTTTCTCTCTATATATTTTTGAGGGATCATTTGGTAGAGGCACTGGGTGTGGTTCTATGGCATGTACAATAATAGGTGGAAGGTTAACAGGTTAAAGAGAGTCTAGTAATTTTGTTGTTCTAACTCTAGATCAACCACTGATGCATAGTTTGACTCAACTGGAGGGTCAGGTTGCCCTAGATGTTGTGATAGATACAACTTACATTTGTTATTATCCATGTCGTGTTTTATTTGATTGTGGAGCCAAACATTTGTTTATTTATGAGCATTATTTTAAATCACTGCACTTACCTTCAATTTAATACCTTTTTTTCTTATCTATTATTTTACCAAATAGAGATGGTGTCATAGCTAGTATAATTTATTTTTGTAATATTAAAATATTTGATAAGAAATGAATGTCTAATTTGATCTTATTGCTTATTTTTGAATTTGATATTATTTTAGATGTGGACTACTTAGTCGGTATGAGGCTTAGATTGATTATTTGAAGAAACTAGTCACCTTATTTTTGGACAGTGGTGGTTTTTTATTTTTATTTTAGGGTGGTATATGAGTTATATTACGTTTGATCTCTATTATGAAAGTAAATAAATTATGAAAGAAAGGTTGCATGATATTTATGGCATCCATTTTGGATAGTAGAATAAATCCTAGTTCTCTTTCTGATTTCGTGGTAGTGTGGGAGTTTCTAAATGTTTTTCTAAGGAGTTAGTCAATTTTCCTCTAGATAATGATATATGATTTTATTTTTATTTTTGGGTATGACCCATGTATCTAAATCTCTGTATAGAATGGTGCTTATGAAACTTTAGGAATTGACGGTATAGCTTTGAGAGTTAGTTGATCAAGTTTTTATGTGTCCTAGTGTGTCTTTGTGTGGAGCACTTATTCAGTTGTGAAGAAAAAAATGGTTTGATGCGCATGTGTATCGATTATAGGGAATTGAATAAAGTTTCTATCAAGAATAAGTATCATTTGTCACGAATTGATAATCTATTTGATCAGCTTAATGAATCCTTTATGTTTTCCATGATTGATATGACATTTTGATATTATTATGTGAAAGTGAGAGAAGCAGATGTGATGAAGACTCATTTGAGTACTAGTTATAGATATTATGACTTCTTAGTCATGCCTTTTGGGGTGACTAACATACCAGCAGTATTTATGGATCTAAAGAATCATGTATTTAGATATTATCTGGATCAATTTGTTATTTTCTTATATAGATGATATTTTAGTTTATTCTGCTTCTGAAGATGATCATGATATGTATTTGAGGATAATTTTAGTGATTATAAGGCAACATCAGTTATATGCAAAAATTTTCATGTATGAGTTTTGGTTGAAAAGTATCTCATTTATTGGACATATATTAGTAGTGCTAATATTTCTATAAATGCCCAAAAGGCTCAAGTTGCTAATTGGCCTAGGCCTACTATAGTATTTGAGGTACACAACTTTCTAGGCATGGTCAATTTTTTAATTTTTTTTAAAAGGGATTTGCTCATATTTCTACTCCTCCTATGATATTAACTTATAAGTAGCTTTTTTGTACATTTAATTGTGAGGCTAGCTTTCAGAAGCTAAAAAATTATTTGACTTCTGCTCCAGTTTTGAGACTTCCATCTGATACAAAAGAATTTCAACTATTCTGTGATGCTTTACTAAAACGATTGAGAAGTATTCCTATGCAGCATAGAAAGGTTATACGTTATGCCTTAAAATAGTTGAAACCTCATAAAAGGAACTATTTGACACACAATTTAGAGCTTCTTGTTATTGTCTTTTCTTTGAAAATATGGAGATATTATCTATATGAGGTTCAATATTATCCTTTATAATATGGCAGGATGATGGGTTATTTTTAAATAAGGTTTGTGGCATAATCTTAAATAATATGAAAATGAAGATATAAAGAGACTTACTAATATAATATTATACACATACGAGTAAGAAGTGAGAACCTCTTACAAAAATGCCTCATAACTTGTGATATGTGAAATGAGATTGATTCCTGAAAATAGGGCTGATATGATTGAGATTGATTTCTATAGGATTAGCCTACAGGATTGGACACATGAAAACATCATAGGTAGCTAGGTGTCATATTATGCTTACATTACTTGTATATGCATATACCATGAGTATATATGATAAATTGTATAAATTGTATAAATGACATGTGTGTTGATTTAAATGAAATGATATATATGAAAATGATAGGTGTATTGATTTATATGAAAAGAGAGAGAGAGATATATATATATATATATATATATATATATATATATATATATATATATATATATATATATATACATACTATTTTGTAGCTGATGGGAATATGAATTGTAGATTCTGCTGATCCTACATATAGTTACTGATCACTAATTATGAATTACTTTGTTTACATATCTTATATTAAATTTATTGCTCATACAACATGACATTATTCATATTAATTATTTTATGTTCTTACAATTATATGTTCATACTAATATTGATTGAATGATTACATGTATATTAGTTCTTGCATTATTGTAAGTGGTTGGTTCTGGTGACCTATTGAATTGTTAACTCGCTATGTGATTTTTTTTAAGTGGTCAGGATCCAATTGAGTAAGATAGATTAAGGTTTCAGATTTTATTTTGTTTTTGTATTTTTTGTCTTATTCTTTTGTAGTTAGGAGTAAAAAGATAGAATATACTAATTGAAACTCCTAGCTATTGTACATGAATTTTATGGAATAAATATAATTTTATATTTTTATGTATTTAATTTTTAGTTACTTCTGCATAACTAATTTATATTAATAGATTATTTGAAGCTTTGATAGATTAATTAAGAGATAGAATAGGCAATTCATCCTAATTTTGATCTAGAGAGCGAAGGTTGTTGGAGGAATTGGATTATAACAAGAGCTATAGGAATTGATTAATATTGATGGAAATGGGTAGTGTTAAGCTTTACTTTATGTGCATTCATTTCATGCATATGTATAATTGAATTATAACTTGATAGGAAAGAGAACTATATCAAGTACAATAAATTCATTTGAAGTAACAAATGAATAGAGTACAATGACCCCAATGAGTTCGACAACACAATGTAGTTTGCTAGTCTAATAGCTCAATTGATGAGAAATGAGAGATACATAGAGTAGGCAGACTTTGAACAAAGACACTAAAGCGGATAAGCACGTACATATATTCTATAAGTAGAACCAGCTGCTATTTAAGGGAGCTGTAAAGCTGCATGCAGCAGAAGATTGGTAGCTGAGGATATAAAATATATTTGATATATATAGGGTGCATATAATAGGTAATTACCAATAATAATATTTTTATTTGAAGGTTAAGCTAAGAGATGGTGGATTAGACAATATAGAGAGAAATTCTAGAGAAAGTTGTACTAACTGATTACATGGGAGGAGTTTGTTAGCCTTTTATAGATTAGTTCATACCTCCATCATCCCAATAGAAAATATAGGAAGCTTTCATGATATTAGAGAAAGGGAATAGGACAGTGATGTAGTATGAAGTTGAGTTTACAACACTAGTTAGGTATGCATCTCAACTGGGTAATACTACAAATGAAATGTGCTACAGATTTTTTAGATGATTGAAGGATGAGTTGAGAAATCCACCTATACCACTAGGAATTTAGGAGTTTTCAGAGTTAGTAAAGTGTGAGATTGTTGGAAAATGATTTAGATGCTCCTTGATTAAGACATGATATGAATAGAAAAGAGAGCAAGTGAAAAGGAAGTAAGAGGAAAAAATAGTGAAAAGAAAAGCTAGTTTATTGATGTTAGGAGAGGATCTAGAGTATCGGCTGATAGTGTGCAGGAGTGTTCTAGATGTGGGAGGAGACATGAAGGATAGTACTTATCTTATCACAGGATAGTGTTTTAGATGTGATCAGTACATATACATGATAATGGATTGCCCGTAAAGAAGATGTACAGAGAGATTTTGGTCCAAGATAGATCAATCTAAATAAGCATTTGGATATAGAATGGCAATATCTAGATTGTCAAATTAAGGATATGTGAGTGGTACATATGGAAGAAATATGAGCGAGAGGCAGAGGTAACCCACACTGTTAGTAATAACATCACCCCCAGTATAGTCAAGAGTATATAATATGAGTCAATAGGAAGTGAAATATTCTCCTGAAAGATTCGCTGGTATATTTCTCTATCCTGAATACTACTTTATAAATCTTATTATTTATGATTGAATATGCATTACATAACATGCTGCATGATTGATTAATTGACATGCATACATGTGTGAATAAATGACTATATGATTTTATTGTTGATTAATATAATTAAAGATTGAGGTAATTAATGATTAGTTATTTTGTTTTTTTTCTAAGGGTTCATAGTGAGAAATATCAATGTCAAAATGTTTCTAAGGTAGGTAGATTATAATGACCCCAATATTATTTTCTTAAATTTCCCCCTTTTTTGTATGAGCATTGTAGCGCCGATAAGGGAGGCTCCCCAGTGTTGATCTTTCATGTTTTTGAGAAATTTATTAAAAGCAGTGATAATGTGTCTGCAACCTTTTTTATTAAAAAAATATATACATACATTTCCATTAATCAATTAGCTCAGCCATTCCTCCTCATTCCCTTTGCTTGGCTGGGAGAGAAATATGAGAGGAATGGGAGAGAGAAGAAAGAGAAAGTTCATATCAGGACATTTTTTGTCACTCAAATTTGAAAAAGTGTTATGATCATGGTAGATAACATGAATCCTAATTTCTATTTTTAATGATTTTGATTTCTCATATTATGTCTTCTAAAATTGGTCAAAATGCAATGTCTCTCATTTTAACAATTTTTTTAATTTTAATATCTAGTAGATATCATTAGCTTAAGTAATTTGACTGGTTATTATTGAAGTTTGACAAGGAGATTTTGATTGTATATCATTTTAATTAAAATTGATAATATAATAGTAATTATAAAATGATCATAAATAAATATGTTATATCTAGATATGGAATACACAACATGCATACTTTTACTATTCATTTAGTGAAATAAGCATTTCTAGCATACTACAGGCATATATTTTTGACTACATTAAGTGTATATGATATTTTCTATTATAATTTATATGATGTGAAACTTGTGTAAAAGTAAGAAATACTTGCTAAAAAAGATTCTCTTTCAAATTGGCTAAACGCATGTTATCTTTTACATGAGGGTGGATTGATAAACATTACTTTAAATAAGTATTATGATGTTGTCCTAAATGATATGAAAAAGGAGGCATAAGGAGATTAACTGATATAATGTTATATGCCGACGGATATGAAGTGATGACTTCTTATATGAAAGCCACATAACTTGTGATATGTGACATGAGATTGATTCTTAGAAATATGACTTTTTTGTTCATTTTTATTTTTAGAAATATGACTTATATAAGGAGAATGGTTATTATAGGGTTGGCCTACAGGACTGGATATAAGAAGTTGACCCATCATAAGAATCTATATTTAGTAATTTGAAACCCATTGGAATGGGGTGTTAAGAGACGACATCAGTTAAGGGAGAAGACTCACAAAAATCATGGTGATGACTGAGTTATTTTCCATCTCTTAAGAAGAATGCTTTTTAAACATGTTATCAGAGTTCATCACGTAGGCCATTATAGGTTCTCAACAATGTGAGGAGCCCAAGTCATCAATGATAGCTGGAGGAACATGAGCTGGTAGACCAATGCAAGAGGGATTGGTAGAGCAGAGAAGAAGGAACCCCTGACCAAGGACATGGGAGTTTTGTGCATGTATTCTCAAGTTGAATACCCCTTGCAAGTGGTTGATCTTAAGGGGTGTGGATCACGTGTTGTTGCTGCAGATGCCCTATCAAAATTTAAGGGATTTTGTTATGATATTCTTCTATTTTGTGAATGGGTCAACTTCTATTTTGTGAATGGGTCCTTATTTCACATATTTGCACCTAGATTAGTGCGATTAGTGCGAGTTTGAATGGGAGGCTTTGTTAATGTGGTTATTTTCCTTATTGACCCTTAAACGAGTGTCTATTTTGTTTGTGATGGTAGGATTGGTTCTCATAGATGGACAAAACTATTATGGGCTACAAAATTCATGGTGATAAAGAACAAATATTTTATGTCATAGCGGTGCACATATGTCCAGCACATAAGAAATAAATGAGAGAGCTTTGAAATATTAGAGATTTTTTACATTAAAAACCTAAAGGGAAAAAATCATGAGACCTTGCCCAGTTGAAGAGATTACATCTTGTATATGCGATATATAATTTTATCTTGAAAATGGTGAAATTATAAGAGTTGGGGGAATCAGGATGTTGTGAGTCTGATGGCAGTGTAGTTGACAATTACAATCAAGCGTTGGGAAGTTAGGGAAAATTAGATGGAAGTAATTGACATGTGGCCAGTAGAGATCCAATAGCAAAGGTGGCCAAATAGTGGTTAGTGAGCTGGGTAGAAATCTAGTGGTTGTCAGCCAAAAGTTTGATAGTGGTCGGTATGGAGGTCTAGCGACGGTCATGCAGAGGTTCGATGTTAGTTGGTCATAGATCTGATGGTTATTGGTCAGCGGTTTGGCAGTAGTCAAGAAGAAGTCTTAACTATTCTCTTGGCCATGCGGAGGTTCAACGGTGATTGTAGGAAGGTGGAGGTCCAACTATGGTAGCAATTATGTACAGGTCTGGTAATAATAAGCCTCAGAGCTTTTTCTAATCTCTAGCCAAATGTTCATGTAGAGAGTGGTAGTCTATTTATTAGTTTTGGGAGTATCATATCACATAAATATGAAGAAGATCAGGACCAAGTCTGGAGCACTCCATCAGATGACCTATATTGATTCTCTCGATCATAGATTATTTCCCAAACATTTAGGTGCTAAATAATATCGAAATCAAGAGAACATGGGCTCGATGGATTTGTCGAATCAAGCCGCTTGATTCGACTATAAGCATGTCATATTCAGAGATCATTTGGTCATCCAATTTGTAATTTAAAGTTCCAAATTGTACTTCAAATTATTGATTTAGGCTCAATTGGGCACAGAGGAAACTATATTTTTTTTTTTTTAGGTTTTCCACATTGAGCCGCTCAGTTTTACTATAAGTTTACTAGAATCAAAGTCCAAATGGTCACGAATGTAATTTCAAATGCACATCGAGATTCATGCCCGATCAAGGCATTTTAGGTTGTGTATCAAACTTCTATAATAACTTAAACTTGGTGATAAAATAGAAGACATAATGATTCTTTTAGTAAAAAAAATTACAATATAAAGTAAATATTTATATATTTTTTCATTTTCTTAAATTAGATTAATTAAAAAATATCATACATCTAAGACAAGTAACAACAAAATTTAATCATTATATACTAGCAGGCAGAATTTACACACGTCTATAATAAAATCATGAAATGCTTAAATGAATATGAGAGAATATTTTACATTCAGATTTTGACCTATTTATTAAACTAGTATGAGGGATTGAAATTAATTTTATAATTTTTTAGTACTATTTTTAAATCTAATCAATATGTATTTGATACATGTGCTATTAAACTAATAAACTCAAATTTCTAATATAAAATTGATAATTATGGAATTCAAATTTAATATCAGAACAATAAATTTCAATACGTTACTCAATTAAGCCTTAGCATAAAATAAGGCCACTTAATCCTTGATTTCAGGTCTAAAAGTTAGCAATAAGAAGTCAAACTATCCATATGCAAATATTCAACAATAAACGCCCTTTCGGCTTTTAACTACTAAAAATATATAAATAAAAGTAATAGCACCAAATACTTTGACATTGATGCAAGCATTGTAAATTTAACAGATTAAGATTTTATTTGGGATAATTTTTTTATTATTTTTTAAAGTAATTGATTAGCATAAAAAATTATTTTAACTAAAAAAATTTCTACTTGAAATCTACTTTAGATAGCAGTAAACAATCTACTTTAACACTGCCGTTGCCATGTCCCAAATCCTGGATGAGAAAAGTGGAGGGTTGCGTTAGGTAGTCGACAACCACTGTAAAACTTGTCGAATAATCATGACATGAATCCTTTAAATCGGACACAATGACGAAAAATAATTCATGTACCCGACCCCACGTAGTGGGATAAAGGCTTGATGTTATTGTTGTTGTATAGCAGTTTACAAGCTATCCCAATTGAGACCTAAATGTCTATTTGAAAACAGCTGCAACTTTTTGTAAAAGCTGCTGAAAATTTGTTGTGGTGAAAGCAAATTTTTTTAAAAGCTGTTATTGCTTTTAGCTTCCTAGTTCCAAATTTTCTTTAAAATAACAATAAAATTGTGGTCAAACAACTTTGATTATAGTATTAAAAAAAAAAAGCAATAAAAATGTTGTCCCAATGAAATCTATAGCTAAATTTAAAAATACATAATGATGTAGAACTACTTTTATATTTAAAATTTTAAATCTTCTTATTTCTTCTGATCATATCGATTTTTCATAATTAATTAAATGGCAATCGCAGCATCCTTCTCATTAATGCAGATATTTTAAGGTAGGACATTATGATTTGAAATTTTTTTAGGATAAATATTTAACTCATTAAATTTAATTTAAAACAAATATAATTCACTAATAATCAATAAATCTTTATATTGCATCTATATTAAAATAAATTGAATGAGAAAAAAATTTATCCACTTAATTTTAATTAGTTATATAATTTGACCCAAAAAGTTCTCAAAATTAATAGAAAATAAACCACTTTAAGAAAATATTATATGTGTATGAATAATTAAATAATTTATTTAAATTCTAAAATATTTATATAAAAATTATAAAATAAATTTTTTCTACATAAACTATGATTTTAAGGGAATATTTAATTATTATTGTTCATATAAAATTATCTTCATATTTAATAAATAATTATCTACATTTTTTAATAAATAAATCTTATTTCTATAATTATTCTATCAAATTAGCTGTTTGCCGTTATTATTAAAGAGATACTTTAATCCAACGATTGTAATGGTTTTTAAGTCAACAAAGACCGCATTACACATTTTTTTTTTTAAATGAGAACATAGCGTGGAGACCAAGTCGAGGAACTTTTATTCTATACAGTGCACGTACGTAGAGGAAGATTTGATTTTAGGCAAAAAAGCGCAAAAAACTCGGTACAGGCGCGAAAAACTCGGTACAGACACTTTTTTGCCTAAAACCGAACCTTCCTCTACGTACGTTCACTGGATAGAATAAAAGTTCCAAATCGAGTGAGTCATAAGCTTAAGAAGCAGTGGAATCCCGCGCTACTATGAAGAGTTCGCAGCTTTTGGAGGCGGAGGAAATAGCACAAGCGGCAGAGTAGAAGCTTAGGTTGCTCCTGTGGCCAAACCTACTTAGCCTTCACCAGCTGTTTAGGTCTTTTTTCTTTGGCTGCACGTGATATAAGAGCTAAAAGTAATTTTTTATAAGAAAAGTAAGAGTTGAAGGTACAAACTATAATTATTTAATCACGATTTTTACTACATGTAATATATTCATTTAAAAAATTGTTACATAATTTATTGGTCAATTTTTTATCTGTTGCATTCATTTTAAAGTAAATTTAAGCGTGGAGGATCAGTTTACATAAGAAAATTAGCTTTAAATTTATAAAAAATAAAACATAATAATTCCACGATTAAACATGCAAGAATAAACTTTAGGCTTTGTTCGCAATAGATTTATTACTAATTTTCACAATAACTTTCTTATACAAAATTTTATTTTGGCTACAATATCATATCACAAACCCAAACAGAGACCGCCCCCAAATTGCTTGCTTTCCCTCGACCCAAATAACCTGCTTCGGTTTCCCTTTTGCTCCTCTCTCGTGACTTCGAGGACGAGTTTAGTTTTCTCTTGCTCCTCTCTCGTCATGTTATTTGCATTCTTAAGTTTGATCTTATAGTTCCTCTTGGTTCTGATAATGAGACGAAAAATAAATTATTTTTTATGTATTATAACATTCTAAATGAGATGAACAATAAAACTATTTTAATTTACCCCCCCCCCCCCCCACACACACACACACACACAAAGCATCTTCAGCCCTAACTATATGGTTGCAATTTTAGGGTGTTATTTATTGGTTATCATCCATTTGGCTAACAATGCCTATGAACTTATGCTATGATCCTAAGGTTCATCAAATTTTTTGCTGATAAAATTCGGTTAAATCTACCCCTTTAAAAATATCTAGACTGTGTTCTAAGCTTAGCTCTTCATGCACCTTTAGGGACTATTGACCTCACTTTTATGTGAGGTTAAAAAAAAAAATCAAATTCAAATTCAAATTTAGATTAAATCAAAATTCAATTACAAATCTCCTCAAGTAGTGGTCACCTCGTGACTACCACTTGATCCCTTCTACCCAATCACTAATTATCACCTAGATAATTGTAATTGATGTGGGCAAATCAAATTCAATCAACCAAACCCAAAATCAAGATCAAATCTAAAATCTCAAATCAAATGCCAATACCAAAAGCCCATGTCCCATAACTCTATTTGGACCATTTTTTAATGACCTCAAAATTAAATCATATGATCTTAAATTTTTAGTTTTCCAGTTGCATATTGATTAGACATGTCTATAGGTAAACCATTCAAATTTGAGGGCATTCTGAGCCATCTAACCCCTAAAATTGAATTGATTTCCAAAGGCTGAAAAAACCTTTAAGTATTTATGGCCCATGCCACTATACTTTGCATCTTATAGAAATTGGTCATGGGAACCTACCAAAACCCTTGAACATATCCATGACATTTGTTTTGACATGTTAAATATAAAACTAAACTTTTGGTCGACCTTGGTTGACAATGGTTGACCATGGGCGCACTAAACCACAAAGTTCTTAAAGGAAAACCAATCTTTTCTCTAAACCTCAACATGGCTTATTCAAACCAACCTTAGAAAACTCTTCCAAAGAATTATAAATATCATTTGGGTTGCATTGAATCTAAAGAGCCCAATTATGCATTTCATGCAAGGAGACCTCACAATTGCATAGGACCATCTCTATTGGGTCCAAAATATCATTATGAACTTGTTGGACCTATCCCCAACCCATTGTTTGACTTGGTCAAACCAAGTCAACCATGGTTGACCAAATTAACCATACACTTATCCAAATTCAAACTCAATACCTCAAGTACTTGCATACCAAATCAAACTCCCAAGATTATTCCATTCCATGCTCCATGCACATCTAACATTATCATAAGTTAAACCCTATTGGTTTGACTTGGTCAGACCATTTGATGTGGACAAAACTCATGCATGTAATCAAACTTTCAAGCAAGCATCAAACCCTTGAGCTAAAACTTATTGGAATTCATTCCTATAACATGCATGGCCTATCTGACACTTATCACAGTCACCGTTAATTGGATGAATAGTCAACAAGTCAATAAAACCAAGAAATGGTTGAAAATGCGTCAAATGGTCAAATCATACGAAACCTTCCATTTTCCTCCAAATTTACCTAATTAAATCCACTCATATCATCCTTAAAGCATCCCTAAACCCAGCCCAAGAAATGTTATAGCTAAAATTATAAAAAAAATAAATAAATGGTTTAGCTAAAAAGGAAAAATGTGGTCTCCTTCTCTCACATGAGTCCAACCATGTCACTCTCATCCAAGTAGAATTTTGCCCTATTTTCTACCCACCTAGGATAGTGGCTACCATCCAAACAAAAATTTAGGGTTCAAAGTGGGAAAATGCATGAAACCCCTCATTACAATCAAAATCACTCTTTCAGCTCCTCTAGCCCCAAAGTTCTCTCATCTTGCTTCTCAAGAGCCTCCTTTATATTTTCCAAGCATTTCCCCACAATTCCATAGCCTCCAAAACCCCTATTAGTAAGGGGAGAGAGAAATATAAAGAAAAAAGTAAATATTTGAAGCCATCTTTCAATCCATCCAGTACCAGCTGTTTGGGTCTTCTTCAAAGTTGAAGAAAACTTCCCCATGAGAAAAATAAGCCCAAGAACTCAGAAATCCATCCACTAGTTGGCAAGTTATTTACATTACAAATTTAGATTTTAATTTGAATCTACTCCAAAATTTCAATACATAAAGTCTTTAAACTTCAGACATTGAAATATTCAGATACAAGGAGTTTATGTTTCAAATTTTGTCAAATTTGGATGAGTATTTTTAAAGTTATGAGGAATTAAAAATTTTAGTTCAAATTGAACTAAATCGGCTTAGAACGTGTGATCGGACGAGTCCTGATGCTGCCATGTCACTCAAACTAAAACACGCGGGAGTCCGCAGGGCTTGATCGCGCAGTGTCTAGTCTGATTTGGTTTACGTGGCATGATCTTTCCTTCTGTTTCTCATGTTGTCGATCCAACTGTGGATCACATCTACTTATATGGTTAAGTCGTCCCCGAGAGTATGATGTGTGGCCCACTACATATTAGATAGTGGTGGCAGTGGCAATCATTAGTCACAGATTCTTTTTTATTTTAAATTGATTTAAAAATTAATTAAATGCTCATAAATTTTTAAAATTTATAAAAATATATATTTTTCCACCAAATTGAGTGATTTTGAATTCGTTGGAAAGGGTTTGATCCTCACTGTTGGAAGCAAGATTGATAATGTGATTTTTTTATGATAACATAATATTATTGGTTTGGTGCTTTTATTATTTTTCTTTGCATAAATAGGATATTTCTTGTTATTTTTTGTGTGTACTAATCAGAGAATCCATTTATAACTCCAGACTGTTAAATACTTCAAGACAAGGATAGAATAGGATGACATGTAATAGAGACTGAATATTTTTTTTATTTATTCTTGAGTATAAGTAAGAGTGATTATAATTGGGTAACTGTGCGCACACACATAACGGAAGTGTTGTAAAATTTTTTTAAAGTATGATCGTACTATAAGATATTCAATTGTACTATATAATTTGATAGTTTTTTTCTCTTAAATGCAATTAAACAAATCAAGGCATAAAAATTTTTGAATTATTTATATTGTACGATCTCAGGTTGTATAAATGATTGATAGTGTATGAAATCAGGTTTATATAAGGTCATATCATACGAATATATGTATTTTTGAACTGATCGTGCTGTAAGATCTCAATTCATATATATGACAAATAGTGTACAAAATTAGGTTCGTACAAGATTGTACCATACGAACTATTTCACTTTTTGAACTATTTGTACTATACAAACTTAATTTGTACAGACGACTGACATAGTATAAAAATCATTTCATCCTATATCGTACCATACGAAGTAGTTCATTTTTGAACTATTTGTACTATACAATATCAGTTCGTATAAATGACTGGTAGTGTACAAAAGTAAGTTCATCCGAGTTTTTACCAAATAAAGCCCTGATTTTTTAAAGTGATAATACAATATGATCTATGATTATACAATATGAACAAAAGTCGATTGACTTGCAATTTTCAAATTTTGGATGAGTTTTCATACAGTTTCTATATAAGGAGTCCTAAAATTTGTCATCCTATTCTTTGCTACAAATTTCTTCTGAGAGGGACCATAGAGAGTGTGTTTGGGAGAGATTTTTGAGAGTAAAGAGAGAGAGATCTAGTGAAGGGAAATTTTGATGGAGTCACAAGATTGCCCAAAGTGAGGATCTCTTTGTTTTCTTTAAGTTTGTGCCAATATTCTTAAGAGACTCTAAAAAAAATTTTAAACATTGGATCAAGGTACCCTACCTTCACCAGGAGGGTGAAAAAGGACGTGTTGATACTCTACCTTCACTAGGAGGGTAAAAAAAAGATTTGACGGTACACTTCCATCACTTGGAGAGAATAAAAATGCCTCGGTATTCTACCGCACCGGGTTGGTGGAAGAAAGTTTTTAAAGGCTTCTCCGCCTTACTATGTAGGTTAAAGAAGAATCACTACTGTTATAGTGCAATACTTGAAGGAGTTTCTAGGGAGTGATTGTAGGTCATGTTTGACTCAACCACTATAAAATCTGGTGTTCTTCTTTTGTTATTTATCTTTCTTGCATTTTTATTTTCCGTGCTTTAAATTTTTATGGTAAAAAAATCCCATGATACTTATTTCATTAAAAACATATACTTATTTTAGGATTAGTGATTTTGAATTTTATAAAAAAGTTTTCAAATTATCCAAGTAGTCTAAATTTTAAGATAACCAATTCACCCCCCCCCCCCCCCCCCCCCCCCCCCCCCCCCCCCCCGCACGTCTTGGTTAGCCTTGGGACAACTCTAAGAGGTCTAATGACCCTAAAAAACTAACAAGTGATATCAAAGCTTATTTTCATAAGTAAAGTTTAGAATACTTTTTGAAACATGATCATGGATACTTTTGGAAACAAAAATATTCCTAAAGGATATTCAATCACTAGACCACCCTTATTCGATTACATTCCTTTGAATTTTTGGAAAATTCGTATGTCTACTTTTCTATAATCACTTAACCATCGGATGTAGATATTTATACAAGATGTTTACACTAGACCTACTAAACTTGTTGATGGCATTAGAATTGAAACATCATTCACTGATTGGATATTAAAAGAATAAAAATTAACATTATTAAATGCAAAAATTTGAATAGTTTTTTCTGTACTTTAAAGTTTGAGGATTACATGCATATTTTTACGTGTAAAACTAGAAAAGAAATTTGGGATAGTTTTTGCATAACTTACGAAGGAAAAAATGATGTCAAGCAATCTAGGTTGAGCATTTTATTACATTACTATGAATAATTTCGCATGAAATCAAACGAGACAATTTTTTATATGTATACAATGTTAAGAGAGTTGCTATTTTGTATGTTTTACATTCTTGCAACTTGTATTATTTTGATGATTTCAATTATTATTGTTTTACATATATCTCCTAACACTATTTGGAACATTTATTTCTTGCTCTAGCGTGTACTAACATTTCAGGAAAATCAACTCCAAGATATTGAAGACTTGTAATAAAATTCATCAAATTTTCTTAATTTTTGATATGAGAGGGAGTGATTGTAATTGAGTGAAAAATCACAATATACACACTTGGGAAATTTTTTTTAATTGATCGTACAGGACGAACTTAGTTCGTACGGGACGATCATGTCAATTACCCCTAAGGAGAGCAATGGATCGAACAGGCGGAGAGAAAATTTTTCTAAGTCCTAATCGTCCAGGACGAATTTAATAGTCGTCCCAGGACGAACATCTCAGGATTCTCAC
Organism: Dendrobium huoshanense; assembly: GCA_016618105.1. Lineage (NCBI taxonomy): Eukaryota > Viridiplantae > Streptophyta > Magnoliopsida > Asparagales > Orchidaceae > Dendrobium > Dendrobium huoshanense. The sequence continues at coordinate 663,548 of CM028346.1, read as the reverse complement.
TTTGTACTGTTCGTCCAGACGAAATCAATGGTTCGTGCTAGGACGAACGTCTCTGTATTCTCACCATGCTCTGTTCGTCCAGACGAAAAATAAGGTTCATCCCAGGACGAACGTCTCTGTATTGAGTCTCGCTCAAATCGTCCAGAAGAAACCTATTCGTCCCAGGACGAACTGAACCGACTTAGGTCAGTTGGTTACGTCCTGAAGAATTTTGTAAACCGACCTATGTAATAACTTTTTCGTATTGGACTAACTTGGTTCGTACGGGACGATTAGCGTGTACGAAAATAATTCATACCAATATACATAAGGTTCGTTTCCGACCATTTAAGTAAAATCGTCCAGGACGATCTACGATCGTACGGGACGATCCACTGCGTACAAAAATTGAAAACTTATAGTTTTTGGATAGTTTTTCTTGTCTTTTGTATAAATAGTTCAAATTTGACTGCCACCCAATCTTTTTTCCATTTGATCTTCGTGGCTATTGAAAGAAAAGTCAAGGAGAGAGTGTGAGAGAGCATTCAAAGGAGGATTCCTACCACTGGAGCGTGAAGGCTTCACTTAGTGTTCAAAGGTAAGAAAATCTACTTGTGAATTGGGATTACTTCACTCTTTTCTTTCTTCCTTCTAGATTTCTTGTGAGAAGATCTGTCAAGGAGATCCGGTTCTCTGCCAACACTTGGAGAGTGTGAACAGCTGAAGGGTTTTCTGCCGACACTTGGAGAGTGTGAACAACTGAAGGGTTCTCTGCCGACACTAGGAGAGTGTGAACAGCCGAAGGGTTCTCTGCCCACACTAGGAGAGTGTGAAAGGATAAAATGTTCTCTGCCCACACTAGGAGAGTGTGAAAGGACAGACGGTTCTCTGTCAACACTGGAGATTGTGTAAAAGGACTACGGTTCTCTGCCGCTCCGGGTAGTGGTGAAAAGAGTGTTTGTAAAGGCTTCTCCGCCTTGCTGTGGGTGCAAAATGAGAGACACTATTGGTATTAGTGCAATACTCAGAGGGTGCCTCTGGAGAGTGGATGTAGGTCTGGTTTAGACTGAACCACTATAAATCTTGTGTCTTTTACTTTACCTTTTTTATTTTCCTCATTTTTCTTTTGTTTAAAAAAACTCTGTGGTTGAAAAACTTTTCTATAAAAATTTCATTAAAAATTTCATTTCGGTTCAACAAAACTTCAAAGAGGGTTATGTTTTTAAAAATACCAATTCACCCCCCCCCCCCCCCCTCCCCCCCTTCCCCCTCTTGGTAGCCTTGGGATATTAACTTAGGTCTAACAACCTATTTACTAGACTCAACATACAAGATTTACTTAGGTCAATACCTCATTGTATACTTTAGGTAGAGAATTTACAAACTCAGAGAAGGTTAATAAGATTATTTACCTACTATTTCTAATCCAAAAATAACTGTTATAATTGAGTCTAAAGACTTGAATTTATATTATATTGACAATCTTCTTCGATCACTAATTTCTTAAGCGCAAGGAGTGAATCAAAGATAAATTAATGCAAGTGACAATCGGAAAAAAAAATGTAGCCTTGAAAATTGAGGATTTAGAGAGTGACCAGTCAATACCTTAGGATGAATAAAATATTGAATTTATGACAAGACCATTCAAAAGTTTCCTTAAGAGAAAGTAATAAAGACGTTAGAATTGGAACAAAGATAAGTTCAATAAGAATACAAAGATTTCTAATGAAATTATTTGTTATGAATTCAGAAAGCCTAGACATATAAAGTTTGAATGCCCAAATCTCAAAGCTAATTCTAACAAGGATAAAGTTGAGGAGAAAACAAATATTAATAAGGGAAAGAGAAGGATGCAAAGAGCTGACTCAATTTTAGATTCCTCAAAAATAAGGCAAAAGAGGAGGTTACAAATTTATGCTAACGATAGATAAATTTGATCATTCAAATCAAGAGAATGTATATGACCATCTTATGATGAATGTGAGAAAATTTAATTAACTCTCTTTTAATTTTTAAAAATACTTTTTATTTTAAAAATATACATTTATTTATTTATAAAAGAAAGAGAAGGGGAGAAAGAAAAAGGGAATTATTTTTATTTAAAATAAATTGTATATTTATTTAATTATTTAAAACTAGTTTGCTTTATTTATATTTTGAATGTTCTCTTTCAATCAAATCTGTATAGTCGGATACTAGGCCATTCCGGAGGACAAACTGGTATCTTTCTATTGATTTCAAAGAAGGAGAACTATGATTCACTTTCCTAATCAGATATAATATATGGAATATATGAATCATCCTAAAGGTTGATTAATATATTCCATATCTATCTAATTAGACTAATGAATCATTAATTCACTCATATAATCAAATATATAGATGATATTTGTGTTGTGGATCTATAATTTTGATGATAGCAAACATTTCTTATTTCTCTACGATTGCCTTATGTGCTAATGTTTCAGGTCCACACGATCAGACTGCAATCTGGAACCAGCTCAAGATTGGGTAGACTAGATCTATGTCAGTTTGTAATCGTTTTCCTTTCTTGAGTATGTTGTATTTGGTGTGGCTAAAACTTGGTAGAAATTCTCTTGCTCCCTATATGATTTTTGTTTTTGGTAACATCGTCTGGGACAATATTAATATCGGCCTGGACGATCTGTCCAAAATTAGAAACCCTAATTAGGGCATCCTCATTAAGGCAGCCGTCAACAAATCGGCCTGGACGATACTTGTATCGGCCAGGACGATAATCTCAATTCAGAAAGAATCAGCCGCCATAATCAGTTTAGGAATTCTTTGTTTTAGAAAATCGGCCAGGACGATATTATTGTCGTCCAGGACGATCTAACTCAATCATGCCTAAATTGATCTGGTATCTTTGGAAAGCATTAATGGTTGATTGATACGATCACATCGTTCAGGACGATCGCATGATCGGCCAGGACGATCGTGAGATCGGCCTGGATGATGTAATCAATTTTCTTCTGATCGTCTCAAATCATCCTGGGCTAATGAGCTTAATTTGTACCGATCGTCCAGGACGATATGCCTATTGTCCTGGACGATAATGTCGGTAACTTGCATTAATAAGCTCGTTTTGAGAGCTTCTATTTAAGCTTTGGCATGACACTTTGTAAGTGTCTTTGGCAGCCATTGTAGCTTCGTTCTTGTGGGGGAAACTTGAAGAGAGAGCTTGAAAGGGAGAGAGGAAAGAGTGGAGTTTTAGAGAGGGAGAAGATCCTATGAGGGGGGACTCAAGGGAGTGTGGAGGGGGTTTCACACGGTTGCTCCAACGAACTCGCACCTTAGTACCATAGGATTCAAGGCTTGTCTCGAGGTAAGTTCACCAAAGAAGAAGTCTCTTTGGTGTCAAAGGACCCGGTAACTCCGCCGCACCAGGAGTGGTGGAAGTGATTTTGTAAGGGCTTCTCCACCTAGCTGTGGGGGCTAAAGGAGAGACACTTGTGTTAGTGCAATACTTGGAGGGTGCCTCCATGGAATGGATGTAGGTCAAGGTTTGACCGAACCACTATAAATCCGGTGTGTTCTTTCTTTATTACTTCCGCACTTTAATTTTCGCATCGTTGGTTTTCTATGTGGTGATATTGGTTTTAGTTTTTAAATTAGCTTTGGGCCAGTTCTATAGGGCTTAACATCCCTAACGAACTTTCAAGTGCCATCTGAGTACTTTCAAGTGGTATCAGAGCGGTTTTCATAAAATAAGTTTTTAAAAAACTTTTGAATTTTGATCCATGGCTAATATTTCTAATCGTATTTTTGCGGAAGGATATTCAATCACTAGACCACCATTGTTTGAAAATATTATATTTGATTTTTGAAAAATTCGCATGTCTACTTTTTTGCAATCAATTGATTTTCGCATGTGGCATATGATTTTAACTGGTTATTCATCACCATCACGTATTATTAATGGAATTAAAACTGATATTCCTTTTAATCAATTGAATATGGATGAACGAATGGATGCTCAATTAAATGCAAAATCTTTAAATTGTTTTTTCTGTGCTTTAAATTCTGATGATTTTTTGTTAATTTCCACGTGCACTACTGGTAAGGAAGTTTGGGATAAATTGCACACCATATACGAAGGCTCTAATGAAATCAATCAATCAAAGTTGAATATTTTAATGCATGATTTTGAAATATTTTCTATGAAACCTTTTGAAATGATTTTAGACATGTATACAAGGTTTATTCAAATTACTACATCATTGCATGCCTTAGGAAAAGATTTTTCAAATTTTGAAAAAGTTAATAAAATTCTTCGTTGTTTACTTGAAAAATTTGATGCTAAAGTTGTTGCTATTTGTGAATCAAAAGATTTGAATGATTATCTATTGATAATTTGATTGGCTCACTCATTGCCTACGAGCAAGGGTTGGGTCAAAGACTTTTGGATGCAGGTGAAACGATTGTTCTAAAAGCTGGAGATATGAAAAGAGGAAGCTTAGTTGGTGACGATAGAAAGGTCTTGTCAAGCAAATCACAAAGCTCACCAAAGCATAAGCAAAAATGGAAAAAAAGGTAAAATTGGTAAGGATGTTAATATTTCCTATGACGTTATTTGTTTTAGATGCAGGAAACCTTGACATATGAAAAATGAGTGCCCTAATTTAAGAATTCTCCCTGCAAAAGAAAAGGGTAAGGTGAAGTTAAATTTAAACTGGGGAAATAATGAAAAGAAAAAAAATCTCATGGGCAGATCTGGTTTCTGAAGCATCAGACCAAGAAAGAGATAATGGATAAAAGCCTTATTTGATTTTTTCTTTGTTATTTTTTTTATTTTGTTTTTATTTTTTTTATTTTTATTGTTTATTAGATTTTTAATTTTACTTGTTTTGTTTCGTATTTTTTTTTCTGATCAACACAAACATCCACTTTTCTAGAAATGAAAAATTTACTTCCTAATTTTTTTTGAAATCTTTAGTAAGTTGTGATTGACTTCTCTAAAAACAATCAAAGGAAGAAAACTCATGTTTTTGACTTTCAATCTCTGTTTTCTAAAAGAGGTTTTTCTACTTTTGATTTAAAATATTTTTCATCTTTTAAATTGATTTTTGAAACTAAATTTTTCATCTCCCTATATTTTATTTATCGCATAGGAATCTTTTGCAAGTTGTTGAATCTAATTCAAAATTTTCTTAATCAAGAAATTCGCTTTATCAATAGTATGGGTTTACTTTTGGTATTTAAGATTTTAGAAAGGTAGCACAATCAAAAAAATTGGTCAATGATGCCAAAAATAAAAGAAGCGCAAAGCGCCAAAATTGAAAAACATAGAATAGACAAAGTGTATCAAAAGATGCGCAGTGAGCCAACCAATTGTCAAGAGGCATAAAATGAGCCCATTAAATTTTAATGCTTACCATTCTTATACTTCTTAAAGTTTAAGAAAACCCTTGATTTTTCGATGCTTGAGTTTGAAAATCTTGATTCATGATTCAACAAATCGTGCATTACTCTTCTATTAGATATATTTTATGAAATGAGTTTTGAAAAATTACTGTTTCTTTCTCTAATTTATTCCTTGATTTAGATATTGAATTAAAAAGTTTTTGAGCCTTTTTAAATAACTTGAGTTTGGATTATCAATTCTTGATTTTCTAACCTTTACTGGGCTATGTGTTGTCAATCCAATTTTACTAAGTTTTTTGATTAAAACTCAGAGGTAACTTTCTCATTTTAAGAACATTTATTTTTTTTTCACTTAATCAGGGAATGTTTTTTGTTCGTTTTGTTTTTTGTTTGTGTCTCCTCTCTTTTTGATAATGTCAAAGGGGGAGAACGTTTGTATCTTTTTTCTTTTCAAAAATTTTAAAACAACAAAAAAAATTTTATCTCCCCTATTTTTTTTTTAAAAAGGATTTATTCTAGTGAGGGGGAGATTAGGAGGATTTACTTTTATGAAAATTCAAATTGAAATGTTTTGCCATCATAAAAAGGGGGAGATTGTTGCGGATATATGATTTTGATGATAACAAATATTCCTTATTTCTCTACGATTGCCTTATGTGCTAACGTTTCAGGTCCACACGATCAGACTGCAATCTGGAACCAGCTCAAGATTGGGCAGACTGATCTATGTCAGTTTGTAATCTTTTTCCTTTCTTGAGTCTGTTGTATTTAGTGTGGCTATAACTTGGTAGAAATTCTCTTGCTCCCTATATGATTTTTGTTTTTCGTAACATCGTCCGGGACGATATTAATATCGGCCTGGACGATCTGTCCAAAATCAGAAACCCTAATTAGGGCATCCTCATTAAGGCAGCCGTCAACAGATTGGCCTGGACGATACTTGTATCAACCAGGACGATAATCTCAATTCAGAAAGAATCTGCCACCATAATCAGTTTAGGAATTCTTTATTTTAGGAAATCGGCCAGGACGATATTATTGTCGTCTAGGACGATCTAACTCAATCATGCCTAAATTGATCTGGTATCTTTGGAAAGCATTAATGGTTGATTGATACGATCACATCGTTTGGGACGATCGCATGATCGTCCAGGACGATGGCCTGGACGATCTACATCGGACAGCTTGTATTCAGGGCGATGATCAGAACGATTGAAATCAGTTTTAAACTAATCGGCTAGGACGATCGTGAGATCGGCCTGGACGATGTAACCAATTTTCTTCTGATCGTCTCAAATCGTCTCGGGCTAATAAGCTTAATTTGTACTGATCGTCCAGGACGATATGCCTATCGTCCTGGACGATAATGTCGGCATCTTGCATTAATGAGCTCTTTTTGAGAGCTTCTATTTAAGCTTTGGCATAGCACTTTGTAAGTGTCTTTGGCAGCCATTATAGCTTCGTTCTTGTGGGGAAAACTTGAAGAGAGAGCTTGAAAGGGAGAGAGAAAAGGGTGGAGTTTGAGAGAGGGAGAAGATCCTGTGAAGGGGGACTCAAGGGAGTGTGGAGGGGGTTCCACACGGTTGCTCCGGCGAACTCGCACCTTAGTACCATCGGATTCAAGGCTTGTCTCGAGGTAGGTTCACCAAAGAAGAAGTCTCTTTGGTGTCAAAGGACCCGGCAACTCCGCCGCACCGGGAGAGGTGGAAGTGATTTTATAAGGGCTTCTCCACCTAGCTGTGGGGGCTAAAGGAGAGACACTTGTGTTAGTGCAATACTTGGAGGGTGCCTCCAAGGAGTGGACATAGGTTAAGATTTGATCGAACCACTATAAATCCGGTGTATTCTTTCTTTATTACTTCCGTACTTTAATTTCCGCATCGTTGGTTTTCTATGTGGTGATATTGGTTTTAGTTTTTATCTTTGGTTTTAAAGTTTTTCCAATTCACCTCTCTCTTTTAAATTAGCTTTGGGCCAGTTCTATAAGGCTTAATATCCCTAACGGATTTTCAAGTGCCATCTGAGCACTTTCAATTTGATTTGCTCGTGAAAGCAAATCAAATACCTATCTATTCCTTGATTATGAAAATGAATTTAAACAAAATTTAGAAAAAGCATGATTTTCAAAGATACGGTTTTATTTTATCACACAATTTGATTTATTTATAGTTTAGTATTTTCTTTCATTTAAATCCATATAGTTAGACAATATACCACCCCGAGGAGCAGATTAATGTCCTTCTACTAATTTAAAAGAAAGAAAACTGTAATTCATTCTTCTAATCTGGTGCAGCATAGGAAACATACAAATCATTCCGAGGAATGATTCACATATTATCCTATTGAGCTAATTAGATTAATGAATTATGGATTTATTTCCATAATCAAATATAGAAGATATTCAACCCATTTGTAAAAGCAGGTTGATTATCTAACTATTCTTAGATTACAGAAATAAGTTTTAAAATATAAATAAAGCGCTAATCTACATTAACAGATCTTTCCCCTACCTCAAAAAGGAACTAAGGTAGGGTTTAGATTATTCTGGGATCTAGACTCCTAGGGACTACAGAAAAGTAAAGGTGGCCAAGCCCCACCAACAATAAACCTAGGCTCTAAGCCTACGCGAAAGTAGAATTAAATATAACTGCTTAGGATCTTCAGGCTCCGAGTCTTCTATGGAATTTCAAAAAGGAACATCCTCCTGATAGAGGATATTACTTTTTGGAGCCCCATTTGCATGTATAAGTAGCTATCCTTAATTCTTTTACAGTATCACGACATTTTACAGACTCAATCTATATACAACAATCTAGAAAATAAAAACTTTACATTTTTTTAGTACATCAGATCCTAAGAACATTCTAATTTGTAGATAAATAAAAGCAGGAAAATTAGAGCAGTTATGTAATTATGCAGGTTATGAGTGTGTTGTGTACAGTTATAAATGCAGGAAAGTAAAGACAGAAAAGTAAAGTACACGGCTCTCACTTTTTTGACTCCGCTCTCTAGTGTACAGATAAGAAAATAAATATGCATGCTTATGCAGTACAGAAAATTAAGCAATCACACATAGGTGCCCTCTAGGCAAGACACCTGCAAACAAACCACAACAAACCACCGGCCTAGCCTAGGCTAAAGTTGGTAGTCCTAGCAAGCATCTAAGTGTGTGAAAGAGGTCGTGTGGCTTGGATAGGTCCTATAGGAATTATTGTTCAAATTACATGCATTATTAAAGTTTATTTATTAGAGGCCAAATGGGAATTTAATTGAAGTTTAAGTAGAGTGTATTTGAATTTTGAATTAGTTTTGTTTTTGAAGTTAAAGTTGTTTTATTTAGTTATAAAGAACTTATAGATTGATAATTTCCTAAGTGTAGGAAATTATCAATTTATAAGTCCTAGGACATCCAGAACGAACACCCATCTTATATGGAAGGCAGATATTTATTCTGAGAGTCCCTAAAGTTTTATTAGAGAAAGACAAAGGGACCTTATGAATGCAATACCACGTGCCCTCTCGAAGGAATCTAGCACGTCGTATAAGGTCGGTGTATTATTATAGTTGTTTGAAGATCTTCAAATCCAAATAAATTAGTGCCCTCCTAAACGGAATCGTACACAACACATAGGAAATCTTTTGATTATTTAAATGTATTAAAGGTCTTTGAAAATCAAAATGCCTAAAGCCCCCCAAAAGGAATCAAGCTTTAGGCATAAAAGTCCTTAATTTATTTAATCTAAATTAATTATCAAATTTGATTGATTAAGATAAATCTTAATCAATCAGATTATCAAACTAATTTAGTTTAAATAAATTAGAATTTAATTTAAAATTTAATGGATTTTATTATAATATTCAGAATTTTGATTATTTATTGAATTGTTAATGATTTGAAATTGATTTAGAAATTGATTTTAATCGTTGGTTGAATACCACCTTTGTTTCTCACCGAGGCCGTGAAGTTTATTTCACCTTTCTTCGGGCTAAGCTAATAGCCTCGTAGGCCTGGGTTACCCAGTGGTACCTCGTATAATTAAGCGACTTGAGTTGATTAAGAATTAAAAGTTAATGAATTTTATTTACAAGTTTTTGATTGCTGGTTTTAAGAGTTAGTTTAACAAATCTGGAGTTTTAAAGCAATTTTGAATTTTTGGAATTTTTGGAATATTTTAATCATTTAATAAATGGGTCAGAAATTGAATTTTTATATAAGGGTGTTTTCTGGAAAGTTAGCATTTTATTAAAATATTAGATCTTAAGACGATCAGTTAGAAGGTATGCTGAAATTGGATTTTTTTGGATTTAGTTATAAATGTTTGAAGTTTTAAACTAGTTTTGACCTATAGTTGACCAATATGTTGACTTTTCAGATTTAATGGTTTTCTGGAACTTTTACATTTTTAATAAATAATAGACATTATTATGAGTTGAATTCAACTGAGTTTGATTGATTTGGATTTTTCTTGAATTAGTTATTAATTTTTGAAGTTTTGACTATTTATTGAAATTTTTGAAATTGTTTAATTAAATGACCTTTTCATGGTTTTGCTCCAAATGAGTTCTCAACTCCTTGAAATTAGCTCCAAAGGTCAAGGATGACCTAAGGAGAGATCCCCAAGTGTTTGGGAATTTATTGGAATTTTTAAAAATTATTAATTAATTAAATTAATTAAATAATAAATTTTACTTAAAATTAAATAAAGCTTTAGTTTGCTGTCTAATATATTTGGTTTTATTTTTCATTGGTTAAGAATTTAATTTTGGTCAATTAGAGGTATTATTTGTATTTTTTGAATTTAAATTTGATTTATTACATTTTTTAGAAGTTTTGAGAGCTTAATTAAGGGTTAATTTACTTTAATGACATTTGGACCTTGAATTTTAATTTTTGAATGATTGTGAATTCATTTTATGGTTGATTAGGGCTTATTGATATTGATTTAGATTTTATGGAATTTTTTTTGGTTTATTTGAAATTATCAAAATAAAAGAAAAAGATCCTTAATCTACTAGTTGTTATAAGGTCAATTAATATCAAATCGAAGTGTATTTAATTAAAAGGTACATGACACTAATTCTCTAAGTTTGAGTTTCATCCCAAAAGGTATATGTGTAGTCCTTCCTAGATTGATCTAAGTTGACTAAGACCAAGTCCTTATTTATTGTCCTTATCGTCACTAGGTTATAGGATTGAAATCAATATCTTCTAACCCTTGGACACTAATTACAAACATACCAAAGCAATCAAGAACAAAATAGAAGTGCACCTAATGTTCTATGGAAGGATTTTATAATAAATTATTTAGTTATAGATCATATGACAATCTATGAACCTAAATAATTTATTATAAGAGTATAGATGTATCAAATTAAATTGAAATGATTAGGTAACATGTATAAACATATCCCAAATCAAAGTCAACTCAATTTGATAGGATAATCATGTATAGGTCGGCAATTAGTAACTTAGGTTAATATGACATTGGAAATAGATTTTAATTGAATTATACATGATTATCATCTAAACTCAATTTCAATGAAAGGATGACTTTACATTGGTCCCATAGAATTCTAACATGCTTGAATTGAATTTAAGTTAAATTATTAATGAACTTCCAAAAATTTCAATCAAATCTTGATCTAAGTTTTGTAAATTCATAAACTAAGTAATATTGCATCCAAATGGCTTAAGAAAATTACAGTAACTCAACCCTAGGCTCTATTAGGTCTCTGCCAAATTTCAGCCAAAAATAGTTTATATATTTTTATTTAAAAATAATATGATATTTTCTGTATACCTGAAATTATTAACACAATATTAGTCAAAATAATTTTTATTTATTTTTAAAATATAGTGCTTAGAAATACGAACAAAACAAACCCAAGAACTCCAAAATTGGATCAGAAATGAAATTCTGATCAAATTTTGAAGTTCCGAGTATTTTAAATAGGTGGCGGTCAAGAGGGACCCACCACTAATCCAGCGCGGCAATGATCTGCGCCATCAGATCAATCATAGAGGAGATCGGACGGTTGAGATCTAAGCCGCGGTATCAAACTCGATCCAGAATGATCGGACGGCGGATCCAATCCCCGCGGTTTGGATCAATGGCCAGGATTTAGCCCACTGATGATATGATCGAGCCAGGGTTTTAATGGAACATAATAACCCGTGGATCGGGTCTGATCGTAGCTGTTGATCTAAACAGATTAGATCCAATGGCCAGTGACCCGCCTTCTTCCTCCAGCCAAAATTGAGAACCCTAAGCTCGTTTTTTATTTCATTTTCTCTAGATAAACTATGAAATCAATTTAAACTTCAGAAAGAGATAGAACAGGGTCCAAGGAAGAGTGGGGAGTACTCTTCTAAGCCATTGATGCAATACTTTGTGAGTTAATTAAAAATCTATGAAACAAACTAGGGTTTAAGATTTATTACCAAAAGATGGATCGATTTGGTTGATTTTATCATGGATGAACTTGTAGACTTTCCACGTGTTGATCTCCTTCAGGCTTCAAGTTTGGAGGATCACTGGAAACGGAGTTAAGGAAGTTTGAACGGAGATGTCTCTCGGTCAACCGCTGATCTCGCCGCCGGTAGCTTCGAAACGCTGAGGATCAATGGCAAAATGGAGGTTGAGCTCTAGGAAACTAGAAAGAACTCTGAAGAGCTCTGGGGATGCACTGGAATCAGGAATAGCTTGGAATGGGCTCTCCCCGTCCCCTTACTCTATTCCAGGTGCTGGAGCCGAAAGCAAGGGTTGGGATCGCTCAGGGAGGATGCTGGGATGGAGGACATGTGTCTCCAGCCGTTAGAAGAGTAGGGGATCGTGCTTCCTCAGATGAAAATGACTCCAAGTCCCTCTCACATGGAGGGGACCACTAGGTGGGTAGCTCGGGTCTAGGGAGCGTGCCAGCAGCTGGGGGAAGTCGGGCTAGCTTCAGAGAAGCTTCTGGAGTTGAGTGAGGGAGCTGGACTGGCCTGGGCTAGAGTGGTTAAAGTGGTTTGGTTGGGTTGAGCGAATAAGCCCATTTGAGCTCTTGAATGGGCTAGGGAGCAAGCCAAGGCCTGGGTTGGGTTGGGTTGAGTCCAGAGATGCTTCAGGGATCACTCCTATGAGCCAAATGGATTTGGATCAGGGTAGGGATTTGAATTTGAGGGAGTTGACCGTGGGAACTGATTTGAGGCTCCATAGACCATTTTGACTGGTCAACAGGTCATAAGGTGTTGAGTTGGCAACAAGGCAGGTTGTAGGATCCCGTCCAATGGCTGGATGGGCCTAACTTGGGTTGGGTTCATTGGTTTGAAAGGTTTGACCATAAAAATGGTCCCTTAAATCTTAGGTTGACTAACTTGACCAGTCAATCCAGTTAAAGGTTGATGAGGTGGCACCTAGGTAGTCCCAATAAAGTGGTTAATTGGACTAGAGAATGGTTGAAGCTTGGGGGTTGGTGTTTGAGATAAAGCCCAAGGGTCTAAAAAATTTCAAATAGGTTTCATTGAGTTTACTAAGTCAAACTCAATATGGTTTGACTCCAAACAAGTTTGAATAAACTTGACTCAAGTTTAAATGCTGGTTTAGGAGCTTGAATGGGTTAGATAGCCCAAATGGGTTGAAATGACCCATTAAGGGCTTTAAGGGACTCTTGGGTTAACTAGGTTGATTGGGTCAACCATGTTGATTTAGGGTGTGGGTATGGGCTGGATAGATTTGATTAAACATTCAAAGTCTGGTGAGGGTGATTTTAGGATTTTAAAAGGTTGTTAAGGTTAAAAGGGCTTAGTGGACCCTTAATGGGCCATTAAGCCAAAACTGGTTGACTTGGTCAACCAGTTGTGTTCAGGGTCTGGAAATAGGCTCAACAAATTTAGAATGTCATTTTGAGTCTATTGGATATGGTCCCAGAGTCTAGGGAGGTCATTTGATTCAAAACACCTATTTGGACCCTTAAAGGGCATCTTGGGTCAAACCTGTTGATTTGGTCAACCAGGTTGATCCAGGGGTTGGGGATGGGTCTAACAGGTTTGAAATGACATTTGAAACTTGTTGGAGGTGGTTGCATTAAATTTGGAGTTCATTTTATTTGAAATCCACGTTTAAGCCCCATAGGGGTATTTTGGTCATTTTGGGCTCATGACCACTAGGGGTTGAAATGAGTCCATAAAAATGCATTTTATTGATCAACATATCAGGATTAATGGTCTGGAAGTGATTGCAGGCTTTGTTGAAGGTTCCAAGGTCAAGATCTTCTAAGTGATAGGCCTAGTGGCATAGGCTATAAATATTTGAAGGTTTTACAGCCTTTGGAATCTGATTTAGTTTCTGGGGTTAGAGACCTCAGAATGGACTCAAATTTGGAGGGTTTCCTCTAGAGACATATCCCATAAGTATGAAACTAACAGACCCTAAATCAAAGGTTATTTGACAGGGTTTTGAAGTAATTGAAAATTTACTGGAAAAGGCTTTTAGGACCGAGCCTTTGGACTTTGGGAGTCTGAATTGTTGGATTTAAATTGAGTTTTGGATCTGAATGATTAAGTTTGAGTTACCAAAATCATTTATGATCATTGGGAGAATCATAAGTGTCTGAGTGGGATTGAATTTGAATTAGTTTCATGATCCCATTAGAGACATCATACAAAAATGAGGTCAACAAATGGACCCCCAACATGTGTGATGAACTCTAAGAGTAAATCACATATATTGGCGTTGAGTGAGGTAGATCAATTGAATTTAGGAATTGGAAACTTGATTGAAAGATTGATTTTCATCAAATAAGAAAGTTGACCTAAATGAGAGATCGATTCTCAAAGAGATGAGATTTAAAACCTTAAATGAGATATTGATTCCCAAATAAATGAGATTTAAAACCTTAAATGAGAGATTGACTCCCAAATAAAGGTGGATATTGAAACGGGGAAATCGATTCCCGAGTAAGCAGACATCAGGACCTAACCGATTATCGATTATTGAAAATGTTTGATTTTAAACCTTGACTGGAAGATCGATTTCCAGACAAAGCCAAAATCAAAACAGGAGATCGATTCCCAAATAAGCAGGCATCAGGACCTGACCGATAGATCGATTATCAGACAGGTTTGATTTTGAACCTTAACTGGAAGATCAATTTCCAGACAAAGCCAAAATCAAAATGGGAGATCAATTCCCGAATAAGCAGGCATCATGACCTAACCGATAGATCAATTATCGAAAAGGTTTGATTTTGAACCTTGATTGGAAGATCGATTTTTAGACAAAGCCAAAATTGAAACGGGAGATCGATTCCCAAATAAGAAGGCTTCAGGACCTAACCGATAGATCGATTATCGGAAAGGTTTGATTTTGAACCTTGACTGGAAGATCGATTTCCAGACAAAGCCAAAATAGAAACAGGAGATCGATTCCTGAATAAGCAGGCATCAGGACCTAATCGATAGATCGATTATCGAAAAGGTTTGATTTTGAACCTTGACTGGAAGATCGATTTCCAGACAAAGCCAAAATCGAAACTGGAGATTGATTCCCGAATAAGCAGGCATCAGGACCTAACCGATAGATCGATTATAGGAAAGGTTTGATTTTGAACCTTGACTGGAAGATCAATTTCCAGAAAAAGCCAAAATCAAAATGGGAGATCGATTCCCGAATAAGCAGGCATAAGGACCTAACCAATAGATCGATTATCGGAAAGGTTTGATTTTGAACCTTAACTGGAAGATCGATTTCCAGACAAAGCCAAAATCAAAACGGGAGATTGATTCCCAAATAAGCAGGCATCAGGACCTAACCGATAGATCGATTATCGAAAATGTTTGATTTTGAACCTTGACTAGAAGATCGATTTCCAGAAAAAGCCAAAATCGAAACGGGAGATCGATTCCCGAATAAGCAGGCATGAGGACCTAATCGATAGATCGATTATCGGAAAGGTTTGATTTTGAACCTTGACTGGAAGATCGATTTCCAGACAAAGCAAAAATCAAAACGGGAGATCAATTTTCGAATGAGCGGATTTAGAAATCAAACTATTAGCAAAATACGAGAAATTTGAATAATCTTGTTCAAAAGATGATATCAGCGTTGGAAACTTCAAAATTTTATTTCGTTGCAATGTTTATCAAATACATTAAATGTCATAATATCTCTTAAGATATCATCCATTGATAGGCAACATAGGATGATTGCCTTTACAATCTATGAGCTGATAAGATCCTCCTTGGTAGACTTTCTCCACTACAAAAGGTCCTTCTGTTGGCTCGAATTTGCCTCCTATCTTACGATGAGATAAGATGGGTCTTCGAAGAACTAGTACCAAGTCTCCTACTTGAAAAGTTCTTGGTCTAACCAATTTATCGTGGGCCTGTATCATTTTAGCTTTATATAACTCGAGATTCTGTTGAGCCTGTAAACGCTTCTCTTCTAAACCTTCAAGTTCTTCTAGTATGAGTTTTGCATTCTGTTTTGTAGTGATCTTGTAGTTTACTGCAACTCTGAGCGAGGGCAGTTGAACTTCTAAAGGAATGACTGCTTCTGAACCAAAAACTAAAGCGAACGGCGTAGATTGAGTTGGAGTTTTATATGTGGTACGATATGCCCATAAAGCTTCAACCAACTTCTCATGCCTTTGACACTTATTGTCGTCTAAAGTCTTATTTAAGATTTGAATCAGAGTTTTGTTGAAGGCCTCCACCAATCCATTTTCCCGTGGGTAATAGATGGTGGAATATCTCCAATCAATGTTATGTCGTCTGGCAAAGCTGTTAATTTAAGTACTCCTGAATGAAGGACCTTTATCCGAGATGATCCAACGAGGGACACCGAATCGGTACACGACATTCTCTTTGAAAAAATTTAGAACTTCCTGAGCTTTAACTTCTCTCAAAGGAACAGCCTCTGCCCATTTGGAAAAGTAATCTATAGCTGCTAGAATGAATCTATGACCTCTGGAGGATGGAGGATCTATCAGACCAATGATGTCGGTGCCCCAGCTTTCGAAAGGCCATGAAGCGATGGTTGGATGTAGGACATTTGGGGGTTGATGAAGAACTACACCATGCACTTGACATTGATGACAGTGACATGCAATTTTCATACAGTCATCTATCATTGACGGCCAATAGTATCCCATTCATTTGATTTTCATTTTCATCTTCGGACCAGATTGATGTGCACCACATAAACCAGTATGCACTTCTTCCATGATCTTCTGTGCTTCTGATTTATTCAAACATCGCAACCACATCTGATCGAACGATCTTCTGTATAGGGTATTATTAATCAAACTATAGGATTGTGATCTTCTCTTGATCTGATCTGCTGCTGATTTCTTCTAAGGGAGCTTATTTTCTTGCAAGTATTCGATGAACGGTTTTCTCCAATCTAAACCTTCATCGTTTACAGCCGAAACAATTTTCACCTCAGTTGAACATTCACTGCTTATGTGTTCAAGATCTATAGGAGAAAGGACTTGTCGGCCTTGCACTTCCACCGGGATTGAATCTTCTTCAAAGCATGCAAGCATTTTTGCTAGTTTAGCAAGTACGTCCGCTGTAGAATTCTTTCCTTGGGGAATTCCGTATAATGTCACATTCAGGATCTTTTCCAAAAGATACATTGCATACCAATGGTAAGGGATCAAAGTATCTTTTAATACTTTAAAGATTCCCGCTATTTGATTGATAATGAGCTGTGAATCTCCAAAAATCTTGATCTCTTCGATTTTGTTCAAAACAGTTAATTCTAAACCGGTTATCAAGGCTTCATATTCAGCTTCGTTATTGGTACGTGGTTCTGACAGATGATACGAGTAATACATGATACCTCTATCGGGTGTAACGAACACTATACCAGTTCCTGCCTGACTAGGTAAAGTTTCATCTGATTCTCCTTGTTGAATAGAAGCATCACCGTCAAAATAGAATTCCCAGGTGAACTTTTTGTTTGTTTTGAATTCCATGACTTGTTCATCTGGTAGTTCATCATTTATCGGGCAATCATCCTCAACAGGATGAGCTGCTAAGAAATTTGCTACTGCCTGTTCTTTGACTGCTCGTAGGGGAATAAATGTGATATCAAATTGTGAAGTATCATTGACCAGCAAGCTAATCTCCCTGATAATGTAGGTCGAGTCATCAGAAACTATAGAGGATTTATTCGGGATATGTGATTTACTTTGTGAGAAAGCATTTAGTGCCTTAACTTCTGAGCGGCAAAGATTAATGCCAAACAATGTTTCTCGATCGGAGGATAATTTACTTTGGTGGGAAGTAAACGTATACTCAGATAGTACTGTGCATTCTCTTTTCCTTTCTCATTAGATTGAGATAATAAGGTGCCAAGAGTTTCACTTAAAGCTGTCGTATACAAAATCATCGGTTTCCCTGGTAAAGGAGCTGTAAGCACTGGAGGACTCATGAAATACTGTTTTATACTATCGAATGCTTTCTTGCAGTTTTGATCCCATTTGAACGGAGCATCTTTCTTGCACAATGCTGCAAAAGGTTGGCATCTGCTGAAAGATTTGATATAAATCTCCAAAAGTATGCTAATCGGTCTTGAAAGGATCTCAGTTGGGTGAGTGTTTTGGGAGGTGGCATTTCTAGTATCGCTTTGATCTTAGTCGGATCAATTTCGATTCCACAATGTCGAACCACAAAACCCAAGAATTTCCCTGAAGTGACACCAAAGGCACACTTTAAAGGATTCATTTTCAGATCCTACTTTCGTATTCTTTGAAATACAATCCTTAAGTCATATAAATGATCAGTTATTTCGACACTCTTAACGACTAGATCATCGACATAACATTCCACTTGATTATGGGTAAGTTCGTAAAAAATCCTCGTCATTGCCCTTTGATAAGTTGCTCCTGCATTCTTTAGACCGAAAGGCATAACATTATAATAGTAAACCCTTATCGGTGTTCTGAATGCGGTATACTTCTCATCTTTGGGATCTATTCTAATTTGGTTGTATCCATATGAGCCGTCCATAAAGGAGAATACCGCGTAAGAGGAAGCGATATCTACCATGAGTTCCAGTATCGGAAGCGGGAACTCATCTTTAGAACATGCTTTGTTCAGATCTCTGAAATCGATATAAACGCGTATCTGTCTGTTCTTTTTCTTAACTAGCACGACGCTAGCTAACCAGGTCGGATATTTTTCCTTTCTAATAAAGCCCGCATCGATTAATTTCTTCACTTCCACGATGACCAACTGCTCGATGTCGAGTCACATTCGCCAAGGTGCTTGTTTGACTGGAAATGTTTCTAATTGAACTGTTAATTTATGAACTGCTACATCTGGGGATAACCCGGGCATCTCTTCGTAGCTCCAAGCAAAACAGTCATTAAATTCAGATAGAAGTTGAATCATGTCATTTGTCTCGTCCTCATTTAACAGAGAACTGATGAAAATCGGATGAGGGTCTTCTTCAGTGCCCAGATTTATTTCTCTAAGATCATCGATCGTAGATCTAATTTCTTCCTCAAGTTCTGGGGGTGCTTCTCAATTTTGAAAATCATCGAGATCGTCTAAAGTTTCTAAATAGAGTTCGTTAAAGGATTTAATGTTCGCTGAGAAGATACTATCATATTCAAAATTATTGGAAATTACTAAATAGTATTCATCGTCATCGAACGAACATAGAGTAGTGAAGCCAACACCTCATCTTGAAAGTTGTTTGTATTTTTTATTCCATAGGTGTCCATTTCAATGGCGTTAAACCTTGTTTAGCAAATCTATTTACAACATTCGAATACCAATCAAAAGGCAATTCTAATATCTCATCCATAAAAGGATCAGTGAGGGTTACATCAGTCTCTGGGGGTTACTGGTAGAAGGTATGAAATTATTAGCTTTGGTTTTGGGGTTTAGAGGAAGAGAAGCTTTCACTTCCAACCTCTTTATATCGTTCTAGGATAAAGGGGTGAGGATAATATTTTCCACATACTTATTTAATCTCTCCATGGTAGATAGATCCGAATTATCTTCCCTAATGACTTGGACCCTTTCCTCATCACTACCAGTTTCTATAGAAATCTCAAATTTTGGCTTATTTAAAAATTTCTTATATTCTACAACCTGTAAGTCTTTCTCAAGCATATATAATTCGTCCTCCGAACTGGATTCCAAATCAATATGAATTGCAGGTTCCCTTATTTGTGTGTTTTGAGTAACATTCTCACGCATTTCTCTATTTTGCCATATTTGACCTCTCCCTCTAGACCATTGTGCCATTCTACCACCTCTTTGTGAGAGAGGGGCAGGTGACCAATGAACATCGTGTTCGAGGTCGGGATGTTGTTCTTTTTCCTTTTCTTCTTCTTCTTCTTTTTCTTTTTATTTCTCTTTTCTTTCTTTCACTCCTTTTATTTCTACTTCAGCCAATTTGAGATTTTTAGAGAAGACTATCTACTTTTTAGGCAGATAATATGAAGCATCTTCGTATATACCGACTTTGTGAATAAAAAAGGGTTACAAATCACCTTTAATGCAGTGTTCTACTCCGTCTTGGGAGAACTTGATACACTGATGTAAGGAGGAAGGCACCATTATATATTCATGAAGACAGGGTCTACCTAGGAGAGCGTTAAAAGAAGTTTCAAAATCTATTATATGGAATTTGGCTTCGGTTTTGAAGGTTTCTAAATCTAAAAGAAGGGTTATTGAACCTAAGGCCCTCTCTGCCTTCTCGTTGAATCCTCGTAGCATCATCTTGTCGGAACTGAGTTTACGAGTATCAACCCTTAGATATGCGAGAGTTTTGAGCGCCATGATGTTGACCGATGCACCCGGATCGACGAGCACACGAGATACTTTGAAATTGTCAATATTTACTGATATATACAACAGACGATTATGATATGCTGTTCCTAATAACAGATCTTCATCTGAGAATGTGACACCGGGAACCTCTTTGAAATATAACGCTTCTTTGTCCGACTACGTGGAAGCTAATTGAGCCATACAAATCTCTGGATTGAGGAAAGGTTTAACTAAAGCCTCCCTCATTTCTTTGGAAAGAACCAGAGCGTCGTAGATACTCAATTTTGCTGGCAGTTTTCTAAGATGCGCTAAAACGTTATAATCGACCTTCGAAATATCAGTATTCTCTAATTCTGATTCTTGAACTGGTTGTGGTTGATTAACAGGTTTAGGGTTATCTTTAACTTGCTTCTCCTTCCCAGTAGATGCAAGTCGTGGAGGTAAAACTTTACCACTACGAAGATTGACTTGCACTACTTCTTCGGATAAAGCATCCTCAGTAGCCTTTGTCTGTTGATCATTGATCGTTGTCTGAACTTCCTCTAGTGGTGTATCTGAGTCGGATAGTTCTAATTCTATATTATTGGGATCACCCTCAACATCGAGAATAGAGGAGTCACTATCGTAATAGAATTGAAACTGTTCATCTGTTTCATTCGTATTTATGTCTGGAGGATTGTTTTCATTATCGTTTGTATTATGATTGGGATATTCATCAGCAAAAATGAACATGATATACGCAGAATCTTTTTACATTGATTTCTTAATCCCAGGAGGGACAAAATAAAAGTCATACAAAGTTAAGGGTTTGAGCAACACATGCTCGCCATTTTCAGAAATCACTAACTTATCAGAACTCAACTCTGTCTCCTTCCTCTGCTCCTTCTCTGGGACTATGAGAGCTTGATCAACTTGTACTCTTTTAGGCTCTATGATTGGAGCCTTATTCTTCTCTTTCTCACGAACTACTGGATCAACCGGGAGGGGATTCTTAATCTTCGGAGATTCCTGACAAGAAGAATGATAGAGTTTATTAAGGATCTTTTTAGAAGAATGAGATAAAGCTATATCCCACTCGTTATCGGATTTTAAGATAGAGTGAGGTACATAAGGCTCACCAAATATACACTTAGCATATCCTTGACTCGGATTCACTAAGTACTATTTGGGTATCACAACCGTACCATCCTTATAGTTTCTATCCAACCATTATTTAAAAGTTATGCAATCCTCTATCTCATGCCCTAACATCCGATGATAAGGACAGAAGTTTGGTTGCCCTACTTTAGCAGCTTCTTTCGGTCTCCTGGATTTAGGTAGTTTGAATCCTGGCTTCTTGACTAAACTCTTGAAAATTTTCCTGATTGCTTCTAGCTTAAAAGGATAAACCTTATTGATAAAGAAATCAAACTTTTTTTTTTGTTCTTGAGTTAGTTGAGGTCGGGGTCTAGCCTGCTGATCACCCTGAGGTCTGTTATACTGCTGATACTGAGGAGGCCGAGGGAGATTCTCTGATTGAATTTGCATTGGTTGTTTCCCTTTATCTATTGCAGATACTGTCCCTGACTTCTTTCTAGCACCTTCTGGGGTTTCAATTTCTTCATCTCTAAAGAAGCTGAATCTTTTGAGAATGGAAGCTGAGAAGCTTCCTCTTGGAGGTTAGAAGCTTTGTTTAAGAGTTTCCCAAAGGTTTTAATTGTAAAACCTTTAAGTAGGAAGGCAACTGGATCGTGAATATTTTTCAGGAGAATCTCTATAGCGTGTTGTTCTTGCAACTGAGGCTCCCATCTCATACTAAGATTTCTCCATCTCAGGGTATAATCTACTAAATTTTCTCATGGCTTCTGAGTTTCCACTACAAAATCACCAACAGTGATGTGATGTTTTGCACCAGCAAATCGTTTAACAAACATTGCTTCCAAGTCATTAAAGGTATGGACTGACCCGTTGGGCAGTTCAGCATACCAATCAAATGCAATCCCAGATAGACTGCTAACAAATTGCCTGAATAACAGAGCGTCACTACCACCTGCATTACAACAACTGGCTCTGAAATGAGCTAGATGTTGTTTAGGATTCTCGGTTTCATCAAAATTCTAAAAGGAAGGAGGGATGAATCCTTTTGGATAAGGAACCAAGTCATACTCTTCCGAGTAAGGCCTACCCTTTGAAATGGATGAAGTAGTTTGGGCCTTAGCCAATGCTTCTTTTACTTGATGTTCGACCATATTCCTGATGTCTATTGATTGTAGTGACGGTGGCTCTATTTTCATAAGTTTCACTGCTTTCTCAGGTTCTTCAATCCTGACTGCTTTGTTCTTAACATTTAATTGCACTGATTCATCAGGAGAGGATTTTACCTATGTGGGGTAGGAGGATTATTGGCTTGCATGATAGAGATCATTGTCATCATTTCTTCCAGCTTCTTTTCCATCCTAAGTATTTGTTCGTCTTTTTGACTCTGCTGTTCGAAAAGACGATGAGTAGAATCTGCGGTATCATCCTCATCGTCCTCGGCCTTAGCTGGTACTGCTTCTTCTTTGCCTTTCTCCTTCTCTCTTTGCAGAGAAGAACGAGTATCAACCATGTTGATACTACCAACCATTTCATGATACATGTCTTCATCTTCTTATGCTTCTTTTTCATTGATTTGGCAGATACTCTCTTTCAGATGATCCACCATTTCTTCTATTGATCTGTCTCCTACATCCTGTGGGTCGACTGGAGTATATTCTTTAGAAGAGGATAGTTCTACAACACCCTTCCCTTTCTCTGAGTTTTCTTTTGCTATACATTTCTTCAGGTTCATCGGCGCTGTTGGAGTTGGGGTTATTCTGGGCTTCCAAACCCTCTCCCGATTTGATAACGAGGACGACTGATTTGGAAATTTCAATCTTCTCCTATCAAAACCAGAAGACGATTCGCTGCCCTTAGAAAGATATCGATCATCCCTTAATGGATGCCGGGCAGGTCAATTAACGTGGATTCTAAGTGGATGATTCCCATAATGATGTGAAGAAGGAGGAGATATGGGATTATACCCTCGTCGGGCTAATGCTCCATATCCCAAGGATTTGATTAGAGTCTTCTGGCTATCCTGATAGTCAAAATTTTGATATCGGTTCCGAGAAGGGAAGCTCTTCAGTTCTCTACGACGGTCTGGTATAACTACCGGTCGGCTAGGACCTGCTCCCTAAAATTGTACTCTTTTCTTTGTAGGAGGAGACTCTCCTCTCCCTCTCCTTGGTTGAGGATGTACCTCAGTATAGATAACATCCTTTACACTTCTCAGAAACTCTGTCTTTGACTAGCCATAACCAGTGGCGCAATCCTAAATCAATCCATTTAGTAAAGTCTTAAATTTTCTCTCCTTTTCGTGAAGAGCAGGGATGATTGGGTCATTCCTGAATGGAGTAGGCAGAGAATGTGCTATGCGCACTACACTCTCTTCTCCAGCAGCAGCAGACAGGGGGTGAAATCTACTACCAGCCAACTGAGGAGAATTGAAAAACACCTCAGTGAATTCAGGAGTTAACTCCTTTGGTGCTTCTGCCACAACAACAACAATAGGATTGTTCTTTAATGCCTCAGCTTTCTTAATTCTTCGCCTCATACGACGGATCATATTGCGGCATTGGGCCTTGGTAATTTCATGTGAGCCCACTTCAAAATTCCTGAATGTTGGGGAGTCAGCAGTGATGGGAGACTTTCCCTTAGCCATGGCAGCTGGCTAAGGGTATGTCAGACGGGTGAAGACCGAAGGTTTAACAGCTACGGGAGCAACTGCATACCCACCTTCTACTTCAATTGGAATAGGAACTGATCGAACTGATTCGACAACGGGAGTCACCATCTCAGTGTGTGGCGCCACGAAAGTAACTTGCACATTCTCGAATCCAGATCCGAACTTAATCTCACTGCCCTCAACAGATTGGGCAGCGGTGATGTTGAAGTTAAAAATCAGTTTTCCAGATATTTTCTGCAATTCAAAGGAGATCCATATAAGTAATTGATTCTTCTGAGTCTATACACTGAATCTGAATGCTGCTGGTTGCACTGACTTGAATGTAGTTGGAGTTTACGATAAGGAAGGAAAATATTGAAGATTTGATAGGAAATGGTCCAATTAAGGACCCACACCAAGAGGATACAATCACACAGTGAAGAGTTGGAATGAATATTCGATTGATGATTTGAAAAGAATCGAGTATTGGATTAAGAAAACACTAAGTAAGGACCCTTGTCCTTAAGAATTTTAAAGTATAAATACAAACAAACATAAGTAGATTAGATTAGAAAGAGGGAAAGGATAGAAATATATAATCTAAAGCCTGATCTCAACGCACTGAGTTAAAATCCAATACAAATGAAAAAGAAAACTCTAAGGTATGCAAATGACATACGAATGACATGTAAATGCGAGACAACAAACGGGCGGCATAGCCCCTACCATACCTTGGACCAAACCTCCGTTTCTGGGTGGATGTCCGCCAGGCTTTTATGAGAAGCTCTGGTAACCATGGGTGATGGCCACTCGCGTGGCCATAATCATGCAAACAGTAGATTGAAAGTAAACATGCAAATGTCATACAAATGACATATAGGTTTGGTCGACTCGATGTAATGGATTCTACACATGTATAAATTAAATAAGAGAAAATCAATTCAATATCAAATCGCAAATCAAAGAAAGAATATCAAAACTTTGGAATAAACATAGAAAAAGACTCAAATAAAATGAGTATAAGAAAATCAAAAGTGACTTTGAATGAAATTTGAAAAAGAATTCTAAGTGACCAAACACACACATGTGACATACAAAATGTAAGACTACAAATGGGCGGCATAACCCCTACCAAACCTAGGACCAAACCTCTGTTTCCGGGTGAACGTCCGCCTGGCTTTTAGAAGAAGCTCTGGTAACCATGGGTGATGGCCACTCGCGTGGCCATAAACATGCAATCAGCGGACTTAAAGTTAACTTGCAAATGTCATACAAATGACATACAGGCTGGGCTGACTCAACTTAAGGAATTTTAGTAGTTGTATAGTTTGAATATAGAACTCAATCGAATTAAATACAATATATGACTAAAAAATAGCGAAATCAAAACAACTCAAGAAAATCTATAAAATGATCCGGTTCACGAGCAAAAATCATAGAAGAAAAAGAAAATCGGTCCGAGAAAACCGAAAATCTACAAAAAGAGAAATCTAAAATACTATGGACTCACTAAGGATACTCAAAAATTAGAAAGGAAACGGACAGCACTTCGGCAGGATGAAGGTCCCACACTGGTACCGACAGTTGACCCATCTGCTTAGCCTCCTAAGAAGACTAAGTGACTCTCAGGCAAAAGTTAAGGACACTCGACTAACTAGACTAAGGAAGTAGAAAACTATACAAAAGAAAATCTCGAGACAGAAAACCAGATCGAAAAGAAAAAAAATCACGCATAAATCAATCACACAAATACAAGCCACGAGACTATACAAATAATCTAAGTAAACAAGAAAAAAAACTGGATGGATTAGAATTTACGTGAAAATTTAATAGCCCAAATATTTAATTAAAATTATATACAATTTTTAGAAATTAATTAGTCTTCATTTGAAATGGAGAGAAAAGTCTGTCCCCATTGGAGTCGCCAGAAAAATCTGTGAGAAAATTTAATTAACTCTCTTTTAATTTTTAAAAATACTTTTTATTTTAAAAATATACATTTATTTATTTATTTATATATAAAACAAAGAGAAGGGGAGAAAGAAAAAAGGAATTATTTTTATTTAAAATAAATTGTATATTTATTTAATTATTTAAAAATAGTTTGCTTTATTTATATTTTGAATGTTCTCTTTCAATCAAATTTGTATAGTCGGATACTAGGCCGTTTCGGAGGACGGACTAGTATCATTCTATTGATTTCAAAGAAGGAGAACTATGATTCACTTTCCTAATAAGATCTAATATAAGAAATATAGGAATAATCCTAAAGGATGATTAATATATTCCATATCTATCTAATTAGACTAATGAATCATTAATTCGCTCAAATAATCAAATATATAGACGATATTTGATTTGCTCGTTAAAGCAAATCAAATACCTATCTATTCCTTGATTATGAAAATGAATTTAAACAAAATTTAGATAAAGCAGGATTTTCAAAGATAAGGTTTTATTTTCTCACACGATTTGATTTATTTATATTTTAGTATTTTCTTTCATTTAAATCCATATAGTTAGACAATATACCACCCCGAGGAGCAGACTAATGTCCTTCTACTAATTTAAAAGAAAGAAACTCTAATTCATTCTTCTAATCCTGTGCAGCATAGGGAACATACAAATCATTCCGAGGAACGATTCGCATATTATCCTATTGAGCTGATTAGATTAATGAATTATGGATTCATTTCCATAATCAAATATAGAATATATTCAACCCATTTGTAAAAGCAGGTTAATTATCTAACTATTCTTTGATTACAGAAATAAGTTTTAAAATATAGATAAAGTGCTAATCTACGTTCACAGATATTTCCCCTACCTCAGAAAGGAACTAAGGTAGGGTTTAGATTATTATTGGATCTAGACTCCCTATAAGGGCAAGCCCATATAGTTAATTACATCTCCTAAGAGAATACTCTCGATTTAAATGAAGACTAATTGATTCTAATATTATATATATATGCAAATTTAACTAAATATTTGGGCTAATTTAAATTTTCACGATTAGGCTTTAGATTATAGAGTTTTGAGTTTAGAAGAGTTAGAATTGATTAGAAAAAAGAATGTGCAGAGAAGAGTGTATACGATCTGGACTTACCACCTGCCTAGAGTGGGCTGCCAGCTAACAATCATAATCACAATAATTCATCGATGATGCAAGAGTTAAGATAGCTCTATCCTAGGAATCAAGGAATTTACTACAGAATCTAAAACAAGTGCAATGAAATATGCTTACAAAAACCAAAAAATATACTCGTATGTGAATGATGTATGAATCAATTGTATATAAAAGAGCTGATTTTATTAATATAAAATTTACATAGTACATCCCAGGGTCTGCAGGAAAGTAAAGGTGGTCAGGCCCCACCGACAACCAACCTAGGTTCTAAGCCTACGAGAAAGTAGAATTAAATATAACTGCTTAGGGTCTTCAGGCTCCAAGTCTTCTATGGAATTCCAAAAAGGAACATCCTCCTGATATAGGATATTACTTTTTGGAGCCCCATTTGCATGTATAAGCTACTATCTTTAATTCTTTTACAGACTCACGATGTTTTACGGACTCAATCTATATACAACAATCTAGAAAATAAAAACTTTACATTTCTTTTTTAGTACATCAGATCCTAAGAACTTTCTAATTTGTAAATAAATAAAAGTAGGAAAATCAGAGCAGTTATGTAATTATGCATGCTATGAGTGTGTTGTGTACAGTTATAAATGCATGAAAGTAAAGACAGAAAAGTAAAGTACACGACCCTCGCTTTATTCACTCCGCTCTTTGGTGTACAGACAAGAAAATAAATATGCATGCTTATGCAGTACAGAAAAGTAAGCAATCACACATAGGTGCCCTCTAGGCAAGACACCCGCAAACAAACCACCGGCCTAGCCTAGGCTAAAGTTGGTAGTCCTAGCAAGCATCTAAGTGTGTGAAAGAGGCCGTGTGGCTTGGATAGGTCCTATAGGAATTATTGTTCAAATTACATGCATTATTAAAGTTTATTTATTAGAGGCCAAATGGGAATTTAATTGAAGTTTAAGTAGAGTGTATTTGAATTTTGAATTATTTTAGTTTTAGAAGTTAAAGTTGTTTTATTTAGTTATAAAGAAATTATAGATTGATAATTCCCTAAGTGCAGGAAATTATCAATTTATAAGTCCTAGGATTTCTAGAACGAACACCCATATTATATGGAAGACAAGTCCCTAAAGTTTTATTAGAGAAAAAGAAAGGGACCTTATGAATGCAATACCACGTGCCCTCCCGAAGGAATCTAGCACGTCATATAAGGTCGGTGTATTATTATAGTTGTTTGAAGATCTCCAAATCGAAATGCATTAGTGCCCTCCTAAAAGGAATCATACATAACACATAGGAAATCTTTTGGTTATTTAAATGTATTAAAGATCTTTGGAAATCAAAATGCCTAAAGCCTTCCAAAAGGAATCAAGCTTTAGGCATAAAAGACCTTAATTTATTTAATCTAAATTAATTATCAAATTTGATTGATTAAGATGAATCTTAATCAATCAGATTATCAAACAAATTTAGTTTAAATAAATTAGAATTTAATTTAAAATTTAATGGATTTTATTATAATATTCAGAATTTTGATTATTTATTGAATTGTTAATGATTTGAAATTGATTTAGAAATTTATTTTAATCGTTTGTTGAATACCACCTTTGTTTCTCACCGAGACCGTGAAGTTTATTTCACCTTCCTTGGGGCTAAGCTAATAGCCTCGTAGGCCTAGGTTACCTAGTGGTACCCGATATAATTAAGCGACTTTAGTTGATTAAGAATTAAAAGTTAACGAATTTTATTTACAAGTGTTTGATTGCTGGTTTTAAGAGTTAGTTTAACAAATCTGGAGTTTTAAAGAAATTTTGAATTCTTGGAATATTTTAATCATTTAATAAAGGGGTCAGATATTGAAGTTTTATTTAAGTGTGTTTTATGTAAATTTAGCATTTTATTAAAATATTAGACCTTAAGATGATCAGTTAAAAGGTAAGTATGCTGAAATTGGATTTTTCTGGATTTAGTTATGAAGGTTTGAAGTTTTAAACTAGTTTTGACCAACAATTGACCAATATGTTGACTTTTGTGATTTAATGATTTTCTAGAAGTTTTACATTTTTAATAAATAATAGACATTATTATGAGTTGAATGCAACTGAGTTTGATTGATTTGGATTTTTCTTGAATTAGTTATGAATTTTTGAAGTTTTGACTATTTATTGAAATTTTTGAAATTGTTTAATTAAAGGGTCTTTTTATGGTATTGCTCCAAATGAGTTCCCAACTCCTTGAAATAAGATCCAAAGGTCAGGGATGACCTAAGGAGGGATCCCCAAGTGTTTGGGAATTTATTGGAATTTTTAATAATTATTAATTAATTAAATCAATTAAATATTAAATTTTACTTAAAATTAAATTAAGCTTTAGTTTGCTGTCCAATCAATTTAGTTTTATTTTTCATTTGCTAAGGATTTAATTATGGTCAATTAGAGGTATTATTTGAATTTTTTAGATTTAAATTTGATTTATTACATTTTTTAGAAATTTTGAGAGCTTAATTAAGGGTTGATTTACTTTAATGACATTTGGACCTTGAATTTTAATTTTTGAATGATTGTGAATTCATTTTATGGTTGATTAGGGCTTATTGAGATTGATTTAGATTTTATGGAATTTTATTTGGTTTATTTGAATTTATCAAAATAAAAGAAAAAGATCCTTAATCTACTAGTTGTTATAAGGTCAATTAATGTCAAATCGAAGTGTATTTGATTAAAAGGTACATGACACTAGTTTTCTAAGTTTGAGTTTCATCCCAAAAGGGATATGTGTAGTCCTTCTTAGATTGATCTAAGTTGTTTAAGACCAAGCCCTTAATTATTGTCCTTAATGTCACTAGGTTATAGGATTGAAATCAATATCTTCTAACCCTTGGACACTAATTACAAACATACCAAAGCAATCATGAACAAAATAGAAGTGCACCTAATGTTCTATGGAAGGATTTTTTAATAAATTATTTAGTTATAGATCATATGACAATCTATGAACCTAAATAATTTATTATAAGAGTATAGATGTATCAAATTAAATTGAAATGATTAGGTAACATGTATGAACATATCCCAAATCAAAGTCAACTCAATTTCATAGGATAATAGTTTATAGGTTGGAAATTAGTAACTTAGGTTAATATGACATTGGAAATAGATTTTAATTGAATTATACATGATTATCATCTAAACTCAATTTCAATGAAAGGATGACTTTACATTGGTCCCATAGAATTCTAACATGCTTGAATTGAATTTAAGTTGAATTATTTATGAACTTCCAAAAATTTAAATCAAATCTTGATCTATGTTTTTGTAAATTCATAAACTAAGTAATATTGCATCCAAATGGCTTAAGAAAGTTACAGTAACTCAACCCTAGGCTCTATTAGGTCTCTGCCAAATTTCAGCCAAAAATAGTTTATATATTTTTATTTAAAAATAATATGAGATTTTTTGTATAACTAAAATTATTAACACAATATTAGTCAAAATATTTTTTATTTATTTTTAAAATATAGTTCTTAGAAATACAAACAAAACAAGTCTAAGAACTCTAAAATTGGATCAGAAATAAAATTCTGATCAAATTTTGAAGTTTTGAGTATTTTTTGAATTAAATCAGATGTTTTAAATGCCTGGTCAAACGGTGGCGGCGACCAGGACACGCGGCGCGCGCGGGGACGTCCACGCAGACGGCGGCGGTCAAGAGGGACCCGCCACAAATCCAGCGCGGCAGTGATCTAGGCCGTCGGATCAATCATAGAGGAGATCGGATGGTTGAGATCCAAGCCGTGGTATCAAACTCAATCCAGAATGATCGGATGGTGGATCCGATCCCCGCGGTTTGGATCAATGGCCAGGATTTAGCCCACTGACGATATGCTCAAGCCAGGGTTTTAACAGAACATAATAACTTGTGGATCGGGTCTGATCGTAGCCGTTGATCTAAACTGATTAGATCCAACGGCCAGTGACCCGTCTTCTTCCTCCAGCCAAAACCATGAGCCCTAAGCTCATTTTTTTATTTTGTTTTCTCCAGATACACCATGAAATCAATTTAAACTTCAGACAGAGATAGAACAGGGTCCAAGGTAGAGCGGGGAGTACTTTTCTAAGCCATTGATGCAATACTTTTGAGTTAATTAAAAAGATAGGAAACAAACTAGGGTTTAAGATTTATTACCAAAAGATGGATCGATTTGGTTGATTTTATCACGGCTGAACTTGTAGACTGTCCACGTGTTGATCTCCTTCAGGCTTCAAGCTTGGAGGATCACTGGAAACGGAGTTAAGGAAGTTTGAACGGAGATGGCTCTCGGTCAACCGCTGATCTCGCCGCCGGTAGCTTCGAAATGCCGAGGATCGATGGGAAAATGGAGGTTAAGCTCTAGGAAACTTGAATGAACTCTCAAGAGCTCTAGGAATGAACTAGAATCAGTAATAGCTTGGAATGAGCTCTCCCCATCTCTTACCCTATTCCAGGTGCTGGAGCCTAAAGCAATGGTTGGGATTGCTCAGGGAGAATGCTGGGATGGAGGACATGTTTCTCTGGCCATTAGAAGAGTAGGGGATCATGGTGCCTCAGGTGAAAATGACTCTAAGTCCCTCTCACATGGAGGGGACCACTAGGCGGGTAGCTCGGATCTAGGGAGCATGCCAACAGCTGGGGGAAGTTGGGCTAGCTTCAGAGAAGCTTTTGGAGTCGAGTGAGGGAGCTGGATGAGCCCATGCCGGAGTGGGTAAAGTGGTTTGGTCGGGTTGAGCGAATGAGCCCTTTTGAGCTCTTGAACGAGCTAGGGAGAAAGCCAGGGCCTGGGTTGGGTTGGGTTGAGTCCAGAGATGCTTCAGGGATCACTCCTATGAGCCAAATGGACTTGGATCAGGGTAGGGATTTGAATTTGAGGGAGTTGACCATGGGAATTGATTTGAGGCTCCATTGACCATTTTGACCGATCAACAGGTCATAACGTGTTGAGTTGCAACAAGGCAGGCTGTAGGGTCCCCTCTAATGGATGGATGGGCCTAACTTGAGTTGGGTTAATTGGTTTGAAAGGTTTGACCATAAAAATGGTCCCTTAAATCTTAGGTTGACTGATTTGAAAAGTCAATCCAGTCAAAGGTTGATGAGGTGGCACCTAGGTAGTCCCAATGAAGTGGTTAATTGGACTAGAGAAGGGTTGAAGCTTGGGGGTTGGAGTTTGAGATAAAGCCCAAGGGTCTAAAACATTTCAAATAGGTTTCATTGAGTTGACTAAGTCAAACTCAATATGGTTTGACTCCAAACAAGTTTGAATAGACTTGACTCAAGTTTAGATGCTGGTTTGGGAGCATTAATGGGTTAGATAGCCCAAATGGGTTGAAATGACCCATTAAGCGCTTTAAGGGACTCTTGGGTTAATTAGGTTGATTGGGTCAACCATGTTGACCCAGGGTGTGGGTCTGGGCTGGACAGATTTGATTAAACATTCAAAGTCTGGTGAGAGTGATTTTAGGATTTTAAAAGGCTGTTAGGGTCAAAAGGGCTTAATGGGCCCTTAATGGGCCATTAAGCCAAAACTGATTGACTTGGTCAACCAGTTGGGTTCAAGGTCTGTAAATAGTCTCAACAGATTTAGAATGTCATTTTGAGTCTATTGGATATGGTCCCATAGTCTAGGGAGGTCATTTGATTCAAAACACCTATTTGGACCCTTAAAGGGCATTTTGGGTCAAACATGTTGACTTGGTCAACTAGGTAGATCCAGGGTTAGGGATGGGTCTAACAAGTTTGAAATGACATTTGAAACTTGCTGGAGGTGGTTTCATTCAATTTGGATTTCATTTTATTTGAAATCCACATTTATGCCCCATAGGGGTATTTTGGTCATTTTGGGCTCATGACCACTAGGGGATGAAATGAGCCCATAAAAATGCATTTTATTGATCAATATATCAAGATTAATGGTATGGAAGTGATTGCAGGCTTTGGTGAAGGCTCCAAGGTCAAGATCTTCTAAGTGACAGGCTGTAAATATTTGAAGGTTTTACAGCCTTTGGAATCTGATTTAGTTTCTGGGGTTAGAGACCTCAGAATGTACTCAAATTTGGAGGGTTTCCTTTAGAGACATGTCCCATCAGTATGAAACTAACAGACCCTAAATCAGAGGTCATTTGACAGGGTTTTGAAGTATTTGAAAATTCACTGGAAAAGGCTTTTAGGACTAAGCCTTTGGACTTTGGGTTTGAGTCTGAATTGTTGGATTTGAATTGAGTTTTGGATCTGAATGATTAAGTTTGAGTTACCCAAATCATTTATGATCATTGGGATGATCATAAGTGTCTGAGTGGGATTGAATTTGAATTGGTTTCAGGATCCCATTAGAGACCTCATACAAAAATGAGGTCAACAATGAATTATTTGAAGTTTCTAAGAAAATTCACAATGTATATAGGAAACTAAAAACGTTGCATGCTAATCTAAATTTTGAGTATCTAATTCTATAAAAAAGAAAATGAAAATTTGAGGAATGATCATGAAAACATAGATAACAATCACATGGCTTTGCTAGATGAATTTAATTATTTGAATAAGAAGCATGATTTATTGAAAACATCTTATAATGAACTTGAAAATGATTTTAAGGTATTTATAGCTGAATCAAATCAGAGAGAACAAGATTTAAAAATTAAAAATTTAATTTTTGAAAATGCAAATTTATGTTTATAAGAAAAGTTGAAAGCTTTTGAGAAAAATGAAATTCCACCCACAATTGAATAGTTTTACAACTCTGATCAAAATCTTACAAGTTCAGAACCTAGGAAAAGATATTATAACTAATATAAATTTATAAATCATTTTTTTGGTGTTAAATATTTTTCAAGTGGAATGATGGGGCATATTTCTCATACTTACATTATTCATAATAAAACACATTTAGTGTAGAGATTTAAGATGCATAAACCACAACATATCAAACAAGCATCTGGATTATCAGTGTCAAGAAGTGAACTCAAAATTATTTGGGTTCCTAAGACTAATGTTTGATAATTTTTTAGAGACGCTCTCATACTCATGAGAGGATTTAGTACCTTAACAGCAGATGTTCAAAATATATGATTGAAGATGCAAATCAATTTATATTGATAGATGCCAGGACTAGAGACTAGGTAACAATTGGAGATAACACCACTAAGAGAGTTGTTGGATCAGGTATGATTAATAATACAAAGAATTTTTTGAATGAGAGTGCCTTATTGGTAGAAGGCTTGAAACATAATTTATTAAGTACTAGTCAGCTCTGTGATAAAGGTTTTTATATAATTTTTTTACCTATAAGCTGCATAATAAGCCAAAATGGAGTTAATGTGTTATATGAAAATAGGGTAAATAACGTGTAAATGCTTGATTTAATTAGTGTTAAATATTCTAATACTTTTTATCTAAAAATCATTACTGATGAATTTTGGTTGTCAAATAGAAGACTTTGTCATGCAAACATGAAAAATCTTTGGAAGATTACTCAGAAAGAATTGGTAAGAGGCATACCCAAATTAGAAATCACTAAGGATCATCTTTGTGATGCATGCCAATTAGAAAAATAAGTTAAGTCCTCCTTTTATTCAATCAAAGATCTTAGTATTAGTAAATTCTTAAAAGTACTTTACATGGACCTATTTGGACATGTTAACACTCTAAGTCTAAAAGGAAAAGTTTTTGGTTATGTAATTATTGATAATTTTTTTTAGATTCTCTTGGATTAAATTCTTATCACATAAAATTGAATCATTTGATGAGTTTAAATATTTTTCTACTTAGATTCAGAGGAAGCTATGTTGTAAAATTCTCGCAATTCATAGTAATTATGGTGGATAATTTGAAAATAAAAAAATTGAAATCTTTTATAAAGAGTAAGGAATATATCATAATATTTTAGCACTTAGGTCCCCTCAATAGAATGGTGTTGTTCAAAGAAAGAACATAACTTTAATAAAACCTGTTAGAGCCATGTTGGCTAAATATTCACTTCATAAATATTTTTGGGTTGAAGTGGTTAATACAGCTTGTTATATTCTGAATAGGGTAAACATCATATGTAAATTGAATAAGACACCTTATGACCTTCTCAAGGATAGCAAACCAAACCTCTCATATCTATATGTCTTTGGATGTAAAGTATTCATTCTTAATAATGGTAAAACTCTGTTAAGAATATTTGATCCTAAATCTGATGAGGGAATTTTTTAAGGATATTTGAGTGTTAGAAAATCCTATAGAGTTTTTAACAAAAGGACATTGGTAGTATAGGAGACCACGCATATAGTTATTTTAAGAATTAGATGTTTTTAGATAATCTAAGTTGGAAGAAGAGCATGTTGAAGAGATTTCCCAAGGAATTAAAAAATCAAATCTTGAAGAAAAGGTTGGAATGGAAAATATAATACATAGAGAATGGAAATATTCTAAAAGTCATCCTAAAAAATTTATTTTAGGAGACCCGAGTGAAGGAGTTAGAACTAGACAAGGACTTAACAAAGAAGTGAATCACTCAATATTTATTTCAATGATTGAACCCACTAATGTAAATCAAGAACTTTCTGATTAATTTTGAATTCTAGCAATACAAGAAGAGTTGAATTAATTTATTTAAAATAATATTTGTGAATTGGTAGAAAGACCTAAAAATCAAAGTGTTGTTGGAACTAAGTGGTTTTTCAAAAATAAGAAGAATGATTCAGGTGTAGTGGTTCAAAATAAGACAATATTGGTAACTAAGGGGTACAATCAAATAGAATGAATTGATTTTAAAGAGACGTTTTCCCCTATAAATAGACATGAAGAAATTAGGGTACTTCTAGGATTTATCTGTTTTAAGGGATTTAAACTGTTTCAAATAGATATTGAGAGTGTCTTTCTTAATGGGGTGATAAAAGAAGATGTTTATGTTGAGCAACCACTAGATTTTGAAAATTCATAATTTTTTAATCACGTGTTTAAATTGAAAAAGGTATTATATGGATTAAAATAAGAACTTAGGGCTTGGTATAAAATGCTAATTATATTCATACTTTAAAGATCCTTTGTTAAAGGGAGTGTGGACAACACTCTCTTCTTGAAAAGAGTAAGGGATGACATACTCATTATTTAAATATATGTTGATGATATATTATTTGGATCCACTAATAAAAAATTTTGTGATGATTTTATAAAAATAATGAGTAAAAAAATTAAAATGAGTTTAATGGGAGATTTAAGTTACTTTCTTAGTTTTAACATAAAATAGAAAACGGATGGTGTATTTATTAGTCAATCAAAATATATTAAGGAAATCCTTAAGAAATATATAATGAATAATTCTAAACCAATCAGTATGTTAGTGAGTTCCTTAGTTCAATTAGATAAGGATTCTAAAGGAAAATCTATTGATAAAAAAAATTTAGAGGGATAATTGGGTCATTACTTTATTTGACTGCTAGCATATATAACATCATATTTAGCATTTATCTTTATACTAAATTTCAAACATATCCAAAAGAATCCCGTTTGACTATTGTTAAAAGAATTCTGAGATATATTTTGAGAACTCAAAACTTAGAGATATGGTATATTCGGAATGACACTTCTTTTGAAATCATTACATATTCAAATTTAGATTTTATAGGATGTAGGGTTGATCAAAAAAATACTTCTAGAACTTGTTAATTCATTGGAATTTTTTTAGTTTCTTGGTCCAACATAAAATAGAATTCTGTAGGCCTTTCTACAACTGAAGTAGAATATATAGCCTTAGGAAGTTTTGTGGCACAGGTTCTATGGTTAAAACAACAACTCATTAATTTAGGTTTTTTAATTGATACTATTCCAATTTTTTGTAATAATACGTGTCATTTGCATTTTAAAGAATCCAATTCAACATTCTAGATATAGACATATGACATCATTTTATTAAAGATCATGTCACAAAAAGGTGAAATTAAACTATATCATGTAGCAAGAAAAAATTAACTTGTAGACATTTTACAAAACCTTTAGTTTTTGAAACTTTCAACACCTTAAGAACCAGATTGGGTGTTATTGATATTCATGCCTGATAATTATAATTTTGCAAATCGTGTTTATAGTGTATTTTCTTTATGTTTATGATTATGTTTTGTTCTTTATTGTGATTTATTTTTGGTTGACTTTTCTCTATATGTTGTTGTTGATTAATCTTTTTATTGTTTTATTATTATATGGTGTAGATCTTATTTTTAATTGTTTTGGAAAAGTATATTGGTAATCATGGTAAAATCCAAAAATTTCTTTCTCAGTTCATACTGTACAAACCATAATCATATTGTATAAATTGTCTAGATTTTACATGATCTCTTCTCTGAGTTAAATAGATGAAAGAATTGATTTTTTTTTTTTTTGTGGTGATCATATAGAATGAACACCTGTTTGTTTATATGAATCATAACTAATTCATCTATATGAACATGTAAGGTTTTCCAATGTAAATTATTTTTTAAATATCGTCTGTATGAACACATGTTCGTCTGTATGATTCAGTTTTCAAACTGCAAGCAGATGAATTTAACCTATAGGTGCAATATTTATTAACCGATTGTACCAAATGATAACCTATTCATCTATACGATCAGTCTGGTCAAAGATCGTATGAAATGAAACTCAAAAAGATAACTTTACTAAAAGTCATTTTGCTGCAATAATAACTGCTCTTGACAGTTTTTAATTGTCTGTATGAACTTGACAATCGTATGTATGACTCTATTTTTATAATGTATGAAATCGTTCATTTTCTTTAAATTAGAAGCCCTTCTTTGAATTTCTTCACAATCCTTTCATTTTCAATTCGTGTGTCCAAGTCTTTTCAAATGGCTAGTGGAAGCAAAAGAGTTAGCCAAACCAAGGGGAGTTCAGCTCGTACTGAAGGACATGATAATTTTCTCATGAAAGAAAATGAACAATCCTATGAGATGTTTGTTCAAGCTAAAATTACCTCTTCTCATCTTCTTATTCAAGAAGACATTAACTTCTCGATCATGAACCTCTTTGATTCTACCACTTTTTCCTTCATTCTCACTCTGATTTATGCATTCCAATATGATACCTTATATTACTTTCTTGCCAATAAGAGAATGAGAGAAAACAATAATATAATATAATTCTATGTCTTCCATCAAAGAGTCGAGATTACTAAGGAAGATTTAGAAACTTTTATACACCTTAGGACTGATGGAGTTAGGGCACGCTCCAAGATTTCTATAAGTGATTTTGACTGGTCAGAAGTCAATCAAACTCTTAGGCGTATATCTTCCATCTCATATTTACCTCTTATACAAACACTAAATTAAAATACCCGGATCATCCAACATATTTTAAAAAATTCTATCATTCCTAAAGCTGATGATCATATCAACTTTACACCTCTGCTCTCCATTGTTGCATACTTTATAATGAAAACAATCCTATTGATGAAGCCTAGTTAATACATTAATAATTTGACTGACATTAAACATTTTTTCACTAAAAGAAAGAAGAATGTGACTTTAGAACACCTGATTGCATATATTCTGGAGAAGAAGTAAAAAATGTATTCATCCTGATCCCCTTAATAATCCACCTATCTATTTCACTGATGCTTCATTTTGTATTATTTTTAATCGGGATCAAGGGGATGATGGAGATGAAATAGGAGAAGAAGAGGCCTCTGTTCAAGAACCTACTCCTAGACCATATCATCATTTCTATCAAGAAATGTTTAGAGATTTGACAGACAAGAGTCTCATTTTAATCAACATTTTGATCATATTAAGACTCGCATGGACCGACAGGACTTTAAGTATAATGAATATATGGGTTAGATGAGAGGACAATTTTATTTAATTAACACTCAAGTAATTATTTTGCTCAGTTTACCCCTCCTTAGCCTCCTCTAGATCAAGATCCCCCATGATATTAGTATTAGTGTTTTTTTTATTTATTTATGTTCTAGTTTGATTGTAATGCATTCGTTTAAGAAGTTTAATTTAAATTTTTTGTGTTAAAATTATTGCATCTTCTTTATTCAAACTTGACTATATTTTGTTTTTTTTTTTTTTAATTCTTCTTGAAATTTGTGAGTTGTTATTGACTAATCTCAAATATTGTTTTAAAGAATAAAATTTAAGAAAATTTTTGCATTTTAATGTTATATCCTTAATTTTTTTTTCTCACACTTCAAATCAAATTCAAATTGGATTTAGATCAGAAGATCATCTTCATGTTCATATAGGTGTTTATCTTACAATTATAATTATTGCAAAAAAAATATGTGACTTTCTTTTTGTTTGTTTTCTTATTCAAAATGTTATTTTTATTGTTACCCATTGGATTTTATTTTGTGGTTTAATCTTTTTAATACAAGAAAATTTTATTTCTTTTATTTAGAAGATAATAACACAAGCTAAGATTTCTTGATTTAAGGTATGGAAAGAACAAAATGCCAAAAATACACAAAGAGTGTCAAATTCGACAAGAGGCACAAAATAACTCCAACTTGAAAAGATGCGCAATGTTCGCTAAACACAAGTTCAAAATCTAAAAATATGTAATTAAGAAAACAACTCAATTCAAATTGATAAGAGGCATAAAATGAGCCCACACTACAATTAGTTCTTTTTGCTTTATCTCTCATTCTTAGAAAAATCTATGCATTAAACAATTAATTTCAAACATTGAATTTGAAATTTTATGATTTCTTATCATTTTTTTTGTGATAATTGATCTATTTGATATTTCTACTTTGTAGAGCGAACATTGAACCTGATCAACTTTTATTTTCTTAATTATTCTTTAATTTATAGTTTAAGTTTAAAAAACTAATAGGATTTTAATATTGCACAATTTGTTTTACAAATTCTATTTCTTATCAATATCTACATTTGTCTGTAAGAACTTTCATATTCAAGATATTTACTTTTTGTTTCCCCTCTTTTTGTTGATGTCAAAAGGGGGATCAGGTTGTTTGTGTTTGTTGATGATACCATTATTTGTATTTTATATTTTGATTCGAAGTTCTTTGAGTTTTTTTTTTGGTTTGGTTTGATGTCATAGTGCTCTCAGGGGCAGATTATTTATGCTTATGTTTGTTTTAAGTTTTATTGTAAATTTAGTCTAGTGCCTGTTTATGCTTTATAAACTTATTGGTGTTTGTATTATTTTTGTGAGGTTGTTTGTTATGTATATTGTTTTGTGTTTGTTGATAAAAATTTGTGTGGTTGTTTATTTTGTATATTATTTTGTGTTTGTTGATAAAAATCAAATTTAAAAAAAAGAGTGAGGGACAAAATTCATATTCCCATGGTATTTAAGGTTTATTCATTTAGGGGGAGCTTAGGAGAGATAACATGTTATTCATATTTCAACAATAAATGTTTTTGCATCATCAAAAAAGGGGGAGATTGTTAAAAACAAGATTGATAATATGACTTTTGATGATAGCCAAATATTATTGGTTTGGTGATTTTATTGTTTCTCCTAGCATGAATTGGATATTTCTTGTTGTTTTTTATGTGTACTACAAATTCAGGGAATCCATTTATAACTCCAGACTGCTGAAGAGTTCAAGACGAGGATATAATAGGATGTCATGTAATAGAGCTTGTTTATTTTTTTTTTTATTCTTGAGTCTGAGCAAGAGTGATTGTAATTGGGTAACTATGAACACACATAGGGGGAGTGTTGTAAAATTCTTTTAATTTTGACCGTATTGTATGATATTCAATCGTACTATACAATTTGACAATTTATTCTCCAAAATTAAGTTAAACAAATCAATGCTTAAACAATTTTAAACTATTTGTTTTGTACGATGCTAGGTCACACAGACAATTAACAGTGGACAAAATCAAGTTTGTATAAGGTTGTACCATATAAATGCGTTATTTTTTGAACTTATCAAACTGTATGATCTCAATTCATATAGATAACTTACAGTGTACAAAATCAAGTTTGTACAAGATTGTACCATATGAAGTCGTTCATTTTTGAACGATTCACACTGTAGAATCTCAATTCATACATATGACTAACATAGTATGAAACTAAGTTCATCCTTGTTCGAGCTAAACAAAGTCTTATTTTTTTGAACTGATCATGCCATACAATTTGCGAACATACAGTACAAATAAAAGTCTACTGACTTGCAATTTTCAAAACTTGGATGGATTTTCATGTAGTTTCTATATAAGGAGCCCTAGAAATTGTCGTCTTATTCTTTGTTGTGAATTTCTTTAGAGAGGGGCCATAGAGAGTGTGTTTGGGATAGATTTTTTAGAGTAAAGAGTGAGAGATCTAGTGAAGGGAATAAACGATCCACCTCTTTAAAATCAACAATCTTGTCTAAAGTAGCTATCCATTCTTCCAAAGCCACAAAATCCAGAAAGCAAAGCTCAACCAAAACTAGATAACTGGCAAAAATCAAAGAAAATAACACAAAAGAAAAAAATAAAAAAAATGAAACAACAAGAACATAAAGACCAAAATTAAAATCCACCAGCCACCAACCACCACAACTCAGGAATGGTTAAAGACAACAATAGTGAACTTCAAAAAACAAAAGATCACAAAGAAACCCCAAGTTTAAAATAGATTTAGCCAAATTTGAAAAACATATTGCCAAATCCAAATAAACCTAGTCAAAAGATCTCCAACAAACTTTGGTTACTATAAATGACCATCCATATTATAAATTAGTTGTCAAAAATAGACGTCAAAAGATAAAAGAGCCACCTTAACTAATACATATTGTCCAAAACCTCAAAACCAATCACAACAAAACAAAAACCCCTAAACCAGACACCACCTAAAAGACATAAAATAAAATAAAAACCCAAAATTCAAATAGCAATTAACCTCATTAAAAGATTTCTAATTAGAAATCTTAGAAAAATGGCCTGCTTGATCAAACGAAAAATTGAATCCAAATTCTTACAAAAACCAAAAAAGCATTCTTTCATTCCTTTCTCTCCATAAATAATACAAGAAACAATAAGAAGCCAAAAAGAATAAATTTTTAACATCATTAGACATATTTAAGTTCGAAATGAAATCTAAAACTTGAAAAAAAAAAGGCCTTAGCAAAAATTGATTTAAGTTAGGAACGAGCAAAAAAAAAATGAAAAAGTAAAATCACATTAAGAAAATAAGAGATTATGAGTCTGCAGAAAAGAATTACAAAAAACAAACCCTAAAAGAATTATAATATTTCTTTTAGAAAGAATATCCATAGTTTTTAGCCCATTTAATAAGGCTATCCACACATAGCAGTAATACA
Source organism: Dendrobium huoshanense (assembly GCA_016618105.1). NCBI lineage: Eukaryota > Viridiplantae > Streptophyta > Magnoliopsida > Asparagales > Orchidaceae > Dendrobium > Dendrobium huoshanense. Next base: position 621,298 of record CM028346.1, on the reverse strand, counting down.
TCAAAATATAACATTTATGCCAAATAAAATTATACCAATTAACCCTAGCATGTCCCGTATAAAAATATAATGAAAAAAATTAAACTGTGGTAGCAACACCCCATTCCAATTAATACAAGAAATCGAAGAATCATAAATAGGAATGATAGTAGAATTAATGGAAGGCAAATTGTGAAAGAAATTAGATAAAGACCAACTGCCACTCGAAATGACATCCTTCACCAGAATAGAATGCCAATAAGAGTTTATAGTAGGAACTAATTAATGAAGAGACTTGCCACCATACGAATGATCCCAATAAAATGAAAGAAAATTATTAATAGTAATAATAAAATCAATTTTATCCTTTAAATTCTCAGTCAACTTACAGAGATTTTCCAGAACATTGAAGCCTTAGAAGAGGGTGGCTTCCATAAGGAAAATATTTTTCCCTCACCCAGCCAGCGAACAAACATTTCCTATTTAAGATTCTCCAAATAATAGAAAAATTAAAAGCATAATAAAGAGCATTGAGGTCAAGAATACCTAAACCCTCAAAACACTTAGGCTTATAAACATCTTTTCAAATAATAACATGTATCTACTTAGAATTAATATTGCATTGAAAAAGAAAGTTGGAACAAACTTTTTCTAATGAATTTAAGAAAGAATTTAGGAATAATCATACCTCTAATCCAATATGCAATAAAATTAGAGAGAGAAAATTTAAGATATTGCAGCCTTCTGGCAAAAGAAAGAATTTTAGACTTCCAACCCAAAAGTAAATCAGTGACCTTGTTAAGCAAAGGTTGAAAGTCTAAACCAATAAGTCTTTTAATAAAAAAATGAAGGCCTAAATATTTCATACAATTATGAGAAGTAGAAATATTTAAGGCTTAACAAATCCTTTCCTTCTCAATAGTATCCTTAGAGATATAGCTAGACTTTTGTTATGATTAACAAAAAGATTAGGCATTTAGAGAAATAATTCAAAATATCTTGTAACTTCTTAGCATCATTAACCGACGCTTTTTGAATAATAAAATGTCTACCAAAAAAGAACCACGATCCTCTCGTCCAGACAAGATCAAAATCTTATGGGCAAGAGAATTTCATCAAGAAGAAACCATCGTTTAAGGATAAAAGCGAGAATGAACCTTTAAGCGTCCAAGTTTTTGTGATAACAGAACGTAGGACCTCAAATAAAGGTGTCTTGCCTAATGAGTAGCCTACCAGAGTTAATCCCCAATTTTGAGAAACCTTCTGAACCTCATCTTCTGAAAACATCACCAAGTTATCCTTCTGAGACAAGAAGGAAACTACGAACTATTTTGCAGAAGTTTGACCAGAAGAAACTCGCCCAATCTAACTATTTGAAACTTCAGGCATCCTCTTAGATGAAAATTTTAAAGGAGAAAAATCATCCAATAAATCTATCAAAAGAAACAAAAGGGAAAAGAAAAAACAAAAAGAAGAAATTAGAAAGGAAGATCCTCCCCGCCGTTTTTAAATAATAACGTAACATTTTTCCAATAGCGAGAAACGGTGGCTTAATACTAAACTTTTCGTGATATAATAGACATGGATAGTATTAAAGTATTTTCATTGGAGCGCGTAATAAATATTTCTTAAATGAACCTTCACTTTGAAGTTTCAAAGTTGTTCAGAGTTGGAGACATTGAACTTGAAGTTTGAAAAATATTTGATAGAGCTAGCAGGACAACGCAAGCTAAGAAAGAATCTCTTCTCGCGCGCGCGGGAGCTTGCTCTCACCTCTTGCAACATAGTTCATGTGACTGCAGTCGGCCATATCTTCTTCTCCAATCTCCGGAAAACGTTTCCATCTCTTCTTCTCATATTCTGAGATGGAGGAAATGGATTCAGGGGAGAAGCGCCTCAATGAGCTCGGCTACAAGCAGGAACTTAGAAGAGAGATGGTAACTCCATTGCTCCAAGCAACCAACTTTGTTTCTCTGGATTGACCTCAAGACCTCTTCTTTCTATTCATTGTAAATGGTCTTAAAGCTGTTATTTTCTTCTTCGTTGACAGACTCTTTTCAAAACCCTCGCGATCTCGGTCTCGACCGTGACTCTATTCACGGGAATCACGCCGCTTTATGGCTCAAGCCTGCTGTATGCTGGGCCAGCAAGCCTTGTTTGGGGATGGGTTGTGGTCTCCTTCTTCACTTGGTTTGTGGGAATCGCCATGGCTGAGATCTGTTCATCTTTTCCGGTATGTGGGCTTGATTATAGCTCTGTGTTGATTCTGATTGACTGAGATTTAGTCGTTAATATACATTTTTTTGGCTCGTTTAAATTTTCATGTTTTTCATGTCTGTAAGATTCGAGAGATGCATCAATTCCTTCCTTTCATTTAAAAAAAAGAAAAAGAAAAAGATTGTAATCATTGTTGGTTGTTGACCAGATCATTATAATAGATATATGGTTGGAAAGGGAACTAGATTGAATATTTCTGCTCTTTTTATTGAGAAATTCTGTCAAAACCATCCAGTCACAGGAAAATAATGACGGTTAGAGTAAAATTGCAATCCCAATTAAATCTACACTTAAAATGATGATTTCCTGATTCTTATGTGCGCAATTTTTGAGGCCCAAACAAAGAGAGTAAGTCCTATATCCACTTCACCTTAAACAAGAATCAAGAAACCGCTACTTCAAGGGGTTGTTTAAAACCAAAGAAGGATTTCTTTTTGAACATTTTGAACGAATTTAATTGTCAACTCATTCACACAGTTGAGTATGCAAGCGTGGGACCCAAGCAGTGGGAGCCAAAGTTCCCATCCTTACGGTGAGAAAATGTGAAAAAGTCAAGTTTAACTCATGAAATCTCAAATATATAAACATGCTCTTTGAATTTTTTATTTCCTGCTATGTTATAAATCCTAGACTTGATTTCCTTTCTACCATGTTATAAATGTAAGACTTGATTTCCAAATTTAAATAATGTCCACAAGAATTCATTTTTCCTACATTTCATTATTCTGCTTATGTTCATTTGTACACTTTTCCTAAATTCTTGTCCTGCTTATAAGCATCACTTCTTTTACATTGCACCCACTCTATGTTATTTTTGGTATAGAAACGCAGTTAAGCCTTCTTGAGCACCTAACCTGTGGATGGAGCTGTATGTAATTCATAAAGACTACTTTTAGTACATTAATTGCATTTATCTTTTGCTAATACAGACTACTGGCTCTCTTTACTTCTGGGCTGCTCATTTAGCTGGTCCACTATGGGGCCCTTTTGCTTCATGGTGCTGTGCATGGCTGGAGACAATTGGCCTTATAGCTGGAATCGGCACACAGGTTGAGCTTTGTTTTTATTATATAGCACCAGAACAGTACTTTGTGTTTGTGATATGATTATATTGTAATTTGACTAGCCATTGAACTAGTATGTTTAGGTATATAAGTGAAATTGTGAGGAAGCTGTTATAAGAAACTTTTATTTCAATTAGCATAGAATTCTCCATTTTGTACTAGTCAAAATATGAATGAATAGTAGCTTGGTTTTTCACTTCTTCATCACTTGAGATTATTAAGTAAATAGCAAATGCAATAAATTTCTTCTTTTATTATAAATCTTTCAGAAAATATCCAATGCAACAGTTGCCTTAAGTTAATAGCAAATGACCCCGTTGCTTTATTAGTTAACATTTTGGAAAACAAATCTTCACTATTTCAAGGCCACTTTTTTTCCTTTCATATTGTGGCAAAGGAATGACAAGTTAACCACATCAACTTACTAAATGTTTACACAAATTCTTGTCACAAACGGCCCATCGGGTCTAGAAAAAATCCAACAACAACCAAATAGATGTGAGATGATAAATTTGAAGTTAATTCATCAAATATTAAAATAACCACCATTATATTTACCCACCAATAAATAAATCAGAGCATCTAAAAATGTCAATTTCTTCACCAATAATTGTATTGAAATCAAACTATTATAATCTTGCACAGTCATAATTTATTGGAAAAAGAGGAAAGTTAAACTTATCTTTTATATAAAGGAAGACTGAGGAATGCAATGGCATAATATGTTTTCAACCTATCATGTATACTGAGTACTTCAGTCTTCAGCTTGGCTACTAGTCACAATCATATTTATTTATCTTTTCCTTAAAATTCAAAATTGTTTTGATTAGTAGTAAGCCATCATATTTAACAACTTTTCACAGTAGTAAATTCATTGCCAGTAAGGTATTGCTCTTGGGAACTTATTAATTCCTTCTCTTTGTTAGGCTTATGCAGGATCGCAAACTTTGCAAATCATCATTTTACTATGTACAGGAACTAACAAAGGTGGAGGTTACTTTGCTCCTCGTGGAGTATTTCTTGCTATGTATATTGGTCTGACTGTTATATGGGCGATTCTCAACACATTTGCATTGCAAGTTATTGCCGTCATTGACATTATTTCAATTTGGTGGCAGGTAAAAACCTTCCAGATACAAGAATTAAATGCTCTAAAACTATGAATCATTTATGTCTTAATAGAGATATAATGTAAAGTTTTATCATATATAAGATCTTTAAACTAGATATTAGATTTAATCAAAGATAGGACTTTTATTTATTTATTTAGGGTATATTTTACTCAACTCTGACCTTCGACCAAAACAGTCTTATCATACGTAGGATCTTTTACTAGATGTAAGGTATATGATCCATATATGTGGATGCATGGAGATTCTTAATTCAGAGCATCTTTTTATTGCATTAACTACCTAAGTTACTTTGTCTACACCAACTGCTATTTGTAAAGGTGATGTGAACACCATTTTAAATGTGGACTTATTTTTGCATTATATTATTATTCTTGTATCCATTTCATCTCTTTATACCACAAAAACAACAACAACAACAACAACACCAACACCAACAAGCCTTCATCCCACTATATGGGGTTGGCTAAAAGAATCATTTTTATTCATTGTCTTATTAAGAGTCAAATTCTCATTTAAATCTAATAAAAAAAAGAAGTCATTTTTAATAATTCTAACCAAGTCTTTTTAGGTCTACATTTATCTTTTTTAACATAGGTCAAATATAATACATCTACTGTCCTAATTGGGTCATTAGAAGGCCGACGTTTTATGTGACCAAACCATCTAAGGCAACTCTTTCTAATCTTATTTGTCATTACATTGCATATTCTTTATGGATTTACCAAGTTATTCTAACTTACAACTATTGATAGTTATTATATGAATGACCTGTAATGTTGATTATCCGTTTCCTCATTCTAAACACTCAGATCACTGGAGGTGTAATCATAGTCATTATGCTTCCTTTAGTGGCTCCATCTACACAGCCAGCTTCCTATGTCTTTGGCCATTTTGAGATGGCACCGGATTCTACAGGGATAAGAAGCAAGGCATATGCAGTAATTTTAGCATTTATTGTTAGTCAGTATTCTTTATATGGATATGACGCTGCAGCACATCTAACAGAGGAAACAAAAGGAGCAGATAAAAACGGTCCGATTGCTATTCTTTCTAGTATTGGAATAATTTCAGTATTTGGATGGGCTTACATACTGACTCTCACTTTTAGCATTCAGGTACTGATGAAATGCATTTTTATAAATGAAAGTTATCAGCTAGGTAAATATGTTTAGTTGATAACACAAACATGTCTTGCAGAAATTTGACTATCTCTTCGATGTCAACAATGAAACTGCTGGATCATTTGTGCCTGCACAGATTTTGTATGATGCATTTCATGGGAGGTACAACAACTCAATTGGCGCAATAATTTTGTTGTTTGTTATTTGGGGTTCTTTTTTCTTTGGAGGACTCTCAATTACTACAAGTGCAGCTAGAGTGGTAAGTGATAAATACATTTTTCTTGATCTGGGCAAACAATATCAAATGTTGAGCTACAAACTTTTTAAAATTACTGTAATTTGATTTTAGAGGCTTTGTTGGGCTCTGAAAGTTTCAAAATTGAGTCTAGAACATTGAAAAACGGTTACGGGGACCCCAAAAATGTCCGAATCAGACTTCTAGCCAATCAGTTGCCGACGACACTGGTGCGCGACTAGGGTTCGTGAATGGCGCCCCTTCCTCCTTTTTTTACATCACTTTTAATTTAAGGTGGCAAAAGTGCTGCATCATTTGAGGTGGTGGGAGATTTTTTCATAAATTTAATTTTTTTTTTCTTTCTTAATTTTTGGAAAAAGAAAAACTTGTTATTTTCAACCCAAAAAAATTCAAAAAATCAGAAAAAAAAAACTTTTCTCAAAATTTTTCTTAAAGAATGTATAAGTAACCCCCTTAGGGTTATGGAGAGGTACACTTCTCCTGAGTCGGTCAAAAGATTTTCCCATAAATTGAGGGAAAATAGAACTAACAAAAATTTGGAGCCTTTTGATGGTGATCGAGACCCGACCCTCTTAGACAGGCCACTTCTCTCCTAGTGGGGGAAAAACTTTTCAGCAAGAGTTACATACCGGTCCTGGTGATTAATAGTCGACCCTCTTACATAGGCTTCAATTCTCCCCCAATAGGGGAATAACTACCCTACAAGAGTTGAATAGCTGTGGTGGTGGTGGTCAGAACTCGACCCTCTTATGCATGCTCCAGTTCTCCCCCAGGGGGAGAAATTTTCTAACTAGAGTTGAATATCAGGGGTGACGATAAAGACCCATCCCTCTTATGCAAGCTCTAGTTCTCCCCCGACGGAAAAAAAAATTGTTTGGCAAGATTTTAATACCTGTGGCACCGATCAAGACTATTCCCTCTTGCACAGGCTACAATTTTGTCTCGATGAGGGAATAACTTTCCAGCAAGAGTTGAAGTTTACGACGATCACAACTAGGGTCATGCATCAATGGTGGCAATTGAAGTGTGCGTCAATGATGGAAGCTGGGGGAAGAGCCAATGATGGTTGCTAGGAGTTGAAGGGCTGATGACGGTGGTTGAGATGTAAAGGGCCAACAGTGGTAGTCACGTGGAGAGCTGATGATGTTGGTAGTCAAGTTGCATTTTATTGAAGGTAGTGGACAATCTTGTTGATAGGAGCATATAGCGTTTGGTTCGATTGAGGGGACCGGGTGGTGTGCCTATGGCAGCAGTTTAGTGGTACACTATGGGTGCCAACTGAGTGGAAACTTGATGTTGATTGGGTTCTAATCTTTCTTTGAAGGAGTTGAAGGAAATGCTTCAAAGTGTTGTATAGAAGAGGTCAAAAGAAATTCACCAAAGATGTTTGACCTATCCAAGGTTGCTTGACAAAGTATTGCTTGATGGTGTTAACCAGTCAAGATAAATCCACTGTAGATGTTTGACATATTAGAGATTATTTTTTAGAGTGTTGTTCTATAACCTTGGCTAAGGAGTGGAAGTCCTGCTGGGGACTATATAGAGTTTGGATTCACTTGAAGCCTTTTTGCATTCTTAATAAGTTTTATGATAAATGGTTAATAGCAAGATTGTTTTTGGACAACTAAATTATTGGAGGAACTAGCATAGCCATAACCATCTTTGAGATTGCAACCAAGGTTGCTTTCTAGTCCAAATTTGTTTTCCATGAATTGATGCAGCAATGACGGATGGTTGAAAAGTGATAGAACAATATTAACTTGTTGTTGCGATGAAGTTTCCCTTAATATTGAAGGACTTATTTTGGACCTGAGAATAGATTATGGTAAAGGGACTATCTCGCTTCATCTATGCCTTGGGCGTTGACCTGAACAACATTTTGAGGTTGTAGCAAAGGTTGCTCCTAGCCAAGAATCATTTCCTACAGATTTGATGTGGTTATGGCTAATAGTTGACAGGAGGTAATGCATGTTTTCTATTGTAGTGAGGTTATCCTTAATATTGAAGGACTTATTTTGAACTTGATAATAGATCATAATAAGAGGATTACCTTGCTTCAACCATGCACATGGAATTATTGTGAATGTCTTTTTGAGATTGGAGCAAATGTTGCCCCCCAGCTAGGAATTGTTTCCCATAGATAACGCCAAATTATTGTGTCCTTGATATTTGCGGTGGTGAAGAGATATAGAGTTTAGCATCCAAGCATTATACGAAGATCCAAGATATATACAGATAAGAGGGGTGCAATAGTTATAGGAGACACTAAGATTTTTATATGGAAAACATTAAAAAGGGGAAAAATCGCGGGGGCTTGCCCAATTAAAATGATTCTACCAGTGTTTATTATCGATTACAAATGAGGCCCTTCCACAGGAGAAAGGTCTTGGTTCGATGTAGAAAATATACATAATATAGAGCACATTATGTTGTGGGACTTAGAATAATGTAGTGATATAAGAGTTGTTCTCTAGAGAGTGTTGATTTATTCGTTTGCTAAGTTGGACTATAGTCGGGCGACACTAGTCTGAAGGATCATAGTCAGTGAGTGACAGAGGTCGGAGGGACCATAATTGGGGGGTAACAGAGGTTGGATGGATCATAGTCGGCATGCTACGAAGGTTAGAGGGACTGTAGTCCACGAGTGATGGTGGTCGGAAAGACCGTAGTCGGCAGGCAATAGGGGCGGAGAGACATTAGCTGGCGGGCTACGGTGGTTGGAGGGACCATAGCTAGTGAGCGACGGAGGTCGGAGGGACCGTAATCAACGGGTGATAGAGGTCGAAGAGATCGTAGTCAAAGTTCCATGAAGGTCAGTGACGCAGGAGCGTCCCTTTAAATAAATTGTATTTTCTTGTTAGTGATTGGTGTAGCTCTATTTTTGTGTAGCCTAGTATAATGCTTCCCTTTTGGCTATAAATAGGTAGCCAAGGTCTTGTAATAAACATAGATTTGGAGATATGAAAATGATGTGAGTTTATCTCATGCGTTTCCTGTATCCTAAGAGTGATTCTTAGGTAGTGGATCTTTACTCCAAGAAGTTCTTGGAGCGGTGTCCGGAGACCGTCACCCGATTGTCGACGTGGATTCGTTGAGCCCCTACCTGGCCGGTGTTATTTGGTATCAGAGCCAACCGGTTCTTCTTGCTCTGTATCCTGACAAGCCCTCAGGTGGTGAAGAGAAGAACCTGGCCGTAGAAACCAAGTCGGAGGCCGTTCAATAAAACGACGTAGCATTTGGTGCCGGAGAGAAGTTTGGCAAGAATTTTTTTTTTTTTTAGAGAGATTTCTCTCTTACTGTATCTTGAATTTATTCAAGTGGTGGTTTCTTGGTTTCACGCCTCTGCCCAATAGGTCAATAAAGAGAGGAGGCTTCCGGTGACATCCTTGACCGCAAGCAGAATCGCATCGCCGGCTAGGAGCGAGCGAAGGCGGAGCAAGGCTTGTTGAGCGATTGCACAAGTCTGCAGGCGGAAGTTGGGCCTTGAGCGAACATCGTCGGACTCGCAGCTGGTGCTTCTTGATTCAAGATTGAGAACGGACCAGAGATCTCAGGCCTTGGTCGCACAAAAGAGACCGAAGGCAGGGCGGAGTAGCACGACGCCAGAGCCAAGTGGACGTATACGGAGAAGACGTCGTCCGGAGGCGCGGCAGGAGGAGTTGCGTACTTAGTCAGCATTCTTGTTCCCAGTCTTGCGATCAGAAGTCTCCACGGGCGGAGACGGTTGGCTGTGAACGGGTTTCTCATCTCTGTTCTTGGATCTGCTATTTTTTTCCTGGTGGAGATCTGGCCCAAGGCTAGAATGGTGTCAGAATACAAAAGCTTCTTAAAAAAAAAAAAAAAAAAACAGATGGCTTTTGTATTGGATGAAATGACAAGGAAGCAAAGAGAACCAACAGAATTTCTCCGCTCATATTATTCGCCCAAAGAAAAACAGAGCATGTATTTTTCTCGATGGACATTGCAGGGAACACTTCAAGAAGCCGAAAGTAAAGATCTTCAACAAGAAATTATTCGACTCAAACGGCGATTGTCAAGACTTGAACGACTGACATACAAGAGCACTCCCCAAGACGTTAATGGCTTTCGACCATGTGACAAGTACGCTCCCATTACAGCTTCAAGATCGTTCATTCCAGCTAAATCCTTACGAACCGACGACGAGGACGAGGACATTTCAAATGATCAGCTATCTTCCACCTCACCCTCAGTCGAGTTCAGCCTCGAGGAGATTGAAGATCTGTTGCCGAAATCGCCGTCTTTACTTGTTTATGATGAGCCAGTGTATGATGTGTACGACGATGACATATTCGTAGGAGTTCTTGATCTTGATCAACCCACGCATGACGATGCCCAAAGCAAGATGGATGCCCCGCCGGAGTTATGCATGCACATTCCTCCTGTTAAGGCAATAGATGTGCTTGCCATCACTGATAAGAGGAATGTTCCAAGTAAACTATGTTATGAAGGTGGAGATAAGCCTGAAGGCGACTTAAAAGATTGGATATGCTGCAAGAGTGTTGTTCAATTGGATTGCTATTGTAGTCCTAAAAACCCCGTTGGTCCATGGCAATGTGAGTTTTGCAATGTTACATCCTTACAGGCAAGTCGTAGGAATCCACAATTGGGTAGCGGTGAAGAGACTTGTTATAGAGTCCAGTATAGTTTCTGCAGTGGTTCTGACACTGGTTGGATTTATCCAGACTGGTTTAGCCAACCAAACCCACCTCCTTATGGTGGCCAACCGGATCTCTTTCTACGAGCTCAAAGTTTCCTCCTACCCGGTAGAATGACGCAGGAGCGTCCCTTTAAATAAATTGTATTTTCTTGTTAGTGATTGGTGTAGCTCTATTTTTGTGTAGCCTAGTATAATGCTTCCCTTTTGGCTATAAATAGGTAGCCAAGGTCTTGTAATAAACATAGATTTGGAGATATGAAAATGATGTGAGTTTATCTCATGCGTTTCCTGTATCCTAAGAGTGATTCTTAGGTAGTGGATCTTTCCTCCAAGAAGTTCTTGGAGCGGTGTCCGGAGACCGTCACCGGATTGTCGACGTGGATTCGTTGAGCCCCTACCTGGCCGGTGTTAGTCAGAGGAACCGTAGTTGGTGGGCGACTGTAGTTGGCCGGAGATGACGGCCGAAGGGACCGTAGTCTGTGAGCAACGGTGGCTAGAGGGACCTGCGGTGATAGGAGGACAAGCGGTGGTCCGACAATGGTTGGCGGTCGGGCAGCGGTTTCCACAGCGGTAGGCGGCTAGGCGGAGGTCCGACAACTTTCTGTGGATGGGCGCTAGTCCAACGACAGTCACCGGACGGGTAGTGGTCAGTTGATGGTCGTTGGTCCGGCTGTGGTCTGGACAGGCGGTGGTCCAACGACATTTGGTGGGTTGGCGGTGGTCCAATGATGGTCAATGGAAGTTTGCTGGTGGTAAGGCTTGGGTGGAACTTTAAGATCTTTGAAGCCTTAGTGCTCTCTCTAATCTCCAGGCAAAGGCTCCCTTCATAAAGAGAGCATGGAACTATTTATAGATTTTTTGGGAGTGACATGCTCCGTAAATATGAAGAAGATACAAGGTATTTTCGGAGTGCTCCATCAAACAACTCATATTGATTCCCTCGATCATAGAGCATTCATTCAACATTTAATTTTCTTAATGATGCCAGAATTTAGTGTTCTTAGGCTTGTTGGATTCGTTTCGTCAAGCCGCTCGATTCGACTAGATGCATGCTATATTTGGATATCATTTGGTCATCCTGCTTTGAACCTTCCAAATGTGTTTCAGCCTCTGATTTGGATTCATTCGGCTTGAATTGGACCAATTTTGTTGTCATTTGGTTCGTCTCTTCGAGATGTTCAGTTTGACTATAAGTTTATTGAAATTGGAGTTTGGATGGCCCCGGAATTTAATTTTAAAAGTTGTTAACTCATATATGCTTTGAGATTTGTATCTGATTAAGGCAATTTTTGATGATGTATCAATTATAATATAAATAATTGTTACGTATCCATCATAAATTAATCAAATGATGAAATTTTAGATAAGTAGGTTTGGCATAGTGCATTAATGAAATGCAAAATAACTTAAATTAAAAACTTAAGTAATTTTATTCAATAGCTAAACTAATAGTATAATCTAATATAATTATGTTATCCATATATACGTCCATATATTGAAATGATCGAAATGAAATATAGAAGTTAATAATAATGGTTATGATAAATTTTGGGATATGAAAAAAATGAGTTGTAATTTTTTGGAGAAAAATTTAATTGTACCTTATAAAACATTTGGTGTATATTTGTAATTATCGAAGAAAGCTCATTCATTAGACCAGCTCATATTATATAAGCAAGGGTCTGAAGAATCTTCCCTATGAAATATTGCATATAGGGGCTAAATAATTTTGGAAAGTAAAGAATTAAATAACAAAGCTATTTATTCATAACATTCATCACAGTTACAAGTGATGTCCATTCATCATAGTAATGGGTGGTGCCTATTCATTAGAATTATTCACATTCAAATGCAAACATTATTCCTCTTTGTAATATATCAAAATTGGGTAGAGGTTGAAACATCCAACACAGGTTTATAAAATCCATAATACAAGTCCAAGATAAGTAAAGCCAGCAATCACAAGTTCAATAAAACATCTAGAAACTAGGAGATCATCATCAATATCATCTAAATGATCATTTTTAGTATGTTTAAAGATAGGTTTATTAGGAAATACATGCTCATATTTTTCTACATTCATAATCCTCTTACTATTTTTTTTTAAACCTTGATATGACTTGAAATTCTAAGAAAGAAACCTGCAGAAGATTTATGATCAAATCTCCCAAATTATTCTTTCCATTGTTCAATACAAAATATTTGCATCTAAAAATATGAAGTTGGGAAATGTTCAACTTTTTCATCTACAAAGTTCGAAAGGTGTCTTCTTTAAAATTGACTTACATTCGTTCTACTTATTAAATAACAAGAAGTATCAATCTCCTTTGTACAAAATTACTTAGATAGGTTATACTTAGTATCGATCTTGTCATTATCAATTAAAGTACTATTCTTAAGTTTTACCTGTCTATTGAGGGGTCTTTGGAGTTGAGAAATTATATTTATCTTCTTAAACCTCACAAAATCTTTAGAATTGTCATTATCCTCAAAATATTTGAGGTCAAATGGACATTCTTTCTAAACAAATGTTACAAAGCTATTGAAATGACTAAAAGCATCACTTATACTAGCTAAGAGCATTGCCTAAGTATATTTTAAAAAAATATCTACAAAAACAAAGTCATATATCTTACTACGTAAACTAGCAATGTTTTAGACTAGTCCAGTCAGCTCAGCACCAGGGCCGACCCCTATTTTACAGCAGGCGGACCAAACAGCTGCCGGCCTCCTCGTGGGGCCTATTATTTGAATACAAAATTAAAGAAGAGGGAGAGATTTAGGAGGGAATTAAATTTTGGAGGGGCTGTTAAGTAATCATAATTATATTTGTATTCTTTAAATAGATGGGAAGGGTTAGTGTTATATTTGTTTTTGCTGAATTTGAGATTTTTCTTAGGTTTGCTTGGCCGGATCTTCCTCTCGAATTGAAGATTTATTCTATATCTTATTTATTTTCTTCCACTTTTCATCAATTATCAAGTTTCCCTAGTGTTTAGCCATGAGATTTATCTCAAAATCTACTTGAAGTTTGCTGAAATTCCAAATTTCAACCAAGCTCTTTTATATTTCTGCACTTGTTTCCAAACAAATTAGTATTAGATCGCTTTTTTGGGCTAAAACACAAGTTGTATTCCCTATTTTTGCGATTGGAGCCTAAATCCAATTAATGGAAGAAAAGAATATGGATGTGTTGGGAGGCGAGATGGAACAACTCGAGGCCGTTGTAGAGGAAAAGTATTCCAAGGTGGAGGGAAGACTCTCATCCATTGAGAACCTCTTTAAAAACAACGAGGATATGATGAAAAAGATGCTTGAGATGCAGTTGAAAGCTTCACTGATGATTCCTAGGGTGGAACCAATAGGAAAGGAGATTCAGGAGGAAGGTGATGAATTGGAGAGTGTTTTTCATGAAGGACCACCACGTGGGGATTCGTTGGTGGGAGGATCGGGGTATTCCAAAGGGAGAACAGCAAGGAGGAGGGAAGCCAAACCCTTTGAAAGACTGCCCAGGTATGGGGAGAGGTGGAATGGAGAAGGGCATGGTTGGGGGGTGCCATGGGTTCCAACTCAACCAAGGAAGGAAGGGAATCACACCACCACTACACGGGAGGAACCAACGGAGGAAGAAATCATTGGGGTATTGATGTAAGATTGAGGAAGCTAAAAATGTCAGTCTTTGAAGGGGAAGATTTTTAGAATAGGGAGTACCAGATGGAACATTACTTTGCTGTCAATGACTGACTGAAGGGAAAACAACTCATGGTGGTAGGTCTATTTTTGGAAGGTAAAGCCCTAGCCTAGTTCCAATGGAGGGAGGCTAGGTATCCAATCTACTCATGGGGAGAATTTAAGCAGCGCTTGTTCGAATGTTTCTGAGCCATTTGGGAAGGAGATCTCCATGACCAATTCTATGTCTTAACTGAGGAGGGGACAATTATGGAGTACCAGGAGAAGTTTTAGCTTTTGTTGGGGAGATTGAGGGGAATCTCTGAGGAAGGATTGGAGGGGAATTTATTGAAGGGACTTAGGGAGTTCGTACGAGCAGAGCTCAGTACCTAGGAGGCTGACAAAGATGATGGAGTTTTCTTAGAGGGTGGAGGAAAAATGTAGGAGGGAGAAGGCCAGCAAAAGCAACATCATGGGAGAGGCCTACAGGAATACCTCGACAACTCTAGCACCCAGAACCCAGACAATATCCTTTTAGTAAGAAGCTCCTAGTGAGAAGAGTGGTGGAGCTTGCCCAGGGGCCAACTTCAAGCGACTCACAGAAGCGGAGGTACATGATAAATGGGAAAAGGGGTTATGTTTTAGATGTGATGAGAAGTTCACGTCGAGGCATAAGTGTAAGGACCGAACTCTTCAGGTTCTCACCGTTCGTAATGATGATGAAGCTGAGGAGGTAGATGGGATTGAGGCATCGACGAAGGAGGAAAAGATGCATTTTGACATGACAAAGGTCTCTTTGAACTTAGTGGTGGGATTCACTTCGAATCATTATATGAAGATGAGAGGAGAAATAACAAATAGGGAGGTGGTGGTATTGATAGACCATGGGGTTATCCACAATTTCATCTTCAACCAGGTCGTAGACTAATTGGGAATGAAACTGGTGGCACATGGTGTTATAGGGTGATGATGGGGGCTAGGAAGATGGAGATAGGTAAAGTGGTTTGTAGGGGAGGGGTTCTAACTATACAGGGGATCTAGGTGAGGGAGAATTTTTTCCCATTGGAGATGGGGAGGACTGATTGCATCCCTATGGATGAGATGGTTGCAGACCTTGGGGGATATCAATGTAAAATTGGGAACGCTAACAATGGTGCTAATGGTGGGAGAGAGAAGGGTGGTGATTAGGGAAGACGCAGGGCTCTCCAGCCATTGTGTCTCTAAAAATTATGGTAAGGGCCACACAGGAGATGAGAAGAGGATTTCTTATGGAGATATAGAGTTTGGAGGGGATAAGAGGGGAAAAATGACTTGGGGGGGGGGGGGGGGGGCGGACAACCCTCTTTTAGTCCAGCCAGTTAAACAACAGTTTAGTGAGGTTTTTCAGCCACTTGAGGGTTTCCACCGTAGAGGGGATAAGAGCACACCATCACGTTGAGGGAGGGGGTATTACTGATCAGTGTCAGGCCTTACCACTACCCGCAGATCTAGAAGGATGAGATTGAGAAGTTAATCTGGGAGATGTTGGAGGCAAGAATTGGCGGACATCCCTCTTTTAGTCCAGCCAGTTAAACAACAGTTTAGTGAGGTTTTTCAGCCACTTGAGGGGTTTCCACCGCAGAGGGGATAGGAGCACACCATCACGTTGAGGGAGGGGGTATTACTGATCAGTGTCAGGCCTTACCACTACCCGCAGATCTAGAAGGATGAGATTGAGAAGTTAATCTGGGAGATGTTGGAGGCAAGAATCATTAGGCAAATCATGAGCCTTTTTCTAGCCCAATTCTATTGGTCAAGATGAAGGATAGAAGTTGGAGATTTTTTGTGGACTACCGGGCTCTGAATAAGGGGATTGTGCTAAACAAGTTTCCTATTCTAGTGATTGATGAGTTGCTAGATGAGCTTTGTGGAGTGGAAGTATTCATGAAGGTTAATCTTACGTACAGGTACCATCAAATCTGGATGAGAGAGGAGAATATTTTGAAGACAACTTTCAGGACACACAAGGGATACTATGAGCTATTTGTGATGCCTCTTGGTCTCACCAATGCCCCTGCTACATTCTACTCCCTCATGAACAAGGTGTTCCGGCCTTACATAAGGAAGTTTATTATGGGTTTCTTTGATGGCATCCTGCTATACAAAAAGTCCAGGGAAAAGCATGGCAAGCATCTAAGGGTTGTATTTGAGGTGTTACAGGATCATCAGCTGAGGGCCAATTTGAAGGAGTGTTGTTTTGCACATGCTTGTGTGGAGTACTTGAGGCACGTGGTATCATAGGAATGGGTGATTACTGATCAAGCCAAGATTGAGGAAATATTGAAATGGCCTCTATCTAGGAACCTGAGGGAGCTGAGGGGCTTCCTAGAATTGACTAGGTACTATAGGAGATTTGTGAGGGTATACAACAACATAGCTTGGCCTATAATAGAGCAGCTAAAGAAGGAAAACTTCTTGTGGGGAGAGACACACACTCAAGCCTTTGTAAGATTGAAGACAACCATGACCACGATCCTGATCCTAGCCTTACCCGATTTGAGTCAAATGTTTGTAGTAGAGATTGATGCCTCATGATATGGATTAGGGGCAGTGCTCATGCAAAATCACAGACCCATAGCCAAAGCTAGGCTAAAATCAGTTTATGAGACGGAATTGATGGCCATTATATTGGCTATTCAGAAGCGACAGATTTTTTGGGCCGACATTTCATCATTAGGACAGACCAGCGGAGCTTAAAGTACTTGCTAGAGTGGAGGATGGTGACCGAGGAACATCATAAGTGGCTATCAAAGCTATTGAACTGTGACTTTGAGATCCAGTATAGGCCAGTGCTAGAGAATAAAGTGTTTGATGCCTTATCTAGATGCGTTGGAGAGATCCAAGAGCTTGCCATTTCAATATCGTTAATGCTTGATTAGTGGGTATTAAAGAGGAAAGTGTGCAAGAAGAGGGCTAGGGAGGATTAGGGAAGATTTACTGAAGGATGAGAGTAGCCAACCTGACTATTCTCTAGAAGGGGAGCTACTGTTGTACCAGAAGAGGTTTGTGCTACCATAAATCTCAGTTCATATTCCCCACCAACTACAGGAGTTCCATAGGAGCACTGTTGGGGGCCATTCTTGTGTGCAAAAGACATGCAAGAGTAGAATTGTATTGGAAGGGTATGCATAGGGTCTTTGGAGGAGATGGTGTCTAGGTGTGAGGTATGCCAAAGAAAGAAGTATATGACTATGGCTCCAGGGGGATTACTTCAATCCCTAGCCCTTCTAGATAGAGTATGTGAGGCGGTCACCATGGATTTCATAGATGGGCTATCCCAATCTGAGGGGTTTACAATGATTCGAGCGGTGGTTGACAAGTTGAGCAAATATGCTCATTTCATTTCTAATAGTTGTTGCAACATTCATCAGAGAGATGGTCAGATTACATGGGATCCCATAGTCAATAGTTTCTGACGAGAATAAGGTGTTCCTCAGCCATTTTTTGAGAGAATTGTTTAGGCGGTAGGGAATAGTTCTAAAAAGGAGTACTGCTTACCACCATCAGACAGACGGAGGTAGTAAACAGAAGCCTAGAGACTTACCTATAGTGTTTTTCTTCAAACACACCTTGGTTGTGGGCCAAGTGGCTAGCATTGGCAGAGTACTGCTACAAAAATTTATATTATTCGACTTCTCATATGACTCCTTTCAAAGCGTTGTATAGAAAAGATAGTCAACACTTGGTGCATTGTGGGTAGAGGAGCACACTAGCCTCGTCAATAGACCAATACTTATAGGAAATAGATAGGGTATTGGAAGAATTGAAGATGCACCTGTTGAGGGCACAAAAAATCATAAAGAAGGAGGCAGATGGACACAAGAAGGACATCCAGTTCGACATGGGAGATAGGGCGTTCTTAAAGCTTCGGCCCTACAGATAGAGGACGATCGCCAACAGGAGGAATGAAAAGCTAGCCCTAAGGTACTATGACCCATATGAGCTATTGGAGAGGATTAGAGTAGTGGCATGCTGCTTAAGATTACAATTGACCGCTACTATACATCTAGTGTTCCACGTGTCATAACTGAGGAGAGTTGTTGAGGATCATGCAGCTAGTTTAGAGTTACTATGACACTAACAGAGGATTTAGAGGTATTATTAGAACCACTGAAATTGAGAGGATTTTGGCAAGGAGAAGAAGGGACCAAGTAGGTTTTGATAAAATGGAAGAACTTACCGGACTATGATTGCACTTGGGAGCCATACGAGAGGGTGAAGTATCAGTTTCCATCATTTCACCTTGAGGACAAGGTGATTCTTTGTGTTAGACAGATCCAGCAAGCCAAGTACCCGGGCCTGCCCCTGGTTTACTCCAGGTGAACCAAACAACTGCTAGACCCCATTATGGGGCCTATTATTTGAATACTTAATTAAAGAGTGGGGGCCGGTTTAGGAGGGAATTAAATTTGGGTCTTTTATTAATTATAATTATATTTGTACTCTTTAAATAGATTAGAAGGGTTGGTCTTTATTTTTGTTGAATTTGGGATTTCTCTTAGGTTTGATTGGGCTTAGGGCTCAGCTAGGGATTCGGAGAGCCAAATCTTCCTTTCGAATTGAAGATCTATTGTACCTTATTTGTATTCTTCCACTTTTCATCAATTATTAAGTTTCCTTAGTGTTTTGCCGTGGGATTTATCTCAAATTTTGCTTGAACTTTCCAGAAATTACAAATTTCAACCAAGCTCTCTTTGATTTTTTCACTTGTTTCCTCACACAATGCTATTGAGTGAAAACTAATTTGTGCGTTAAATACACATGAATATAAATTAGCCTTTAAAGAAGAAGAAAGTAAAATAACCAAAAGAAAGCCGAAGACCATTGCATTATAGGATGGTGACAACATTGATGTTGAGGATGTGAAAGAAGTGAGTGCTCTCACAACATGGAAGCTTGAATCTTTTATGAGAATGAAAAGACAAAAATCTAAGGTAAAAGTTTAAATTCAAAATGCACTAAATATTTGGTTGGATTACATAAGGGTGTAAAGTATTTCAAATGCAGGGGTTTTGAATTTTTTTTTTGTTTAGTTGGATGACAAAGAAATGCAAAGTAAAGTACATGTATTGTATACCATAAAAGTTCATTTTTGAGGTAAACCAAAATCACCTAGTTTTGAGCACGAATGGTTTACATCGCAAACAAGCTTGCTTGATTGCCTCCAGCCACCTCCACCCTCCTACTGACACCACCATCAACCAGTGCCACCCGCCGTTGATCACCACTTCCACTAGCCACCGCCACCGCTAACCAACACTGCTGTAGGCCACCACAGTGGCCACGCCACCCTTCAACCACCGCTACCACTGGCCGTCAAAACCACCACTGCCGTCGCCGGCCACCACCGCCGCCACACTCCTTCCACCTCCACCATCGATCACCGGCCACCACCGCTGTCAACCGCCATTGACTGCCACCGACCGCCACCCTTGTCCGCTGATGCACGCCGCTGGCCACCACCGTCGCCACCTTCCTATCGCCACCATCTTTGAACTTCACACGACATTCATTTTACTTCAAACAAAAAAAAAATCATTCACCTAAATTTACTTTACATTCATCCAAAAAAACTCCAAAGTATTCTTGTTGCATTGTATTCTTTTTACACAACATTTCTTTTTTAGCCAACCAAATACCCCTAAAGAAAATTTTAGATTTTGTGGTGCAGTTGTAAAGGAAAAGAAATAGATCATAATATCTTTATAAAAAAATTCAAGGCACTTCTTAAGAGGATGTTCAATTAATGAGAAGGACAAGCGAGAATGAAAAACAGAACAAGGAGGGAAAGAACATGCTCAGAGTCACTTGGTTAGATTTCGAATGTGAGAATTCTTCATGTGAATCAGAGACGGAGGAGGAAAACACTTGTCTTCTGCAAATTGAGGAATTTTTGCAGAAAGAACAAGAAGATGTAAGCGACACACCTCTCTTTTGAATAGTTTAATAATGTTCTAGCATATTGATTTAAGTGATTAATATTTTAAAATCATAGCGAAATACTCAATATTTAAAAAGGAACAAGCTAAATTAGCCTTGCACCAAGATATTGCTAGCTCGGATAATTCATTGCTCAACCTTAGAATAAGAAAACATTATATTAAAAAAAGAGACATACAATCTAGATGTTTCAATAATAGTATGATCTCTAGAAGATTCAACACTACCAGACTTTTTTTTTTTTTGGTTTCAACACTACCAGACATAAAATAAGAGTCACGTAAGATCACACGCCATTTTCACTCGCATAGGCCACAACTTTATTATAAGACTAATGTGAGATTTATTTAGTATGGTTCATTTGGACATGTTTCATGTGATTGTAGATGAAATTTAATGTTCAATTTAGCTATATATTACTATCAAAAGGAACATAAACTTAAGTTGCATCTTTTTTTACGATGCTCCAAATTCGGCAAGTTACCAAAAGTTTTAAATTAAGTTATTTTTGTAGGTATGCTTTCATCGTAGGAGTGTTGGAGCATGTGTCACTTAGACAACATTTTCTTAAGTCGTATTATTTCATTTAAGTTTCACAACATTGAAACCAAGGAGTAGTCTATATGTTCCATTAGGAAACAACACCTAAAGAAGATTATTAGCATTAGTGCAATGATAGGAAATACTCGTATGCACAAGCAATTCCACCCAAAAATAAGTATCGTAGCAGGGAAAACTGTTGTCCGCAGCAGGAAATCAGCCAATAACAGCAGAAAACTGAGGAAATTGGAGAGAAAACTTGTAGGAAAACCAATAGAGCAATGGTATTTCACTAGATAATCCAAGAAAACAAGCAAAGATACAATTTCCTTCAATTCAAGAGGAAGGAAAACTCTCCTAATCTCCGGCGTTGCCAAGAGCCCAAAAGAAAATCCTAGATCTCAAAATAAGATTCAAATTTCAAGATATCCCTCATCCTCACATTACTCCCTAATTAAAGCAAAAAGGAATCATACAAATTCCCTAAACACCCCTCTAATTCAAATATTTCCCTCCTAAACATTGATTTAACCCCAATTGTGGCCCACTAGATATTCTGCCTCCCCTGGCTTCTCTGTTCCGCCGAACATAGACCTGGTCTGGTCCATGCTGGACCGATCCAGCCGGCCCCTCCTGGGCCGGCCTATCAGTACTCCCCTCCCAAAAACTCACCTTGTCCTCAAGGTGAAAGTTTGGGAACTGTTGCTTCACAATCTCATAGGGCTCCCAAGTGGCCTCATGTTCTGGGAGGTCCTTCCATTTGATAAACACCTCTTTGTTGCCCTTTTTGTTTGATCGGACTCCTGCCAACTCTAGTGGTTCTAAAACCACCTCTAAGTCCTCCGTCATGTTGTCTGGAAGTTCTTCACTTGTGGCATGTTCCCCTATGGCCCTTCTTAGCTGAGACACATGAAACACTGGATGTATAGTGGTTGATGGGGGTAACTTCAGTCGGTACGCCACCACACCAATCCTATTCAACACTTCATAAGGCCCAAAGTACCTGGGTGCTAATTTCTGATTCCTCCTTGCCACTATCTGCTGTCGGTAGGGTTGTAGTTTCAGGAATACCTTCTCCCCCACTTCAAACTGCATGTCTTGTCTGTGTGAATCTACCTGCTTTTTCATGATCTGTTGGGCTCTCATCAAATATTTCTTCAAATCTTCCAATACCTTGTCTCTTTCTTTCAAATATTGCTCCACGACGATATGGGTGTACTACCTCTCCCACAATGCACTAGGTGTGGAGGGTCCCTTCCATACAACACTTTGAATGGAGTCATCTGGGAGGCCGAATGGTACGAGGTATTGTACCAGTATTCAGCCCAAGGCAGCCACTTTGCCCACATCCGCGGGGCCTCTGACACAAAACACCTCAAATAGGTCTCTACACTTCGGTTCACCACTTCCGTCTGCCTGTCTGTCTGTGGATGATAGGCGGTGCTTCTCTTGAGAATAGTTCCCTGCAATCGGAATAATTCCTTCCAAAATTGACTAAAGAATACCTTGTCTCGATCCGTCACTATCAATTCAGGAACCCCATGCAGTCTAACAACCCCCTGGTAAATGTTGCTACCACTGACACTGCGGTGTAGGGATGTCGTAAGAGGATGAAGTGTGCATACTTACTAAGTCTATCCACCACCATCATGATGACAGTGTATCCTATTAAACGTGGTAATCCGTCGATGAATTCCATGGACACTTCCTCCCAAACTTTGTTTGGAAGTGCCAATGGTTATAACAGCCCTCCTGGCGCCATGGCCATGTATTTGTTCCTCTGGCACACTTCACACATCGCCACCAGCTCCTTCACATCTTTCTGCATCCCTTTCTAATAGAGTTATGCTGCTAGCCTCATGTATGTCTTCTGAACTCTTGAATGGCCTCCAATTGCGTTACCTTGGTATTCCTGCAATAAGTTGGGGATGTGAATGGAGGTTTGTGGCAGAACAAACCTCCCCTGATACAATAGTCTCTCCCCCTCAAGGCAGTATCCCGGATGGCTGCTCTTATCCTTCCTTAGATCCCCCTGATCTTTCCCAATTCCTCATCTAACATGCTTTCTTCCTTGATGGCTCCCCAGTCGACCATCAAGGGTACAGACAGAGCTAACTCCTGGAGTTCCCCCACACATCTGGATAGAGCATCGGCTGCCTTGTTCTCCAAACCAGGCTTATACTGGATCTCAAAGTCATAGCCTAGTAGTTTGGATAACCACCTCTGATGCTCTTCAGTCATCATCCTTTGCTCTAGCAAATACATCAAGCTCCTCTGATCAGTCCGCACGATAATGTGCCTTCCCAAGAGATATGGCCGCCACTTTTGAATAGCCAAGACAATGGCCATCAGCTCTCTTTCATAAACTGACTTTAATCTAGCCCTGGCTGAAAGCACTTTACTGAAGTATGCTACTAGCCTGTGATTCTGCATCAACACTGCACTTAGCCCATATCCTGATGCATCCGTCTCTACTACAAAGACCTGACCAAAGTCTGGAAAAGCTAGAATAGGAACTGTCGTCATGGCTTCTTTTAACCTCTCGAATGCCTTAGTGGCTGCCTCTCCCCAGCAAAAATTATCTTTCTTTAGCTGCTCAGTCAGGGGCCATGCAATGGTACCGTACCCCTTCACAAACTTCCTATAGTATCTCGTCAATTCTAGGAAACCCCTCAACTCCCTGAGATTCCTAGGCAGTGGCCATTTCTGCATTGCCTCAATTTTAGTTTGATTTGCTGCCACTTCCTCTTGGGAAATCACATGTCCCAAGTACTCCACACTCGCCTGAGCAAAACTGCACTTCTTCAAGTTGGCTTTCAACTGATGCTCCTGAAGCACTTCCAATACCACCCTCAGATGTTCCAAGTGCTCCTCCACAGTCCTGTTGTACACCAGGATGTCATCGAAAAAGACCAGGACAAACTTCTTGAGGTGCTTCTTGAATACTCGATTCATCAAGGATTGAAAGGTTCCAGGAGCATTAGTCAATCCAAAGGGCATTACCAGAAATTCATAATGCCCTTCATGTGTCCTGAAGGCTGTCTTTGGAACATCTACCTCCCTTATTCTGATCTGGTGGTATCCGGATTTTAAATCCAGCTTAGAAAACATCACTGCACTATGTAGCTCGTCTAATAGCTCATCAATCACAGGAATTGGGAACTTGTCTGGTACAGTGCCTTTATTTAGATCCCTGTAATTCACACAAAATCTCCAACTCCCATCCTTCTTCTTGACCAGGAGGATTGGACTAGAAAAAGGGCTGTAGCTGGGTCTGATAATCTCCACCTCCAGCATTTCCCGGATCAGCTTTTCAATCTCATCTTTCTGAATCTGTGGGTAGCGGTAAGGACGGACGCTGATCGGAGTCTCACCTTCTTTCAAAGTAATGGCATGCTCCAACTCTCTATGAGAAGGTAAACCCTGGGGTGGTTGAAAGACCTCGCTGAACTGGTGTATGAGCGGTTGTACTGTAGAGGTAACATTGCCTTCCTCCTCCAATCTGACCCCTTCCAGGCGGTGCAACTCTACTAAGTAGCCTCCCCCCTCTTCCTGAATGGTTCTGATGAGGGATTTGAGAGAAACACCTGCCTTGGTCAGTCCGGAATCACCTTGAATTGTCCTCTTTCTGCCCCCAACCACCAACTCCATCCTCAGTGTACCCCAATTGATGTTGGTTTCTCCCAATGTCTGCAGCCATTTCATCCCAAGGATGATATCCGTACTCCCCAATTCTAAGGGAAGGAAGTCTTCCTTTACATGGATCCCTTGAATCTTCAGTACTACTCCTTGACCCATCGCTACCTTTCTAGTGCCCATCATTACCCCGTAACCTCCGGTATCCACTAGCTCCATCCCCAATACATCAACAATCTGGGTGGAAATGAATTGTGTGTTGCTCCACTATCTATCAACACCACAACCTCACGGTCAGAGATCTCTCCTTTCACCTTCATAGTGTGACTCGAAGTGAGTCAACTACTGAGTTCAGAGAGACTTCTGCTACGTCCAGATGCAACTTCTCCTCCTCAACCTTAGGGTCATTCTCACCTCCCTCTTCGTCTTCCTCATCATCACAAACGAGGAGAACCTGAAGAGATTGGTCCTTGCACCTATGCCCCGGCATGTACTTCTCATCACCTGAAGCACACCCCTTTTGCCCTTTTTTCATGCAGCTCCTTCTCAGTTAGCTTTTTGAACTGTCCACCGTTACCCCCTCCTCCAGCCTTATCCTTTGGTGCCTCCTTCAGACTCCCTGAAGATCCCCCCTTTGAAGGCAAGATGGTAATAGTCATCTTATATGACCCCCCCCCCCCCCCCCGAATAGTTTCCCTAGGCTCCTCTTTCAGATATCTTCTGGTCCTCCACCAACTGCGCTAACTCCATAGCCTTCCTAGGTTCCTTGGCTCCAATACTATGACAGCGGTTCATATCTCTGGCTTAAGCCCCTTCATGATGTTCCCCTCCAGGGCCGACTCCGAGATGTGATCCAAGCGGCTAGCCAGGTACTCGAATTTGTCTCGATAATCCTCCACCATCCCCTCCTGAGTCAGGGCAAAGAATTGCTCATAGAAGTCTCCTCCCCCATCGGCTCGGAAACGTTCTAATAGGCAGTCCTTGAACTTCTTCCAGCTTCGAATGGGCTCCCTCCTGTCACGCCACTGATACCATGCCAAAGCCTTTCCTTCAGACACAATCCTGCCGCCGTCAACTTCTCATCCTCTGTCAACGACCCATTGACAGCAAAGTAACGCTCCACCTTGTAGATCCAGTCATGGCCATCTTCCCCCTCGAAAACGGGCATCTTCAATTTCCTCACCTTGGGATCTCCCGGTTATCCTCCATAGCCTTCCATTCCTCTCAGAGGAGGCGCTCCCCAATTGTCTCGATCGTCCCTCCGATGAATATACTCGAACCCCTCTTCATACTTTCCTCTCCTCCCTTCAACATCATCACCTCGACGCTGAATATTTTCAAATTCAGCATCTCGACGATGACGTTCCTCCCTTCTTCCTTCAAAATACCCCCCTCGACGCTCGAATTTCGAATTCAGCACCTCGGCGATGAGATCCCTCTCTCCTCCCGCCAAAATCAGCCCCCCTTCTGTCATATCCCATGCTCATCTCTTACCTCGAAAGAGGCTCTAGAGGAGGCATATCGTTCTCTTCCTCTAGGATCTCCACCTCCGAATTTCTCCTCCCCCGCAAGGGGTTCGGATTTCCTCCCATGCCATGGCCATCGGTGGTCTCTCTCACTTCCGATGTCGCCGGATTGGTCTTCATTTCAAGTAGTTTATTCATCATTTCCTCCATTGCGGTGAACTTTCTCTCCAACCTTTCATTGTTGGAGGTAATTTGATTTTGAAAATTGAAGAATCTTTCCTCCAAATCGGCTTTCAATTGGCCGACTTCGTCTTCCAAGACGTCAACTTTGTTTCAGGCCATCGTTCTTCTCAATAGATCTCAAAAATATCACTTCCTGAAGCAAAAAGCTCTATGAAAAACAGGGATTTCAGCCGCCTAAGGTCCCCAATCGATGCTATGATACCAATTTGATAGGAAATACTCGTATGCACAAGCAATTCCACCCAAAAATAAGTATCGCAGCAGGGAAAACTGCTGTTTGCAGCAGGAAATTAGCCAATAACAGCAGAAAACTGAGGAAATTGGAGAGAAAACTTGTAGGAAAACCAATAGAGCAATGGTATTTCACTAGATAATCCAAGAAAACAAGCAAAGATACAATTTCCTTCGATTCAAGAGGAAGGAAAACTCTCCTAATCTCCGTCGTTGCCAAGAGCCCAAAAGAAAACCCTAGATCTCAAAATAAGATTCAAATTTCAAGATACCCTTCATCCTCACATTACTCCCTAATTAAAGCAAAAAGGAATCATACAAATTCCCTAAACACCCCTCTAATTCAAATATTTCCCTCCTAAACATTGATTTAACTCCAATTGGGGCCCACTAGATGTTCCGCCCCCCCTGGCTTCTTTGTTCCGCCGAACATAGACCTGGACCGGTCCAGCCGGCCCCTCCTGGGCCGGCCTATCATGCAATCAATAAAAAATTCTCAAGCATAGAAAATATCCTATTGGTTGATAGATTAAGCCATAATTTAAATAATATCAACCAATTATGAGATAGATAATATAATATTATTTTTTTACTTTTTGCTTTGTAAACTTAATGATATTGTTGTGCTTATTGGGCCCATGCATGACAATATTTTTTTGTTGGCGGATTTACATACATACAACAAAATTTTTGTATTTACGCATCTAGCATCTAAACTTTTATAGTTACTTGTATTCCCCTTTATTGGCTTAATCACATCAAAGCATGTGAATGAAAAGTGTATTTTACTTTAAATAAGTTAATACTATTGTTATTTTTAATGTGATTTTAAGATTTGAGTGTTATATAAGTAAATATAATTTGTTAGTGGAGACTTGTAAACTTTGCGTTTACCCATGAAGTTATTTACAAAGGTACATAAATTCCAACATGGGATGGTGACCATTTGCACTTAAATGGGCTTTCAAATGGCTTATTAGGGACCTATTAAGTACTAGAAGGCATCATGCATATTCTCACAAGGGATTTTAAAAGTGATTTTCAAAATATTAATGTTTAACTTTTTTATAGAGAATGTAATATAATATTAAATTATTTTTATAAAGGATTTGCTTGATGTAAATTTTGGAATACAAGTATATATATTAAAATATATTTTACTTATGGAGCATGTGCTCATTCTTTTTTAGCCAAAGCTATCAAAATTCATTCGATTTTAGCAGCATTCAGCTCTAAAGAATATATGAGACCTTGCAATGTATATTTGCAATTATAAAAAAAGAGCTCATCAACAAGGGTAAAAGATCAAGACATGGATTGCCCGCCTTTTTCAGTTTAGGGTGTTCTCATTGTTCTAAAAAATTATTCAAAATCACATTCATGTTATTATTCTATTCATCTCTCTGTAAATGAAATAACCTCTAGCTATTTGCTTTGTAGGTATATGCATTGTCTAGGGATCAAGGAGTTCCTTTCTCATCCCTATGGCGCAAAATTCATCCAAAACACAAAGTTCCATCCAATGCAGTGTGGCTATGTGCAGCCATCTGCATACTTATAGGGCTTCCTATCCTCAAAGTGAATGTTGTCTTCACAGCAATCACCTCCATTTGCACCGTTGGATGGGTTGGCGGCTACTCAATACCAATCTTTGCAAGGATGGTCATGGCAGAAAAGAACTTCAATCCTGGTCCTTTCTATTTGGGAAGAGCAAGCAGGCCAATATGTTTAGTGGCATTCTTATGGATCTGTTACACTTGCTCGGTCTTTCTATTGCCAACATCCTATCCTATTAAGTTTGACACTTTCAACTATGCACCTATTGGTTTAGGAATCTGCCTAACTACGATTTTGTTGTGGTGGATTTTGGATGCTAGAAAATGGTTCAAGGGACCTGTTAGGAATATTAATGGCCAGAGTGAAAAGGTTTAATCTTCTTTTGTTCCTTCTGTTTTCTTTTTCAAAGTTGGTGTTTTTCACGAATTATATCGATGCCGATGTTTTTAGGCAAAATGGAATTGCTAGAGAGCAATTGGTTTCTTTGGTTCCATGTTTTGAATGGTGCTCTTATGGCCTTGTAATGTTATTTGCATGTATACTCACTCATGCAGAAATTATAAAAGTTTGTTGAACATGAAAAATAAGAAATTATTTCACAGGAATTTATATTGTTATACAAATTTGTGGAGACTTGTTTTATTTTTTAAGCTCAATATATTAATTAATTAGTATAGTTAATGATTAAATTGTGCATTATGTTCAAATTATTCTTAGTTGTTAATACTTGAAAATTTTTTTGGGTAGGTATCCTATAGTAGAATGTTAAGTACTGGGTCGTTTGCGAGTTCAGGTTGTTTTAATGGATCTTCGTTTACTTAAAACTAAAAGCTCGTTTTGTTGTAAGTGAAGCCTGAAGAGGAGGGTAAAGTTATGCCCTTTGATTAACTGTGAGAGCTAAGAAGCCATTTGGATTGGGAGTAGAATGGAAGGATACTATTGAATTCTTTGCCTATTTAGAAGGTCGAACATGTCAATTTTTTTTAAGGCCTCTAAGCTGTTATAGAAAAGGTTCATTGAAGGATTCATTCCATGTGAATACTCTTAACAACACTTATTTGAATTTGCATTATGAGTTGATACAAAATGTATATTCAGTTATTTATGCGTCGGAGAGATCAATACTGATTTATTGTAGAAGCCAATTACATAGAGTGGGTAAAATAATATTTATTATGGAATTGATTAACAACTTTGTCAAAATTCATGAAGGCGTATTTGTATTTGAAGATTTTGTTTCAGATAGTTTTTATATTATTTTCTAAAATAACTTTTTAATAAGAAAACATCTTGAAAACAGTAAGAAAAAAAAAATGGCCAAAATCTGTTCCAAACAAATTGCCATAGTTTTTTAGTCATTTGGTTTATTTGATGGGAGCGTGAATCATCTATTATTGAAGTATGCTGCAAATTTGGTAACTTTAGCATGTTTTCCACCCTAAATCATTATGATACATTTTGGATTCCTAACAAGGTCCCTAAGTTGAAGAAAATACTTTTAGAATTTGAGTGCATCTTGAACAATAAATATTTATGAAAGGCAAGTTTTTTAATTTTCTTAGGAAAGAATCATTGCAGTTGAAAAATAATTGTCTTATAAATATTCGAAACTATCTTGAGAACCATTACGACCAATAGTATAAATTAGTCACAACTTTTACAACTTGAACATTTTTGCCCTACTGAGAGTTTGGTTTTTTCTAACACAAGGCAAAATTTTCATCTTTGCCTTGATTCTTCTGCCCTTTTAGATTGAGGTCCTTTTTTTTTTTGAGAAATTTTGGAGCCTAAGCCCATATATTACTATGAAAAGAGAAAATTACAAGTAAAATTAGAAAAGGAGCCATCAGAAGCTAAAGCCAAAATAGCTTATGATGAAAGATAAAAACCAAAACTATACCACCCAATACAACCCAAAATTTAATGAAAATACCAAAATGTGGTAGTATAATTGAAGCTAGAAGCTAGAAGGACTCAGGCTGCAGTCCGAGAAGTATAACCAACTGGAGCACGAAAGTCCCCTGGTTGCCACGCAGACCTTCCAAGGGGAGCAGGAGCTGCAACTAACATCATCGTCCAAAAAAAACCCCCCAGGCGACAGGAACATCAATCCTGGTTTCCTAGAAGGCCCTCCAGAATAAAGGAACAAACCCGCAGGAAGAGAGAGACTTGCACCAAGCCCAATATAGTACAAAGCGAAAAAACCTTCCATCCGTGAAACCAACAACATAGCAAATTCCAGCCAGAGAAAGTAGTCCAGAAATCAGGCAAACAGATAGCACGCAAAATAGCCCGGAACATCAAAGTCCAGCTCACAGAAACAAAAATCCGCAAAAGCATAAGGCACCTGACAGTAGCTTCCACAACAGCAGAGGGAAGATTGGAGAATGTGAGCAAAACCTTCCTTAAGTTTATCATACCCTTTCCAGTTTTTAATCTTGCACTTAACAGCAGCTTTGATAATGTGAATGATAGAAGTGGGATCCACCCAAGTATTGGAGAAACGCAGGTTGTTTCTCTCTCTCTCTCTCTCTCTCTCTCTCTCTCTCTCTCTCTCTCTCTCTCTCTCCATAAAAAGTAGAGGATACATCTAATAAAAAAGAAACAAAAGTTTTTCTCCAAAGAACAAAATTGACTGCCAAAATCCAGAAAGTCATAAGCTTGCATAATGTTTGGTCTTAGATAGAATTTGCTAAAAATCGGAAGCAAATCCCTAAGCACCAAAAAGGAATAATCACAGTCGAAGAAGAACAGATGATGATGCGTTTCAGGCGAGTTATGGCAGAAAGGGCAAGCAGTAGCAACAGGGATTTCCTTCCTGAGAAGTAAATCCGCGCATTTGAATCTTTCAAGAATAGCCATCCAAGAGTAGCAGGCAAAATGGAGGGAGTTTCTTTTGTGCCAAACATACTTATACCATTGAACTTTATCCAAATGCGAATGATAAAAATTGGAAAACTATTGGGAGGTAGGATGTTTGGAGCCGTCCAGAGCCAAGGCCGGTTGCTCCAGAATATTGATCTTCAAAATAGCCTCACGAAGAATGAGAGGGGTGTCCTTAGGAATGACCCACTAGCCGTTAGAGATAAAATTGTCTACAATTTTATATCGGAGGCAATTCCAAGAGGTAATATCTGATAAAGATCGACCTGTTGAAAATTTGTTGTTTCATGAATTACACTTTTGATGATTAGCAAACACTATGGTTTGCTTTCTTATAACTGACATTTCAGGGCCAAGAAATCAGATGACAAATCAAGCCAGTTCAAGATCGCGTAGGTTAGGGTTGAGTCAGTATGTATTTTGCTTTTTCTCTTCTTGAGTTAATTTGTAATGTTCAAAGATACTGATGCTAAGTAACCCTACACACACACACACACTTGAGAGACTTCGAATTTTTGTTTTTGCTCACATCGGCCAGGATGATAGTTTGTATCGGCCTGGATGATCGAGTTCAAAATAGAGATTCTATTCAGGATTCTTAATTAAGGCAGCCGTCATTAACAGATCGACCTGGACGATACCTGTATCGGCCAGGACGATAAGCTCAAAATAGAAAGAAATAGCCACCTTATTCAATTTAGGTATATTGTATTTTTGGAAATCGTCCAGGACGATCTTGTATCGGCCTGGACGATAATACACAATTATGCCTAAATTGAACCAGTAATCAAGGAATCAATTAAGGATAGATTGATACGATCACATCGTCCTGGACGATATAAATATCGGCCAGGACGATATATTCAAAAGTCCTTAATTATACCTGGACGATATGGATCGGCCAAATCCATTTCAGGGCGATGCACTGGCCGATATGGATCGTACAACACCAATCCAGAGCGATGCACTGGACGATATTATGCTGATTTGAACTGATCAGACAGGACGATCGTGAGATCTGCCTGGACGATCATACCAATTTTACCATCATCTAGCTCAATTTCAGAACGGTGTGCTGGCCGATCTTCAGAACTTTGTACTAATCGGCCAGGACGATAAAGTCGGCAACTTGCATTTAATGAGCTATTTTGAGCTCTTCTTTATAAGGGCTATTGATCAAACATTTTTGGAGATCTTTTGCTGCTGCCTTGACCTGAGAAGACCTTGAGGAGGGAGAGAGAGAGAGAGAGAGAGAGAGAGAGAGAGAGAGAGAGAGAGAGAGAGAGAGAGAGAGAGAGAGAGAGAGAGAGAGAGAGAGAGAGAGAGAGAGAGAGAGAGAGAGAGAGAGAGAGAGGATCTTGTGAGGGGGAGCTTGTGAGGGGATTCACAAGGGTTGCTTCAAGCATCACTCTGCTTCTTCTTCGTCTAGAGTTTCTCGTCCGTGGAAGGGTCAGTAGAGGTAAGGATTCAGCAACTGATCGGGGTTCTCTGCCAGTTTCAGGAGGAAGCAAAAGGAGATAGGTTCTCTGCCTTGCCGGGGTGGCAAAAAGGACTTCTGTGTAAGGGCTTCTCCGCCTAGTTGTGGGGGCTAAAGGAGAGTCACGATTGTAGTGCAATACTCGGAGGGCGCCTCCGGGGAGTGGACGTAGGTCGAGTTGATTGAACCACTATAAAATTCTGTGTTCTTATTTCTTGCTTCCGCATTTTTAATTTTCACACTTATTTTTCTTGTGGTGTGATTTTGGTTTATGAGATTGTGCTTTTGTTGAAAAGTAATTTTTAAAATACCAATTCACCCCCCCCCCCCCTCTTGGTTAGCTTGGGCCAGTTCTATAGGGCTCAACATCCCTAACGAACTTTCACGACCATTACACCACGGGTCCCAAAGCATAAAAAATTTGCAGGAAGGAGCAACTGAAAACGGAATAGAATTTTTAATATATTGAGCAGTATAGCAAAGGAATTTCCAGGCCTTGGTGGCATAAGATGGAGGAGCCTTCCATGGAGACTCATACTTAGCTCTAAACTAAGAGATAAAAAGAGAATTATGACAGTAAAATCTCCAAATGCAAGAATAAAAAACACCAAAGTAAAGGGAGTCAAAAGATGGCAAGTACAACCCGCCATTGCATTTAGGCTTAGTAGTTTTGCTCTAGGAAATAAGATGCAGTTTCTTGGCTGTAATGTTCCCATGGTAAAGAAATTTAGAGCAAGCTTGGAGATGGCCTTTCTACATGCTTTTGGTATGATAGAACCTCTAATCCAATACGCAATGGTGTTGGCAATAGTGAACTTAAGGTATTGGTCACGACCTGCAAAAGAAATGAACTTAACTTACCAACCCTTAAGTAGAGTAGAAACTCTGCTCATAAGGGGTTGGAAGTGGAAAAACTTGAGTCTCTTGGGGGAAATAGGAAGCCCCAGATAAGTGAAGAAGGGATCAGTTTGGTGGATATCGAGTAAGGAGGAAATAAGGGAGGCAGCATCAACATTACGAGCAAAAATAATAGAACTTTTAGAGGGGTGAACATGAAGTCCAGAGCTACTCGCAAAAGTATCAAGATCATTCTTAAGATTTGCCGCATTATGAACCGAGGCATGCCCAAAGACGAGGAGGTCATCAGAATACAAAAGATGGGTAATGTCAACCCCATTGCAACTAATGCCTTTGAAATTAGAAGCTTGAAGGCTACCCGAGAGACTATACATGGCAATACAGAATAGAAGGGGAGATAGAGGGCAGCCTTGGAGAAGACCAGAGGATGATTTAAAGAACTCCACAAGGGAGCCGTTCAGGCAAATAGAAAAATAAACATTAGAAAGAGAGTCAAAAGCATTTTTGATGTCCAATTTAGCGCAGAATAAGTTCCTTCCAACTTTAAAATCTTTAAGAATATCAGCAGCTAAGAAGATGTTATCAGTAGAGCATCTAGAGGAAAAGAAGCCAGCTTGGCTATGATGAATGATATGAGGCAACAAAAGTTTGAGTCTATTAGCCAACACTTTAGGAATAATTTTGTAAAGAACTTTGTAGAGGGAAATGGGCCTAAAATCCCCAATAGAAGAGGAGTGTGGACCTTTGGGAATCAAAGTAATAGCCGTGGCTTTAGCTCCCTTAGGAAGATAACCAGTAGTGAAGAAGCTATTCACAACATTGAAGACTTGTAGGCCGATAAGGTGCCATGTCTTTTTGTAGAATTCAAATGAGAACCTGTCGGGTCCAGGCGCAAAGGAAGATTTCCCAACAAATACAATGGCTTTAATTTCCTCAAATGAAACAGGGGCCACCAGCGAGCTATGCAAATAATGAGGGACCATATTTCCCACAGGAAGCAAAATAGAGATGCTGACAGTAGGGGAAGGAGAGTTAAAAATCTCCTGGAAGTGGGAGATAACAGTCGTGGCAATATCTGAATGAGAGACAAAGTGGCTGAGCGGTGTGGAAATCTCTTTAATGATGTTTCTATTATTTCTAGACCTGATTCTAGCATACAGGTCATCTTCGCCATGGGTGAGCCAAGAGGCTTTAGCACGCTGGGAGATCCAGGAGGACCAAGCCGTATGATAAGATGCTAAATTGTTATTGATATGCTTCAAAGCAGAGTTAAGGTCATGGTCAAGAGGTTGGGATTGGAGCTGAAGAAAACAAATCTGTTTGGCTTTTAAGCTCAAGGAGGCCCTGAGAAACATATTTGGAAGAAGCCCACTTCATACCTTTTAAAGCTCTTTTAAGGTATTTCAGATGAATAAAAAGGTTGCAATAGGACTACTAGAAACAGGGGTATTGAAAGCATTATAAACAATCTCCCAAAAACTATTCATGTGAAACTAGAAATTCTTGAACATGAACCTCGCAGAAGGTTTTTCAAAGTTAGAAGCCATAAAAATGATGGGGCACTGGTTAGAGCAGTACAGTGGAGCCACTTTATAATAAGCATGCTGGAAACAATCTAAAAGTGCTGAATTGACTAACATACGATCTAATTTAATGTGGATCGGGAGGTCCACCCGCTGATTGTACCAAGTGTAAAAAAGACCCACGAAAGCAAGATCTTGGATGCCACAATAAAAATGACTTGGTTAAGTTCTTCCAAACTGACTGAATGAAGAGGATTCCCCCCTGATTTCTCAGTAGCCAATCTACAGTAGTTGAAATCACCTAAAATGAGCCAAGGCTGATCCGACGGAGGAACCAAGCGTCTTAACTGATTCCATAATTCCCTCCTACCATCCATGGAGTTTCCAGCATAAATAACAGACATAAGAAAAGGGGGGAGGAGCCAACCGAGAGTGTACCATGGATGATTTGAGAAGAAGAAAAAGTGGCAGAGAAGGACATATGGGAAGAGTCCCATTTGATCCATATTCTACTAGGAACAGAGTAGTGAAAATTGTCACAGCTACCTTCGTTGTCAAAAATAGAGTGGGTTCTGACAAACCATGGGTCACCAGAAGCATGATTAAGAATATCCGCTTCAAGAATGCACAATAACTTTAAGTTAAAAGACTTGACCAAATCTCTACACATCTGCACTTTGTCGGGTCTATTAAACCCCCTGACATTCCAACAAGCTAAAGGGTGTATGGACATTAATACCTAGAAGATTTAGCCTTCTTGGCATTTTTGGGCTTAGTTTTTTTTGGACTTGTGAGAAGAGGGGCTTGGAGAATGCAGCTTGGAGGAAGAGGGGGGATTCTCCTTATGGTGGTGAGAAACTTTAGAGGAAGATAATGAGGTACTGGCCTCCGATCGGATAGGAGAAGAAGAAGAAATGACCGGGGGAGGAAGAAGGGTGGGAATAACCTCAGTTTGTAAGGACTCAAATTTATTATTTGTGGGGACATTTGAAGCAGGAACCGGTTGGGTGATAAGGAAGGGCTCAGAGGAAGAGAGGTTCTCCATGGGGGAGTTTAGGTTCGGGATAATAGGATCTCTGTTAATGCACAGTGGAATGGTGGAGGTAACCTCAGCAGGAGGAGGGGAAGATGGACGGGAATGGTGGGGTTATGGGGGGCTGAGGAGGAGGAGGTTAATTATGAGGTAAGGGAGGTTTAGAGGGAGAGGTAGGGACCCGAGAAGAAGGATTCCTATTATGGCTTCTTCCTCTATATTTAAGCTGCGGAAGAGGGAAGGCAGGTTTTGGGTTGGGGTTAGAAGGGCAAAGGGAGAAAGGGTGAATGAGAGACCCATATCCTTCACAGGGAGATGGTTTCCAGTCATAGACAACCTTCAGATTCAAATCCTCCTCTTCAATTTGAATGGGGATTTCATCAGGTAACTTGGAATCTTTTGAAATTTGTATGCAAACACGAGCAAATGTGAGCCTCGTCCGATTAGCAGTGAGAGAATCGACAGTTAAGGGAATACTTATATAGCTTGCTATTCTGTAGAAACCAGTCGAAGTCCACAGAGTGAGGGGGAGGTCAATGATTTTTACCCATATAGGAATAAAGGCGGACTCGTCCCGAACAGGCTTGAATTTGGGAGACCAATGCTGTAGTATGAAAGGCTTACCTAGGAGGAACTAGGGACCTCCCGTCCATACCATATCCAGATCCTCCAAATATGTGAACTTTAAAAGGAAGAAACTGTCTGCGAGGGAGAGCAGAGAGAGGGAACCTTTTAAGACCCAAAGCTTCTTCATAGCTGTGAGTAACCTTTTGTAATAAGGTCTCTGCCTGATGGAGTAGCCCACCAATGTAAGCGACCAAATAGCTGATCCCTGAGATAAATCATCTCCTTTAAAGGAGAGCTTCAGTGAAGGGAAAAAGAAAGATATAGGAAAAATAGGGGTTTTAGAAGAAGGGGCCGCAACATTCGTAGCGAAGGAAGTGGCCTTCGGGGAGGGAGAGGGCTGAGAAGAGAGGATTTAGGAAGAGGGGGAAAGTCTGATGGAGAAAGCTCCATCAGACGGGAGACGAGACCTCCCTGTAATGTGGCACGGGAAGAACACAGTGGCGGCGGGTTGAGGAAAAACCCTAGCAGAAAGATTCAGGGATTGAGGTCCTTTTAGTAGGCCAAGGTGAGGGAATCCTGGATCCTATTGGATTTACAATTGGCCCCTTTATCCGCTAACCCCATGAGCATAAACTTGGAAACCTATTTTAGACCCGATATTGACTCGCTTCAGCACACATATGTGAGTCACTATCACCTAGAACGCTAGACTCAATGAGAAGATGACTCGGGCCCTCATTTTAGGTTTAGCGGTTTAGCCTATTCATTACTTCATTTCAAGTTTTTTTATTCGAGTCTTCGATGCTCTAAGGTATCAGGTCTCGCCTCTCTTGCTTTCTCTTCCACCATGCTGCCTTCCTCTCCTCCACCTCCTGAGTCCTGCTTCTCATCAGATCCTCTATCTTAATCCTATAGTGTGTTGTGTGCTCGCTATCCCTCTGTGGTATTATCATTTATATATTCTGAGTTTTTCCATTTATATTTTAGGGTTATTCATATTCACACTTTCGGTTTAGAGATTTCTTCCTTCCAATTTGAAGAAGTTAAGATTTTGGTTTTTCAGCTTTAGGCTTTTTACATTGAAATTTGTGGGCTTTGAGCCTTTGATTTGCCGGCTAGAGCATCATTTTTTTCCATTATTTTCATTTGATTTTTTAGAGCTTTGTATATTTTAGTGGTTTTTCAATTTTGTTGTTAACGTGTTACACACATTTGAGCGGGTTTAGGTTGTATCACACATTACGAATTTCTTAGGACTTTTTTTTGCATTGTTAGTTGTTTCATCTCTGTGCCTCTGTTTTTGTGATTAGTGCTGGCCCTAGTGGGGATAAATGCTAAACATGAAAAATATGAAATACATTTAACATGTTTCATATTTAGGAAGTACATGTTATTTTAATAATTTGGTATTTAGAAATTTGTGTTTCATACTATTATTTTGATAAATGATGTACATGAAAAAAAATTAGGGTTTTGCCATGTTGGCTACTGTAATTGTTGTAATACATAATGTTATTTCATATTTAGCAAGTAATACATGCTATTATTTTGATATTTTGGAAGTAATATATGATGTTAAGGTTTGGCTCTGTAACCTATGTAATACATGATGTAATTGCTGTTATTGTGATATTTTCTATACCAATTTGATATTTAGGAAGTTATATTTCATATTTAGCCATAATACAAGATTTTGGCTTTGTAGAATGTGGTCTAATTGGTTCACTAGATAGAGGATTCAAATACCATTTTTGAAAATTTTATTGATGAGAATTAGCAAGTTGGCATTGCTGATAATATGGTTGAGCCATCTGATGATGCATGTAATGATGATTCAGTAATAATTAAGAAATGTAGAAGAATGATTTCCATGGTTGGAGTCATTTTGAGATGTTTTCTTATAATAAATATGGTAAAAAAAGGTTGCAAATATAAGAAATGTGGTGCACAATATCTATGTGATAATAAGAATGGGACGGGTTACTTAAGGTGCCACTTGAAAATTGCAAGAGAAGGGATATGCATGACATAAAAAGTTAGGCAGTCTAATTATGGCCTCGTTTGTGATTGCTTTTTAATGCTTTTAAAAATAATTTTTTGGTACAAAAATTTAGAGTCTTTTGGGACTAAAAATTCACTTTAGGAAGTAACAAAAAAGTCTTCTGAACGAAACCTATAATTGTGATTGTCAAAATATCTATTTGATCCATTATTAGGAAAATGATAAAACAAAAGTTTAATGATTTCTTTCAAATGTTAATACTATCTAGCATCATACTGATCCCATTTTCTTTGATTTGATGTGGTTTAGAATCATGACCTATCCACTACGTTAAATATGTCTATTTATAGATTTTTGGATGAGTTATTATAGTCATTTTAATAATAATTTTGAACACTCTATTGGAAAGTCCAAATAAATTATTGCTAAAAGTTATATATATAGTTTTAGGATATCTCAATATCATATTCTTAATTGACACATAATTTAGCGATGTTCAACTCATTAGTTTTATTTTATCGAGATGCTCATTTTCAAAATGCGTAAAATTTGGAATTATCGATGTTTATTGATTTAGAGTTTCACTATTTGAACTTAGACTCCAAATTATCATTTAGTTGACCCCGCTAAACTAACTTCAATTACAAAATTTGATAAAAAGATATGCAATGATATCAAGTCAACAAAATTTTTAGCACATATAATTGGTGCTAGAGCTGATAAATCTTCTGATGACATGTCACTTACCATAATTAATTAAGAAATTATTTATATCTAATAAATCCTTATAAATGCTAATTAATCAACTTAAAAAAGCTAAGATTGAGATTTTATACCATTTTTTGCTTTTATTAAACATATGATCATTTTTAGGAGAAATTGTTATGTGTGGAGTTCCGGCATATAGTTAAATTTGGACTATGAGTTTACATAATATGTATAATGCACTGTGTATTTTTATACACACTTTATACACATCATGCATATAGTGTGTACACTCATATATTCGGCTCTATGTACAAACTACGCACATAATAATTTCTCCAATTTTCGATAGCTTTCTAATTGATTTGCTTTTCATATATCAATCTTTTTTACTGTTTTTAAAAAACATTATAATGTAAATTTGCTTTTTACATCCATAATAGCGAAGAACTCCTTCGTGTATATTGAGCAGTGCTATAATTTTTTTACTCTTCAAAGAAAATCAAATGCTTAATTTTGATAAAACTATTTTTATCTTTTTCTTTATTTTTCTGCTAAGTTTTGAAACCATTCAAAAGTAGTGGGAATACAGGTTGCAAGAATGTGGCCAATGAGGGGTTTTAATTCTGGCTGTCAAAATGGCGTGAGAAACTAGTCTATTGACCGACTCACTCCGTTCTCAGCAGAGCCGCGTGGGCGGCTGAAGTACAGTTGGTCCCACATATTTATCAATTATGTTCATAATAAATTATTACATTAATTTTTGTCAAATATATTTATGTAAATATCATTTAAAACTCACTAATTTATATAATTAATATCTAAAATTCATTATTTATTCACATAGTATTTACAGTTTTAAATAATATAAAAGTTAACACTCTCTCACCCATTTCACTAGTCTTGTAGGCCCTCTCTTATTTTTCAGGCATATATATTTATGATCATTTTCTAGGTTGTTTTGATAAATAGCTATTAGATCATAACAAATGCATACCATCTCAGAAGCATATCCCTCAAAGGACTCCACCCAGGACCAGCAGAGAAACTTGCATAATAAAAACGATGGGCATGAAAGCGCAAGCAGCTAAGCCATTTCTCCACTAAAGAAAAACATTTCATATTCTATCATGTCAACCACTATGCCAGTTACAGTCGTTTGCATTTCTTGCAGCCAATCATAGCACCTGGAGTACAACTACCTAAGGACATTATAAAAATTATTTTCGTGTTATTCCTAGTATATATAAACACACCTTACTATACATGTATTACATAATATTGAAATCACATTTATCCTTGCTCTCTTTCATCGATACGGTTGATATATGTTATCTTCTACTTCTTTTTCATTTGCTCATCACAGGATTCAACATGGTATCAGAGCAATCAACATAACAGCCTCATCCTTGTCTATAAACTCCATGGATTCTTTCATCTTAAAGCTCGGTAATTTTTTCATTCCTTCTTAGTTGAAATTCCTAGTGCCAAATATTAAGAATATCGTGCATACCCCGCTTCTTACCGACAACTATCAACTAAGGTGATCTCAAATTCTCAAACATTTTATTGCACATGGATTTGATGGATACCTAGATGGCTCGACACCTTGCATAGTTCATGATCTTCTATCTAATATGTGTCAAAAATTCCCAAATCCACATTATAACCTATGGATACTTATAGATCAAAACCTAGCAGCTGTAATAAACTCTACGATTTCTCAGTCCATTCTACCTTGTATCCTAACTTATAGATCTGCCATCTGATTTGGGTGACACTCGAGTGCCGACTTCAGTCCACAAATCGCTCATGTGACATTCAGCTCAAGAATGAGCTACATATAGTCACCACAAAAAATCAGTCAATGATTAACTACCTTTCCTTCGTGAAGCAATAAGTGGAAAACATTTTGGCAGCTAGAGGATCTATAGGCACCAAAGATATCATACTTTACATTTTGAATGGATTAATGTCCAATTATCAAATCCTTCAAAATAACAATCAGGACCAAACCTAAGACGATAAACCTTGAGGACCTCTACTCCCTCCTATGTAATAAGGA
Source organism: Dendrobium huoshanense (assembly GCA_016618105.1). Lineage (NCBI taxonomy): Eukaryota > Viridiplantae > Streptophyta > Magnoliopsida > Asparagales > Orchidaceae > Dendrobium > Dendrobium huoshanense. Next base: position 580,356 of record CM028346.1, on the reverse strand, counting down.
AGTAAACTTTGCTAGTGAAGCTACAAAGGACTTGATTTTAACAGAGCATTCACTTCCCGTCAACTTTCATTTGTCTCTTGCTTCATTTAACCATTGGGGGCATGGTCACTTTTCTCCCATTTGCAGAAGTAGAAGATCCATTATTTGGTCTTCGTTTGTTCGAATACAACCAGCAGACCTCTAATTGGATGTAAAATATGTTGCAATCATGGACATCCAACCTTAATTTGTTATTATGAAGCACATCTAAGATATCTTCCTTATGCTTCCTCTAGACCGCATGTATTTCTCGCAAATATATGCCCTCATCCATCCCCTTGGTACTTGGACAGTGGTGCCACTGCTCACCAAACTCCTGAACTTCAATCAGTTCATCAGCCCTCTATGTACAATGGATTAGACCAAGTGCTCGTTTGAAATAAAAATTAACTGCTTATTCTCCATTCTGGGAATGGTCTTCTACCTACACCATCACACAACCTATCTCTCACCTCTAATCTTCATGTTTCTAAACTTTTTCATCAACTCCTTTGTATTTCAAAATTAAAACTAACAATAATAGCATTGTTTCTTTTGATGGAAATGGTTACACCATCAAGAATCAAAAAAGTCTTTGAACACTTCTCCACAGTCCCAGCCGCCATGGCCTCTACCCCATCGCTCTTTGTACAACATCTAACGTAGCACCTATTCCAGGTCTCCCTGCTACTACGTACCTCTTTTTTGTGGCACCAAAGATTAGGTCTCCCATATAATGCAACTCTTACAGTTGTAGTAAACCATTTTCCTCAATTATGTATCTCTTATTCTTCTACTACTACAAAATGTAACTCTTGTGCTCTAGCCAAGAGCCACCGCTTACATTTAACTGAATCTAATAGTTTTTCATATACTCCCTTACACCTTATTCTTACTGATGTTTGGAGTCCCTCACCCATTATATCTCATGATGGGTTCAAGTTTTACTTAAATTTTATTGATGATTTTTCCCAATACATATGGTTATATCCAATGAAACAAAAATCCAAAACAATTACCAAATTCATTCACTTAAAAAAATTTGTAGAAAAATAATTCAACTGTAATATTCACATCCTACGTACTAATGGCAGTGGTGAATTCATTAATAACTCCCTCAAACATTTTCTAACCACTCACAACATAAATCATCAATTCTCTTATCCATATATGTTGTAGTAAAATGGTATAGTCTTACATAAACATTATCGTTTGCTTTACACTGTTCGCACTCGACTGATTGAAGCTCACTTTTTGCCAATTTTTTTTGGATTGAAGCTATGCTCACTCCAACTCACTTAAATTAACCTACTTCTATATCCTACAATATTCAATCTACCTCCATATCAACTCCTTTACAATAAACCTCTCAACAACACTCATCTTAGAGTGTTAGGTTGTTGTTACTACCCTTGGATTTGTCCTTATTCATCTATTAAGTTTGTTTATCGATCTGTGCCATGTTATTTTCTTGGATACCCTTCTCCAAAAAAAAAGTCTATCGCTATTATAATATGTCTGATGGTTAAACTTTCATTTCCAGAGATGTTATATTTAATGAATTCACTTTTGTCCCCTCCTCCACTCCCTATCATACAATCACTCCACCACTCTCAACCTACTCCAACCCCTCCTCTTCCCCGAACTTCTATTATGCCTCTCCCTACACTTGCTCTACCATTTCATACCACATTTTCTTCCCACTCCAATCATCCATCCACTTCTTCTTGAAATATTCTTTCAAGCACCTCATTGATTTAGAATTCTCCCACCAACTCCACTCATTCCACTTCCCATTTCTTTAACTCCACACCTTCCTCAACATCCCATACTTGTTCTATTTCAGACTGTCCACCTCACACCACACAAAATTCTAAATCTTAATCACACCATATCCAACAATCCAACCTACTTCAGCTCTGCTATTAAACATCCAGAATAGAGAAAGGCGCTATCTAATGATTTCATTCTTTATAGTCACAAGGCACTTGGACACTTGCGCCTCATAATTTTGATCAAAATGTCATCAACAGTAAATGGATCTTTAAAATTAAAAACCATTATGATGGATCCATTGCAATATACAAAGCTCAAATTTTTGCACAGAGCTATAAATAAGAATATGGTATTTATTATTTAGAAACCTGTGGCCCATTCGCCATGTCCCCTACAATATGCATGTTTTTTACTTCTAACTTTTACTTCAATTGGCCCATTTTATAGTTGGATGTTGCAAATACCTTCCTACATGGAAAATTGCATGAGACTGTATATGGCTCAACCATAAGGTTTAAAGACCAACAACATCCTTATTATGTCTGCATATTACATAAGGTGCTTTATGATCTGAAATAAGCTCCTTGATATTATTTGCTACACTTTCTTCATAACTACAAAAACAAGCTCCAACTTAGCTCAATCGTCCCTTATGTTGTATAACCATCAAGACCTTAGAATTTATATTCTTATTTACATTGATTCTATTTTAATAATAGGTAATGATCAATCTTCCATCTCAACTATTCTCGCTTCAACATCGACAACATAGGCATTATCTCCCACTTCCATGGTATTGATGTATCCTTTTCTTTTGTCGGTTTTCACTTATCTTAGCAATCTTACATTGTAAACCTCCTCAAGACAAATAAAATAACAAATTGCAAGTCCTTGTCAAATCCTCTAGTTGCCAAATCCTCCTCATTAGCTATTCCGTAAGCTGCCTTAGCCAATCCAGCCCTATTTTTCATACTTGCTATCTCTCTTCAATACCTAACTTCAACTTTCCCAGACATTACCTTTGTTGTCAACAAACTCTATCAAAATATGCATAATCCCATGGTTCACTATTTTTAGCCCCTTAAATGAATTCTTCAATATCTAAAGGGAACTGCTACTCATGGACTCCTTCTTTAAAAAGGCGACCTTTAGCTCACGGCCTATTTTGATGCATATTGAGCTAGCGACAACTTGGAACAGAAGTCTACCAATAGTTTTTACATCTTCCTTGAGTCGAATCTATTATATTTATAAGTTAAAAAAAAGAAAACTATTTCTCGCTCCTCCATTGAACTGAAATATTATTTTCTAGTAGCTACCACAACTAAATTAATCTAGCTTCATCTCCTATATCATGACTTTTCAACTTATTTGGACACTATCCTACTCTTCTGTGATAACATCTGCCATGCCCATTGCAACAAATCTTGTCTTCCATACTCGAACAAAATACATCGAGATTAATCACGACTTTATTCAAGAATGCATTAACTCCAAATCCATAGTTATTCATTATGTCTCTTCTCAAGATCATATAGTTGATATCTTCATCAAATCTCTACCAACACTACAGTTTTGAAATCTTTGATACAAGTTGACTTTTCAACTAACCTTTAACTTGAGGGAAGGAGAATGTGCAAGCAGCTTGAAAGTTCGTTAGGGATGTTAAGCCCTATAGAACTGGCCCAAGCTAACCAAGAGGGGGGGGGGGGGGGGGGGGTGAATTGGTATTTTAAAAAAAAATTCTTTTCACAAAGAACAAAAATCACATAAACCAAAATCACACCACGAGAAAAAGAAATGCGGAAATTAAAAGTGCGGAAGCAAGAAACAAGAACACAAAAATTTATAGTGGTTCGGTCAACTCGACCTACGTCCACTCCCCGGAGGCGCCCTCCGAGTATTGCACTATAATCGTGACTCTCCTTTAGCCCCCACAGCTAGGCGGAGAAGCCTTTACAACAAACCTCCTTTTTGCCACCCCGGCAAGGCAGAGAACCTTTCTCCTTTTGCTTCCTCCTGAAGATGGCAGAGAACCACAACCAGATGCTGACTCCTTACCTCTACCGACCCTTTCACGGACGAGAAACTCTAGACGAAGAAGAAGCAGAGCGATCCTTGAAGCAACCCTTGTGAATCCCCTCACAAGCTCCCCCTCACAAGATCCTCTCTCTCTTTCTCTCCTCAAGGCCTTCTCAGGTCAAGGCAGCAGCAAAAAGATTGTTCAAAAAGTTGAATAAGAGCTCTTAAATAGAAGAGCTTCAAAGGAGCTCATTAATTGCAAGTTGCTGACAATATCGTCCAGGCCGATATGGACATCGGCCTGGCCGAACAGTACAAATCTCAGAAGATCGACCAGAGCATCACCTTGAATGCAAACTAGATGATTTAAAATTAGCTTGATCATCCAGGATGATCTCACGATCGTCCCGGCCGATCAGTTCAAATCAGAGGAAAATCGTCCAGAGCATCGCCCTGAATTCGAGCTGGCCGATATTTATCGTCCTGAAGTAACTAAGGTTTTTGAATAGATCGTCCTGGCCAATCCTGTGATCATCCAGGACGATATGATCGTATCAATCATCCTTAATTACTCCCTTGATTTCCTGATCAATTAAGGCATAATTTGAGAATATCGTCCAGGCCGATCAATGATCGTCCTGGCCGATTATTTAAAAATACAGTATACCTTAATTGTCTATGGTAGAAACTTCTTTCTATTTTGAGCTTATCGTCCATGCCGATACACGTATCATCCAGGACGATCTGTTAATGACGACTGCCTTAATTAAGAATCCTTAATTAGACTTTCTGTTTTAAGCATAATCATCCAGGATGATGTAAATATCGTCCTGGCCGATATGAGTAAAAACAGAATTTCTAAGTCTCTCAAGTGTGTGTGTGTAGGGTTACTTAGTATCAGTCTCTTTGACCATTACAAATAGACTCAAGAAGAGAAAAATAAAGTACAGACTGACATAACCCTAGACCCACGCAATCCTGAACTGGCTTCGTCTGTTCGTCCGATTTTTGATTCCTAAAAAGTTAGAATAAACAAGTAGTCCAAGAAAATCAATAGTGTTTGTCAATCATCAAAACATAAGTCATGAAAATAGATTTGCAACAATCTTCCCCTTTTTGATGAAGGCAAAATACAAGTAGGAAAAAACTCAAAAAAAGTTCATTAGAATTTCAAAGTTATAAGCACATACCCTACATCCTACTCTCCCTTTTGTCATCACAAAAAGAGGGTCCAGATACACAAAAGAAAACAACACAACAGAGACAAAAACAGACTAAAAAGCAAACTACATAAAACAGAAAACACACAATAGAAATCACATACTAGAAAAACGAGGGATCCTGATCATCAGATGGAGGTGGTGGAGGTGGCTGCTGAAAGTAGCTGGCAAGCGTGGTGAACTGAGCATTGAACCAGGCGATCTCCTAGTCATGCTGCTGCTGTTGGTGAGTAAGGTAACTGTCAAATCGGGCTAAATCCTCTGTGCGGTGTTGCTCGTAGCGGGCAATGTCCTTAGAGTGTTGTTGCTCCTATGCAGCAATATAGGCGTCAAAGCGGGTCTCCCATCAATCAAACCTCTCTATCAACTGATCAACCGGTGAGTGCTGGTGTAGAGGAACAGGATCAAGAACGGGAGTGGGAGAGGGAGCCTCCTCCTCCCTAGCCCCCTGAGGTTCCCCATCTCCTGGGTGGAGACGAGTACTATGAAGGGTACTGAAGGAACTGTTTGAGTAGAAGGGAGTTGGGAGGTTAGGTGGAATATGATACTGAAGTTGGTATTTGGTTTCAAGGACATAGGCTATGATGTGTCCTAAGGCTAGATTGGGTTTCCTCTTATGACCTGGATCGCGGATTGTGGTTAAGTGATCAATGTATCGAAAAATTAAGTCTGCGGTATTGAATTCTCTACGTGCCATGATGTAGAAAGTAGTGAGGGAAAGTAGAGGGGTGATATGGATTCGGTCCCCGGCTTTTGGAATTATGGAGGTGCAAAGGACATGTTGGATTGTCCTAGCATCTTTGACTAAAGAGCTAGTCTCTCCAACATGAAAAGGTGCATTGGTATGGCGAAGGAAGTGATTCACCGTGGACCAGTCAAGGTCAGGATCTGAAGCGATTAAGTGCAGCTTATCCCCGGTGGTGGATAGATGTAACAGTTCAACGCAGTCCTGATATGTGATTTCGACAGGGCGTCGATTCACATAGGAGGTCAGGGCTGTGAAGGTAGGGTTAATGCGAAGGTTTGCAAAGAATTCTCGAAGAAACTCAGTATTAAAGGGAAAAGCAAGAGACATAATGAAACAAAGGGAGGTGTGAGCGAAAAGATCCATTATTAGGTATGAGATGTGGGTAGGATTGATGATTCTAGAGACAGTAATCCCACATCCTTTATATCGATGGTAGGCAGCTTCATCCTCTGCTTCCCTAAAACGAGGGTCAATTCTAGCCCTCGAAGAACTCCTAGAATCCTGTCGAACACGTTTCCCACCGGCCTAGCAAGGGATTAGCAAGGAGACACAAGAGGAGAAAGGATGATTTTGGAAAATATGGCTGGATCAGCCAAAATTTAAAGAAACGGCCATATCGTCCAGGCCGATCGCAGAATCGTCCAGGCCGATATGGCACAATAATTGCGTATAGGCCGATTGGTCAAAAAGGTGGTCCGATCATTTGGGCCGATCAAATATTGGCCATGACGATTAGACACAGGCGATCGTCCTGAGGAGTAAGGCCGGACGATCGTTGAAAAAGCAGATCGTCTAGGCCGATTAGGTGTATCGTCCAGGATGATGCATAATAATTGATCGTACCGACCGAAGTTAAAACGTTTTAAATCTATGCCACGTGTATCGTCCAGGACGAACAGTGGATCGGCCATGACGATTGTCCAATAATGGATCGTCTGGGGCCGATTTTAAAGATTCAAATGTGTTGACACGTGGATCGTCCAGGACAATTCAGTGTATCGGCCAGGATGATGACCATAAATGCATCGGCCAGGACGAAATATTCTATCGACCAGGACTTTCATCATGATTGCAATAGAGTTCGATCAGATCGTCTAGAATGATATAGTATCGTCCATGACGATGAGTTACAGCAAGCACAGAAAAGACCAGCAGATGGATTTTGAAGAGATTTTTGCCCTATCGTCCAGGACGATAAAAGTATCGGCCAGGACGATGTGACTAGAATTTGAAACCAAGAAGAAGATGGTGATGATCAAGGCCCTCAAAAATAAAACAAAATAAAATCAGACAAAAAAGCACAGTAATAGAAAGCTAAAAACAATGGGAAAAAGCAAATAAATAAAAAAGAATATTTTTGAATTTTAATTTTTCTAATTTTTTTTTATCACGGCTTCATATGAGAAGTTTTCAACTAATTAGACTTTAGAGTTCCACAAGATCAAGGTGTTTAGCCAATCCTAATCAGACAACGGTAGAATATCCGATTCTATTAACCCTAGATCAGACGTTCTTTATGGTACAAATTTCCTTTTAAAAAACAAAAATGATTAACTCAGAATAAACCTAATTGGGCAAAAAAAAGATCAAATCAAAACTTGTTTACAAAAAAAAATCTCATAAATAATAAAACAAAGTAATTTGTCTCAATCATGGAATTCGAAATCAAGCCTTTGAAAATCTCACATAACCCATAAGTTCTTCTAAGTTTTAAAAGTTTTGAAAAGAGAGGATAGCTTGCTTTTTAGTGGGCTCATTTTATGCCTCTTTTGTCTTTGAATTGACTCTTTGAGCATCTTGATTTTTGATACACTTTTGTGTATTATATATTTTTTTTTCAATTTGGCGTCATTTGCCTCTTTTCTTTTTAATTTTTGCAAGCGAAAAGCTCTTTAACAAAAACCCTTAAAAGATTCTTAGTTGTGAGTATATCCTCCAAATATTAGAGAATAAGAGCTCTCTCTCTAACATAGGGAAGAACAAGTCACAAAACAAAATCAAAATCATGTGATAAAAATAATGACAAGATTTTAAATAACTTGAAAGATATATAAGAACTTTGGATATTATGTACAAGATAGATTATTGTAGCAAGTTAAAAAGAATCTTAGTTTCAAAAACCATTGGCTAAAATGAGTTAGACTTTTGTTTAGAGAAGAAAAATATACCACAAAACAAGGTCAGAAGGAGGGAGACCATCAACGGTGTTTCTCCCTTTAACCAATTTTAGAAAAGCTAAACTCTATCTTCAAAACTCCAAAATCTAAAATCTTGAAAAGATTCAACATATGGGAAACCAATTATAAAAACAAAGTAAAAAACAAAACAAATTAAAACAACTATAAAGCAGAAATAAAACACACTGAAACAAAAACACATTTCAAGAAATTATTGAAGCAGCAGGTTTAAGCATTTATGAGCTACGAGCCTTCATATGTCCAGTTATCCTATGCTCCCACGAGGTCTTTGGTGAGAGCACACCTGCAAAAACTTCAACAACAGTCAGATTTAGGAACCCAAATAGGTTTGGGCCCCTTCTTAGGAAAAGTAGAATGCAATGCAGATATGGTATGCTGTGAATCATGCATCTTAGGTCTTCATACCCAGTGTGTACTACGGTGAATGGTGCAAGTGTGTGAGATGTGTCCTAGCATGCCACATGAAAAACATCTAACTCCAGGAAAAGGGTTTCTTAAATGGTTTGAGTTATAATGCCTCTTCCTAGGTTCCGGCTTAGGATTAAAAGTAGATGTCATCCGATTTTTCTTACATGTATCCAAATCATTTTGAATCCTCAAGTTAGTTCTTTTTAATGCATCATTATCAATCCTCAAATTTTTCTCAATCTCTTTAGATTTCTTAAGATCAGAATTAAGTGAGGTGTGTGAAACTTTTAATGCATTGTGTTCATCAATTAATTTCAAATACTTTTTGTTTAAATCATCAAATTCATCAAGAAGAGCCATGTGATTTGAATCAATCATTGAATGATCTTTAAGAATGACTTCATATTCTTTTTGCAAATTTACAAGTTTCATTTTTAAGCTAGCATGAGTCTTCTTAAATTTTTTGTAAGATACATTAATTTTCTCACAAATCTCAAACAATTTATCATTGGTTGGTTTACATACCTCTTCCTCATCACTTTGCTCAAGATGATCTTCCCCCATTAAGCACAGGTTTGTAGTCTCTTCCTCTGGTTTAGTCTATGAGGAATCAGTACAAGATTCTGCCCAGAATGCCTTTTGGATTCTCTTCTTGTCCTTCTTAAACTTAGGTTTCTCCTCAATCTTTTCCTTGCTTGTGTTATCTTGAAGTGTCGAGCAATCGGCTCTCACATGTCCAGGTTTCCTGCATTCAAAACAAACAATATCAGAAGATCCTTTAACATGTTTATGATCCTTACCTTTTCTCCAATTTTGATGATGCTTTTATTTCTTCCTTAGAAAGCTTTTGAATTGCCTTGTGATGAAGGCAACTTCATCGCTTTCAGACCCGGAAGATTCAAAATCTAATTTGTGCGCCTTCAATGCAACTGCTTTCTCCTTCTTCTTCTCACCTTCATAAAGATTTCTTTGATTCACCCCTTGTTCGTAAGCAATGAGTGAGCCAAGTAAGTTATCAATAAAATAAGTGTTCAAATCCTTATATTCGATGATTGTAGTAATTTTAGCATCGTATGACGAAGGCAAGCATCTCAAAATTTTGTTTACTTTTTCATAGTTAGAAAGTTATTTTCCTAATGCATGCAGTGAAGTGACTATCTGAGTAAACATAGTGTACATGTCAGAAACAAATTAATGAGATTTCATATGAAAAAGTTCATAATCATGCAAGAGAATATTCAAACGGGATTGTTTAACCTCATTAGTGCCTTCATAGGTGATACACAATTTATCCCAAATTTCTTTACTAGTTTTGCAAGTGGAGACACGCATATAATCCTAAGATTTTAAAGCACAGAAAAAATAGTTCAAACATTTTGCATTCAATTGAGCTAAATCTCGTTCATCGAAAGTCCATTCAGTAAAAGCAACTTCAGTTTTAATACCATTAATTTCACGAGAAGGTGGAGAGTAACCTTCTTTGATAAGCATCCACATGCGATAATCAGTAGATTGTAAAAACGTTGACATGTAGGTTTTCCAGAAATCAAAGGGTAAGTTGTCAAACAAGGGAGGTCGTGAAATTGAATAACCTTCCGTAGTATTACGATTCCCAAGGTTAGCCATGGATCAAAATTCAAAAAGTTTTCAAACTCAATTTTTATGAATCCCGCTCTGATACCACTTGAAAGTTTGTTAGGGATGTTAAGCCTTATAGAACTGGCCCAAGCTAACCAAGAGGGGGGGGGGGGGTGAATTGGTATTTTAAAAAAAAATTCTTTTCACAAAGAACAAAAATCACATAAACTAAAATCACACCACGAGAAAAATAAATGCGGAAATTAAAAGTGCGGAAGCAAAAAACAAGAACACAGAAATTTATAGTGGTTCGGTCAACTCGACCTATGTCCACTCCCCGGAGGTGCCCTTCGAGTATTGCACTACAATCGTGACTCTCCTTTAGCCCCCACAGCTAGGCGGAGAAGCTTTTACAACGAACCTCCTTTTTGCCACACCGGCAAGGCAGAGAACCTTTCTCCTTTTGCTTCCTCCTGAAGCTGGAAGAGAACCACAACCAGATGCTAACTCCTTACCTCTACCGACCCTTCCACGGACGAGAAACTCTAGACGAAGAAGAAGCAGAGCGATCCTTGAAGCAACCCTTGTGAACCCCTCACAAGCTCCCCCTCACAAGATCCTCTCTCTCCCTCTCTCTCTTTCTCTCCTCAAGGCATTCTCAGGTCAAGGTAGCAGCAAAAAGGTTATTCAAAATGTTGAACAAGAGCTCTTAAATAGAAGAGCTTCAAAGGAGCTCATTAATTGCAAGTTGCCGACAATATCGTTCAGGCCGATATGGACATCGGCCTGGCCGATCAGTACAAATCTCAGAAGATTGTCCAGACGATCTCCCTGAATGCAAACTGGACGATTTAAAATTGGCTTGATCGTCCAGGCCGATCTCATGATCGTCCCAGCTCATCAGTTCAAATTAGAGGAAAATCGTCCCGAGCATTGCCCTGAATTCGAGCTGGCCGATATTTATCATCCTGAAGTAACTAAGGTTTTTGAATAGATCAGCCTGTTCGATCCTGCGATCGTCCAGGACGATATGATCGTATCAATCATCCTTAATTACTCCCTTGATTTCCTGATCAATTAAGGCATAATTTGAGAATATCGTCCAGGCTGATCAATGATCGTCTTGGCCAATTATTTAACAATGCAGTATACCTTAATTGTCTATTGCGGTAACGTCTTTCTATTTTGAGCTTATCGTCCTGGCCGATACACGTATCGTCTAGGACGATCTGTTAATGATGGCTGCCTTAATTAATAATTCTTAATTAGACTTTCTGTTTTAAGCCTAATTGTCTAGGACGATGTAAATATCGTCCTGGCCGATATGAGTAAAAACAAAATTTCTAAGTCTCTCAAGTGTGTGTGTGTGTGTGTAGGGTTACTTATTATCAGTCTCTTTTACCATTACAAATAGACTCAAGAATAGAAAAACAAAGTACAGACTGACACAACCCTAGACCTACGCAATCCTGAACTGGCTTCGTCTGTTCGTCCGATCATCGATTCCTGAAAAGTTAGAAGAAACAAGTAGTCCAAGAAAATCAATAGTGTTTGTCAATCATCAAAACATAACTCATGAAAATAGATTTGCAACACAATAAGCCATTTCTTCACTATAGCAAATTATTTCATATTTTTCCATGTCAGCCATTATGTCTGCTATAGCCATTTGCATTCTCTTGCAGTAGACCGGAGCACTTGGAGTACAACTACCCAAGGGCATTATAGGAACTTCATTTTCATGTTATTCATTATATATATATATATATAGACACACACACACACACACACACACACACCTTAATGTACATGTATTACATAATATAGAAATCACATTTATCCTTGCTCTATTTCATCGTTATTGTTGTTCTCTTCTATCTTCTACCTCTTGTTCATTTTCTCATTATAAGATTCAACAGATCATAACTCACCCACAAAAGTTTCTTATTTGATCACCATTCATTTCAATTTGATCCTCCCACCTTTACTCACTAGACTTAGTTGGAGTAATGTGCATACCCTAGATGATCTCACACTCCACTCAACTATTAATTTTAGGTTTAAAGACCCTTCACCCCCAAAACACTTTTGGTTGCCTTTCATAACAAGGTGACCTTATGCCTCTTACCACAGTCACTGACCCGACAAGATGATTCACTAATTATGAGTACATCTCCTCTCAGACTCGCCCCACAGATTCACCTCATACATACTCTCCCATCTTAAGCTTGCTTGATGATTCACATGAACATTGACTTCACCCTCCTACAACCAACCAAGTTCTAACACATGTCCTAAAATAACCTCTAGATTTGTATAGGTATTTGTGTAGTCAGTATATATTTTTTGTATAGTATTTCCTTTAGCATTTAAAAATGTATAAATACAAAATGATGGGGATTAGTTTTGTACCTTTTTCTAACAAGTTTTCTCACCGTTGGGCTTCTTGATCTTTATTTCTTGTATTTATTATTAATAAAGTAGAGATTCTACCGGCCTAATCTTCTTCTCTCCATTCTCTCCACTCTCTATTCCCACTAATAGATCCTTCGCTCAATAGGTTGATATGCTAGTAACATTGAGTGCTATCCATAAGACTAATTTTGATTCAACATTATCTTAGGTACGATGAATGTGGGATTAATGCGAGTGATGAAAAGGCATACTCAACTTAATTAGCAACCTCAATAGGATCCCTTAGTATACATAGTGGTATCAAAGGAATGCACCCATCGAAAGATGGTAGCTAAGTTCCATATACAACAAAGTGTTATACCATGGGTCCACCTCTTGAACCTTATATGAGACAAAGTGTTACATGACAGGAGCCACAACTTGAAACTATAAGGGGCACCTCTAGAATCTTATATTCCTAATGGATGATTTTAGGATAAGGATACTGATGAGGATGTTAGTTATTAAAGTGACATAGAATGTGAAACCTCTTTAGTAGGAAGAAGCTAAACTCTTAAAAATTGAGGTATTTTTTAGGTAATAGTTTGAGATTCATTAAAAAGCTCTATGGTTAAGTGTTCTCATCCAGAAGAAATCCTATGATGGATTACCTCCAAAACGTTACACCAATAAGATAAAATTAGGAGTCTATTAGGCCAAACGAATAATACATTGATAGTTTTGAGTTGTTACAATAGTAAGGCCACCAGTATTGAGGGTAAAGGAACTTCTGTAATTTTAGCAGAATTGGCTATTTCACCTTTTAATTAATCTATCATAGCCTCTAATCTCGGCTGTTTAATAAAAAAATATTTGAAGCAACTATAAATTATATATATTAAATTATTTTTATTTCAATTCATCAAAATTATATTTACAATAGTTAGGAGATCAAATCAATAAATTAGTCTATCTATCTATACTCATGACTTACAAAAGAATAAACCAAACTATACAAAATAAAATAAAACCTGAATTCTGATTTGTCTCACTTCACTGGATCTTGACCCCTTCCTAAAAGACATGTATTAATCATAGGGTGAACTAATAGCTTTGTAGGTTATCAGAACCTACAACTAAAATCAATGCACATTAGTAAAAAAATATGATGTTTGTATACATTCAATTTATATTAGTTAAATATATAAACATGGAACTTCAAGAGCATGTAATAGTCAATTTGAATAATAAAAATTATCATTTTAATGAGTCATATAAATTAGTATAAGCAATGCAATTCATAATCAATGAATAATGGCCATTTAAAGAATCAATAGATTTTGTTAGTTCTATAAATCATATTTTTATCTCAATTTATATATCACATCATGTATAACAGAATAATTATTATATTAAGAAATTGTTCTATATCTATTATATTCATATCTTATAATACTAAGAAATTTGCATCATTTATGATATCATGTATAAATATAAAGTATCCAAATAATGTATATCTTGTAGCTTATGCCCTTACAATAACCTTATCAATATTTTCATATAAGTATATCAATCACATCTCATATTATGTGAATATCATATTGTATCACATCATTTATGCAATTTATCATGCCATATGCATATACAAGCAAGGTAGGGAATTCGATTTTCTATGGTATTTTTTATATATCAAGTCCTCCAGGCCAATCCGACGGGAATCAATCTTAGCCACATAATCCATGTTTCCAAGAATCAAGCTAATAGCACAAGTTAGGTGACTTTCTTGTAAGAAGTCAACGCATCCTATCCACCAACGTATCATATCATATTAGTAAAACTTCTTGTTCCTCCATTTTTATATCACTTAGTTTACACTACAAAACTTATTTAAAGAAAGTCTATTAGCTCACCCTCTTGTACATGATAACATATCTCTAGCCAATCTAAATCAGTTAATCAATTTTAGTCACTCTTTCTTGATTTTACACACGTTCCATATAATAATAAATATCATATGCACCCAATGCAACTATTATTATACATATTAATATACATATACTATGCAAAAAATACATGTTTGTTAAAATGACTAGTAAATATATGTATATCATGTATTGATATACAAAAGTAATATATGAATGGGATTATTCAATATTATACTACTATTTTTGATTAAAAAATGACATATACAAAAAAATAAGTGATAAATTTTTAATATTAACCAATCAAAATGTTTTGTGTGATAATATTTATGACATATCAGTAGTTAGACCATCAAAATTTCTTAAAATGAGAGATATTGTATTTTATTAATTTAGGAGGGAGAAAATAGGTAAAATGCAAAATAATGTAAAATTGTGGTAAGGTTTGGGTTTTTTGTCGTGATATGGAGTGAGGATCAAACTTAGAGAAGGCAAAAGAAATTAAAGAAGTACTCATCATGGAAGGTGAGCAAGGTAGGACTCTCAGGATTAATACTTTAAATAAGGAATATAAATGAAAGCTCATCTAAACTCTTAACAGAGACCTTAACATCTTTGCATAGTCAACTATCGAGATGCCAAATTTTAGTGAATAAGTCTCCTACCATCAAGTTAATCTAAGGAGGGATGCTCACCCTATCATGTAGAATATCAAAAGATTGTCGCACAACTTATCAAGCCCACACAAGACGTGGTAGAGAAGTTCTTAAGTAATGACTTCATTTGGGAGGTCCATGTTTACATCTCTTTTAGCTGAGGTCGCTTGATCGACACCTACCTGATCACCTTGATCTACCAATAATCATGATATACAATCACTGAACTATAATCAGCTCTTTGATTCATAATTAATAAACTTACAATCATTCAACCTACATGCATTCAATCATCTTTACGCAATCAATCAAAATACACTCAATTAAATTGTACTAAGCTTTGGATATCCAATCACATTGACCAATCATCACTTCTATAGTCAATAATCGCTGAACTATAATTACCTGCATAATTGCAGTCCTACACGACAATTTGGTAGCCTAGTGCACTACCTTACACAACACATTAAATTTTTAACCTTAGTTATTACCCAAACCAATTTGCTTGGTGCTTCATATAATAGAACACCATCATTGGATCCTTTAGTCATTAACTACCCAAATGACCCAATCAAGCTAGCTCAAATTATCATCAACACTAATCAACATCAACAAAGCTCCAAATGAACTATCCTCATCGAACTTCTTTGATCATCACTCCTAGTGAATTGGACCAGACTAGTTAGCCTAGCTCAGTTAATAGTTCACTTGGTCAATTGAGCTTGGGTTTGGTAAAAGCAGACCTAACTAGGTCAAACCACTACAGAATCTTTATTCAAGACATCTAAACCTACAAGACTTCTTCCTTGCATGGTTTAAACACCTCCAAACTCATCATGAGTTAAACCATGGCTAGTTTGACTTGGTCACACTCCACCATACCTTCATTCATTTGCTCAAACATCAATTCCACTCCTTTAAACCCTTTGATATTGATCCCAATAGTACCCACACACTTCATAAATTCCACATCAGTAAGGCTTGACTAGATTTTTTTTGACAAAACAAACTAATTGCATTAAATAAATAAATAAACCATTACAACCTATGAAGTAATAGTTTCAAGTTCCTCCTTTAACAAACTAGTAAAAGGAGAAACCTTATTACAACTAAAATCATTACAAAGAAAATCACCAAATAAAGCATAGTTAGCACATAAATTTTCTAACTTATTACACCTCCTATCAACACAATTGAAAATAACATGATTGAAGTCTTTTAAGAAAGAAAAGTCCTTCATCCACTAACCACCCGTCTTAGTTGAATTTATAAAGAATTTAATTATATTATAATTATCACCTTCAATGATAATTCCCTTATAGAGGAACATACAATACTTAATAACACTCCTTAAAGCTTTAATAGCTAAAAGTTCTAACCAACTAATATCCCAATGAACACAATTCATCCTAAATGCTAGTAGAAATATGTCTTTGCTATCGCAAAATAAACCACCAATATTGAATTTATACGTATGAAGTAGAGAAGCATCAACATTTACTTTGATCCAATTGGGTAGAGGAGGGTGCCAATTATTCAATAGCTTGTTCGACTAATTAACAGCTAGTTGCCCGAATTGCAGTCATATCCCAAGGAAGAATATGAAGCAAAGCTTACCGATTGAGCAGCAATCAGACAAGAACTATCTTTAATATCTTCATGAATATATTTATTCCTAGACTTAAAAAAAATAAACAACATTGCAATACAAATTAAGTAAGAACATATTACTTGAACTAAGCCGGATCAACCACTAACAGCATTCTTCAAATGAGTTGAAATACATAATACGAAAGCCCCAACCATTTAAGTGTTTTAAAAACGTCTAGCAGCTTCATGCACTTTGTAGTCACATGATCTATATCTTGAATAGCATTGCAACCTACAGAACAAGAAAAATCATTATGCAATCTTCTATATGAAAGGAAATGAAATGTTTGAATAACATTATTAAACACATGCCACCAAAACACCTCAACTCGAGGCATAAGTTTATCCTTTTTTATCCTGTTCCAGTAAGGAACATAAGACTGAACTTGCATTAAAACTTTAGAAACCACTGTAGTAATTGATTTTTCTGACTATTGAAATACCAGTTCCATTCCATCCTCAACTAAATCTAGGATAATTTTAATTTGACATATTCTCTCCACAAGCTCTAAACCGAAGATCTTACATGGCTCCTAAAAATCCCAAACACCGTCTTAAATGAGCTAATGAATGGATAATCCCTTTAAATTCCTTGATGCACAAATGTTGTCCATTTATTAACGCATTTATCCTAAATCGAAACAACCTTATAGACATCTATAGAGCCGCCAATTAAAATTTCCCACCTAACAATAAAATTAAAAAACCTTCCACCTACATAGATAATTTTCCAAGTAGCCAAGCCTCCCTTATATGTTCCATCCTTATTCAACCGAGAACCATATCTCAGTTCCAGAGTTTTATGTAACAGTGAATCCTTTTCTTGAAATTTTTTCCAAGCCAATTTAGCTCTCAAAGGTCCAACCTTACTAGCACAAGAATGGATACCACGACCTCCCCACTTAATAGGATTGCACAATACATTCCAACTAACATAATTAAGGCCAAGCCTTCACCTTGCTTATTCTAAATAAAATTTCTATACATCTTATCAATCTCATCCTAAACTCCTTTAGGGATAAATGAATGCGTACAATGAAAAGTAAGATAAGATATCATAACTAATTTCACAAGAATAAAATTCCCTACCAATGAAATGAACTTGCTCCCCCAAATATTTAGTATTCTCATAGTTTTGTCAAAAATGAATTGGAAATCAGCAGTACTAGTCTCCTCAAAGAAATTTTTACTCCAAGATATCTGAATTCTCTAACTTGATTCATCTCCATAATACGAGTAATGGCTTTCCTTCTCTTCTTCTTAACAGACTTACCAAAAATAATAGCAGACTTATCAAAGTTAATTCTTTGATCCATCCAACCATAGAAATCCATCAAATCACTCTTGACCTCCTTCACAGCCTTCTAACTAGCTTCAAAAAATATAATTATATCATATACATATAACAAGTGTGAAATCCTTGTGCTATTTTGATAAATACAAACTCCAATAAATTCACCTTTTTGAATAAGAGGATTTGATAAAAGTTGAGAGAAAAGAATAAACAAGAAAGGCGAGAGAGGACAACCTCGACGGAAGCCGCTTCTAGCATTTATCCAATTAGAAGAAGTACCATTAATCATCAAAGAGAACCTATTATTTTCCACACATTGCAAAATAAGATTGAAAAACATCATAGGGAAACTGAAATACTTCAAAATTTTCCTCAAGGAGTCCTAAGATATGCAATCATACACTTGCTCCATATCAATTTTGAAAGAAACTAAACCTTTAGAAGATTTAGAAAACCTGGACTTGTAGAAAACTTCCTGAGCTATAAGCACATGATCAAACAAAAATCTTCCCATAATGAAAGTAGCTTGCTCAACCAAAATTAGCTTTGGCAGAATGGAAATCAGTCTATTCAAAAGGACCTTGGCAACCACCTTGTAGACAGTTTTACAAAGGCTGGTTGACCTATAATTGGTTGGAAACATAGGATTGTTCATCTTCGATATAAGCACCACTAATGTATCTTTCCACTTCGCATTCATTTTACCATAATAAAAAAACTTTTTAATAGCATCCCAGAACTCTTCCTTAATAATACTCCAATAAGCTTTAACAAATGAATAGGTAATACCATCATTACTAGGAGCAATGTTAGCATCGACTTAATTCACAATCTCTTCAACTTCCTCTAAAAATAAACATTCCTATTCATCAAACTTCTATCATCTTCATCAACAGAACTTAAAGTAGATGGCCAAACTTCCATAATATAATCCATTTTCTTCCATTTCTTATTAAAGAATCGGATAAATAATTCTTTAATCTGAATTTAATCATTAACCAAAGCTCCATTATCCTCTTTGACCTTGTAGATCTAATTAGAATTCCTCCATGCAAAAGCAAATGATCAAAAAAACTTAGTATTCATGTCACCTTCATTAATCCATTTGGACTTGCACATTGCCTCCACCAGGTATTTAAACGAGCCAAGGTAGAATTTAACTCAGACACTTTCACCTTGAGATTCCAGCTTTCCTCTTTCGAGAGAACACCTACATCAGCTTCTTTCATTTGCAACTCCCATATCCCTTTCAAAATACAATCCTTTAATTGAGATAAAAACTCTTTAGCATTGCTTTACTTCAGAAGAATAATGCTTTTAATGCTCTACTACACTTTATATTTAGAATAACAGAAGGATTACCAGCCACCTTTTTACTTCATTCTTTCCTTACCACACTATAAGATGTCGGAAAAGAATACCAGAAATTTTCAAATTTAATAATTTTTTTAGCCACCAGAATTAGCTCCAAAAGATTTAATACAACCGGACAATGGTCAGAAGCAACACTAGATAAATGCCTAACAACCATTCGATGAGACAAATTGAATGCTGCTGAATTCAAAAAACATCTATCTAGCTCTCTAGAATTCAAGCCTCACCAACCTTATTATTACTCCATGTAGGTCATTATTAGCCAAAAATGCATACATCTCCTTAGGTCCTTGGGAAAAAACAAATCTCTTCCCACTCCTTTTGTCTTCCTCTGATAAAAGAAAACTAAAATCTCCATCTACAATCATAGGCAGATTTTTGGAAGAATAAACTTCCAACTTACTCCATAATTCCCTTCTCTCTTGTAAATGTTTTTGCTCCCATAAATGGAAGAAATCATCCACCCACATTTATTTCAAACCTACAATTCACCAATAACAATTGGAAAGAAGACCCAAAATAGAAAATGAAGCTACATTGGTCTTCCAAAGCATCAAAATTCCTCCAAATAAACCTTGAGAGGGAACTTGAAAATAATCCCAATCCACACCAATCAATACATTAACTTCTATTATATCAATGAAAGTTATCTTAGTAACAAACATACAAAAAAAACCCATGCTCCCTAACAAACTCTTTGAGATATAGAGACTCTTTCCTCTTTCTAACTCCTCTATAATTCCAAAAAATAATATATGTCATTATTGATGAAGAGGGGAAGAATTCCCAGCTCTGTCTTTTAACTCGCCATCAAATTTTCTATTTATGAGAGATAAGTTTATAGGACCCAAACCTTTGAGTTCTTTGGAGAGTTTCTTCTTAACATTTCTCTCCCATTCTAGCTCATACAATAGCTTAATTCCCAAGGCTTGACTAGATGACTGGTCAAAAAATCAACAAATGCATCAAATAAGGCTTGAGTGGTCAAATACATTTATCTCGCATTCTACCTCATCCAGTAGCTTAAACTAACTCCAGAAGCTTCATAGTCATCATCCTAATCTAGCTTAAACCATGGTTAACCCTAAATAACCCTAGTGGCCCCCCATGTGAAAATGACCTAGGGTTTTTTATGCCTAGCTCGTTCATAGTCCGGGCTGGCTGTTAAGCATACAGACCATGTCTCTGATGCATCCCAAACATCCACAACACCTCTAATAGTTAGAATAGGGTAAACCTCATGAAAGTTTTCATTCAAACTACGTTCACCCCGCATACCTCCTCCACCTGCTCTCTTGTTTCATTTTGCATTCCCATAGACTCCTCTATACTCTTCGATCATTTCTCAATTATTTGAAGCTCACTCATGGCAAGGTTGATGAAGAACTAAAGCTCCTTCAGTCCCAAGTTATCCAACTCTTCATTAGGCATCTATCCGAGCTTAGTGTCTTCTACAAAGTTATAGAGGAGTTTTAAGACTAGCCATCTAACACCTTCTGAGACAATCTCTATTTAGGTAAAATTGAAACCCTAGGTGTTTATCTAAGTCCTTAATTAACATGATAGACAATGCATGAATAGCTATGAGAAATGTCCCCCACTGTTTCCTCAACCATTTTAAAGCTTTCTTTGAAATCTTACTTTCTTTTAATCTATGTATATAAAGCTCAAGATTAAAAATGAGTTTAGGTTTTTCGATTATCTCAGGAAGAAGATAGAATAACAACCTTCTATTTGATTAATCAGATTTGAATGATTGTGCTTTTGCCATTTCCTGAGTTTATCGAACCCGCTCTAATCACTCGGAACTACTAGATTTGATCCTAGCCATCCATTTTATTTCACACTAGATCAAATGACTATAAACATTATCGCACTGGATAAGTGGCTACTCAGTGACCACCTTCATTATATTTGAGTTAGCTAATGGTGTCCTACAGTGTGAAAAGTTGTCACCACCATATGGATAATTCCTCTTAAAAAATTTATTAAATGAATTAAATATCAAAAACTTTAAAAATACATAAATAATTCTTTTCTCCATCAAATAGAGAAAATAAATATTCATTCTCTTCGGAATTAAGATTCCTATATTTTAAAAATAAAATGGAGTCCAAAGGTTGAATGTATAGGGCGCAATTTCATATTGAGTGTTTATCTAATTTTATTAAATACTCGTATGTTCTTCTAATTAAGCTTAAATTTTCCTGAGATAGTATGAGGGACGTTTATTACATCCAGTAATGTTTCTAGGGTTATTTCACATCAATATTACTAATAGATGAATTTACAAAAACCCTAGGTCATGGTATGACCTAGATTTTCAAAAGTTCATAGTTAATTCAAGTCTATCCTAATCATTTCATGTTAGGGATTTATGAAATTAATATGATAGTCGTTTTAATTTAAAAATAAATTTAGGATATGATCATGCAGAGTTTGAGAACAAATGGTCGTTAATTGTTCATGAATTTTTTTATATTGCTTGTTAAATAGGCATGAAATTAAGTTCAAATTAGGAGGAGAATTCTTTGAGGATGTCCCCTACATTCTTTGAACTTCTTAGCTAAATTTGATGTATATCCTTTATGTACTTGACTTTTCAAGGCTAACTTTGATAATTCACTCCATTCAATCCATAGAGAATTAGGACACTAATTTGCTTTGAAATGATTGTACATGTGCAAGGGTTAGTCACACAAGGTTTCAAACCCATTTGAACCTTAGTGACATTTAGGAAAAATAACTAAGGTTTGTGTATAGTGAATTTAAATATATATATATATATATATATATATATATATATATATATATATATATATATATATATATATATATATATATATATATATATATATATATATATATATATATATATATATATATATATATATATATATATATATATATATATATATATATATATATATATATATATATATATATATATATATATATATATATATATATATATATATATATATATATATATATATATATATATATATATATATATATATATATGAATTTCTATGGAGCCCTAATGAATTTTCTAGATGTAGCAAATCAAATAATTTTACTGAATTTTGATTAATAACTAGAATTTCATCTTTAAGCCAAACAAATATCTAAATAGATCTAAATAAACTTTGGTAAATTTATAGAATTTTTTGTTTGATTTTTAATCTGATTTATTTAAGAAAATAATATTTTTCATCAGTTAAAAAGAAAGCGAAGCTATACTAACAAAAATTTCTCAAAATAAATGGAGCCAATATTTAGAGTTTTAGTTACGTGCAAGTTCTTTTACTTGAGTGGTAGTTAACTTTGAATCTTTAGTGTTTCTTTGAAGATATGAATATATTATATCATATATACTTGAGAGGTAGCTAGTTTGAATCTTTACTGCTACTTTTCAAATATGAATATATTATATTATGAATTGCGCGCGTCACTACCAAAAAACAGACTCTATCGCATCGATTTGTTGCAGCGGTTTCAAAACCGCTGCAAAAACCCCTCATTTGCACCAGATTTTCTTTACAACAGCAGCGGTTTAGTTTTAGCATTCATTTATGTTTTGAAACCGCTGCAACAAAATGATATAGCGGTTTAGTTTTAGCATTCATTATATATATATATATATATATATATTATATATATATATATATATATCACTACCAAAAAATAGACTCTGCCCCATTGTAAGACTCAAATATTTCTTGTATTTTAGTTTCCAAGCAAAGATGTGGTTTCTATATGAAAAACTTAGCTTTTTGAGGGTTGTGCAAAGCTCTTGTTTTAGCATTCATTTGACACATTTTTCTTATTTCAAATGATGTGACTATATTTTGATTCATTAAATAAGTTAAAATAAAATTATCATTTAAATCATGTTCATTAACATGACTTTTTTGATGCGGTGTGAGATGAGAAAATAAAATTATCATTTCTATGATGATAATTGCATGATTTATATGAAGTTGTGTGAGAAGCATTTTTTTATGACTATAATGATTGAAATTTTGTTTAAAACCCATGATGTGGTGATCTATCATTTCCAATTTAAAGGACTTTTTATAAATTTTTCAAAGGCTAGGAGGTGCTTGAGGAGGACTTTGATAGGAGAAGATTTTATGGTAATGCTGTAAGTTATAGTGTAGCAATTGTTAAAGTGTTGATTGGCAAGAATTTAGCCGAGGGTTGCATTCTGATAAAAATTTTCCAATGTATTTGGTCTTTAGTTATTATTGTTGTTATGTCTAGTAATTTTTTTCCCACCCTACTAATGATTATGAACGCTACATGCTAGTGATGATGTTGATGATCGAAGCAAAGTTATGGACCTTTGCACAAAAATTTTGTGCTGCAGTGTGTGAACATTTAGGTTTCAAAATTAAAAAAAACAAAATACGGTCTACTGTAGCGGTTTTAACCGGCACAAAGCATCAGATTTGTGCCGGTTAAAACCGCCACAATGATTAAAATAGGTTCACATAAATGAATTTTGCATCGGTTTTAACCGGTACAAATCTGGTGCTTTGTCCCGGTTTAAACCGCTGCTAGAAAAAGCTATTCGCAAATGCTACCCCGCCGGTCCTAAAACCGCTACTGAATGTCATTGCAGCACATAGTAATTACAGCGTATAAGTAGCAGTTTTCGAACCGCTGCAAAGTAAATTGTAGGGGTTAAAACCGCCGCGAAAGGTTAATATTTGTGCTGCGATTACCTTATTTTTTGGTTGTGTGTGTGTGTGTGTGTGTGTATATATATATATATATATATATATATATATATATATATATATATATTACTTTTTGATTGATAATCAAAATTTACAACAGATTAACCAAAGTGATCTGCCTATAAATTTGATCTAACAAAAAAGACAAGTCACGATATATAATTATGTACACAATATATGTACACTTAAAAAAAAAGTCACTATATATAATTAGTTCAAGCTGAAACGCTCTTGTTATTTATATACATCCACATAGCGAGAACTGTCTGAAATTTAGGCTTCGTTTGGGACGGCTTCACGGCTACGTTACTTTATAAAAAATTGTTAAATGCTCGCATGAGGCGTCACGGCAGAAGAAAGTTAGAAAAATTTTTGCGGCCTGTGGCTACTTACGTGACCTTTCGGTGCCTCCCGCGGTCCGCTGCTTCCCTTGCTTCCCGTGGTTTTGAAGACAAAAAAATGCCGTAAATGCCCCCATTTGTGCGAGATTGCTTCTCCCTCGTCGTTAGCGGATCGGGCTCTAATCACTGCTGAACTCTCCACCCTCTTCCCCTCCAATGGCGGCTACGTCGTCTAGATCTCCTCTGCCTTCAGCCCCTTTTGGGGCTTCCAGTAGGGAATCTGGAAGGCCTAAGGGCTTCTGGTGCCGCGGCAAGCAGTATAGTACAGTGATTGTCTTCTCTGTGAAAACAGGACTCCGGCAGGTCAGCGAGGAATCTGTGGATGTTTGTCCAGCCGGAGCCGGCGGGGAGGGCGAGGAAGGTTCTTGCGAAGGACGGCGTCGATGTTGTGGGAGAAGAATTTGATTTTTGAGAAGCGACGGCGGTAGAGGATTTCGGTGTTTACAGGGGAGAGGCGGACGAGTGTGACGGCTCTGCGGAGGGGAAGGCGGTGGCCGGCGAAGACCGGTTGTACGAGTAAACTTGGCGTGCAGAACTTGGTGTAGTCGCAGCGGCCAGTGAAGAGGCGGAGAGAGGCTTCGTTGTCTTTGTCGGTCGCCATGTACGCATATTCGGCGCCACTTGAACGGAACCACTCCTCCATTTGCTCCACGAGTTGCAACCCGACTCCCTTGCGACTGTGTGATTATATCCATTTGATTAATTGTTTAACCACTTTTTAAGCTGAAGTTGCAACATTTATTATATATGGATTATTATAAAGTAATAATTACATATGAAAAGAATGGTTTATTATTATAAAGTAATAATTGAGAATCTAAAATCTGAACAAATTATTTTGAAATATGGTAGAAAAATATAAGTAAAAAATTTATAATATTTTTATATATAAACTTAAAAAAGTAAAATAAATATTTGATTTGAATTTAGAATTATTAGTTTGTTATCATATAAATTTAAAAACATTTATATTTAATAAAAAAATTTCATGCTAATATATAGAAGGGCATCAAGGTAATTTATTGTAATACAGCAGCAGCTCAGCAGTTATACCACCCAAAGAAAATTTATTGATTTTTGTACAACAACTTTATAAAGTAGCTTTCTGGACAACAATTTCACAACCTGCTTTACCGACAACTGCAGCAGTCCCAAACGACGCCTCTCTCCGCCTTGAGACTAATTATATATCGTCACTTTTTTTTTAAGTGTACATATATTGTGTACATAATTACATATCGTGACTTGTCTTATTTGTTAGATCAATTTTATAGGCAAATCACTTTGGTTTATTTGTTGTAAATTTTGATTATCAATCAAAAAGTTATATATATTACGATCACTCAAATATAATCCTCTGACTATTACCACTTGACTACATTCATTTAAACATTATTCCTAACTACATCCTACTGTGGAACTCCGAAAGGACAGTGCCAGCTGCAGAGTGTAGAGGGTATACGACCGCCCCATTCCGAGTGAATGAGATGATCGCAGGCCTCCGCGCTCCTCACAAAGTTTAATATAAGTAAAAAGATTTTTTAAATAATTTAAAATAATTAATATTCAAAAATAATTATTATATTATCCTAAATTAAATTTTAAAGTTTTTTTCAAAATAATTTCAAAATAATAATTTTCTAATTATGTAGGAAATATTTTGGTATTAAGTTTAGATAATTATTAATGAAATACCTTTAATATTTAATTATTTAAATAATTATAAAATTTCCAAAATAATAATATTAAATATAATTAAAAAGGAAGGAAAGAATTATAATTTAAAATGGTTTTCTGATTTTAAAACTAATAAACATATTTTATAAATCAAATTATGATTTAAAATAATAATAATAATCAGATAATAATAAAATAATTTTTAGAATAATTGAAAAGAAAACAATAATGATAAATTGATAATAATAAAATAAAATATAAATAATAATAAATAATAATAAAATAATAATAAAAATAATATGATAAATTTAAAAAAATAATATTAGTAATTAAAATAGATTAAATAATAATAATAAAAGAAAAATATAACAAGAATAACTTAAATACTAATAAGAAGAAGAATAATAATAAGAATAATAATAATAATAATAATAACATTAATATAATAATAATAAAATAATAAATATAATTAGAATTTTAAAATAATATTATTTTTAAATTAAACAAAATAATATTTGTGAAAATAATGATATAGACTACGTATTTTCTTTATTTTAAAATAATTTATATCAATTATTTTAAAGAAAACATAAAAAAAAATTTAAAAAAATTAAATCAGTTTAAATTAAAAGGCGGTGGGAGTGCCACGTGGCAGCACCGCACTGTTCCGTTCAAAATGTAGTGGCGGCACTCAATTATTGCCAATAATTAGCACCGTCGCCAATCATAGCCCATTGATTCTGGCGGTGCGCGGTACCCACCCGATTTCACTTATCTGCGTCAGCATCCCACCGCAGTCGCTGGATCGTCCGTAGTTCGAGCGGACGGTCATAATTTTGGCGGACCTTGATCTAAACACTCGAGTAGACTACGCGACTACGAGATATCGCGCTACTTCTCGATCAGAACCGTTGATCACGAGATCAACGACCCAGATCAAATCCTCGCGAACAAAGTCGTAACTGAAAGCCTTAAAACTTAAATCGACTCATCCTCGCAAATGACTTGATCAAATCATACAAAATTTTAAAATTGAATCGTGATCATGAACATAATTAATGGGGGATCATAAGCATAATATAATATTCATCCTTTGAAAAGTTAAATAGATTTGTATTATAGTTAGGGTTTTGAATTTACCTTATTCCAACCGGTGGATTCAAGAGATCTTTATTGTTCTAATCTGGTGGACTGTCCACGAATAATATTGTAGAAGACTCCAAGGACTCCCAACGCCTAGATTGAGAAGAAAACACCTTGGAAGGTTCTTCTTCTAGGTTCGCTAGAGATCTCACCGCCAGTGAGGGTTGGCTAGTGGATCTAGCTTGGAAAAGGTAAAATGAGATGGGCAGAGCTCTCACACAATGTTTTGTGGCTTGGGAGAGCTTAGAGAGAGAGAGAGAGAGAGAGAGAGAGAGAGAGAGAGAGAGAGAGAGAGAGAGAGAGTGTGTGTGTGTGTGTGAGAGAGAGAGAGAGAGAGAGAGAGAGAGAGAGAGAGAGATTGCAAAAAAGTTCTAAAATGAACTTTAATTCCTCCTATTTATAGCTCTAACTCTATGATCGACGGATTGGATTCAATCAAGAGGGGATTAGGAGGGAATTAGTCTGATTAGGTCGGGATTTGAGTCCAAGTATCAATTAGAAATGTTTTTTTATGCATTAATTAGGTTGAATTTGACCACAATAAATCAAGTTTGACCATGCAAGTCTAGGTTTGATCTAGGCATGAGTTGACCTAGTCAACATGGTAAACTTGACCCAAGCAAGGGAGGGGTTGAGCCTATGAGCCATGGAAGTGAATTGAATTTGAATTAGGCTCTTTAAAGTGAATTGGGTCAACCCGATTGACTTGGTCAACCAGGTTGACCCAAGACATATATCTAAGCTTAAGAGACTTGGTCTGATCCATGGAACCCAAGGTAGGTGAGATTTGAGCTCGACGTTCAATAAAAGAACTTTGAAAATTGAAGAGACCACACATGTTGTTTTTGATGAAATTGGAAATTTAGAAGAGCCAAAAGTTGTAGAAGATGAGATTGAGGATAACTCCCAAAAGATTGAAAAGATAAATTTTGAAGAAAATTTGGAAGAAGGATTGGAAAAAAATTTGGAAGAAAATTTGAAGATAGAAAACCCTTTGCCTAAAAAATTGAGATTTTCTAAAAATCACCCAAAAGAGTTGATAATTGATGAAACTAGTGAGGGTGTAAAGACTAGGCATGGATTAAACAAAGAAGTCAATCATTCAGCCTTCATTTCAACAATTGAACCCACTAATATTGATCAAGCACTATTGGATGAATTTTGAATTTTGGCCATGCAAGAAGAGTTGAATCAATTTGTAAGAAATAAGTTTGGGAATTAACTTCAAGGCCAAAGAATCAAAGTGTAGTTGGAACTAAGTGGGTATTCAAAAATAAAATAAATGACTCAGGAGTAGTCATTAGGAATAAGGCTAGATTAGTTGCTAAGGGGTATAATCAAATTGAAGGGATTGATTTTGATGAAACTTTTGCCCATGTAGCTAGACTTGAAGAAATTATGGTTTTGTTAGCCTTTGCCTATTTTAGAGGATTTAAATTGTTTCAAATGGATATTAAAAGT
Source organism: Dendrobium huoshanense (assembly GCA_016618105.1). Lineage (NCBI taxonomy): Eukaryota > Viridiplantae > Streptophyta > Magnoliopsida > Asparagales > Orchidaceae > Dendrobium > Dendrobium huoshanense. Next base: position 551,671 of record CM028346.1, on the reverse strand, counting down.
GTCTTTTTAAATGGGGTAATTCAAGAAGATGTTTATGTAGAACAACCACCTGGATTTAAAAATTCTAAATACCCAAATCATATTTTTAAGTTGAAAAAGACATTATATGGATTGAAATAGGCACTTAAGACGTGATATGAGAGGTTGAGCACTTTCTTACTTGAAAGATCTTTTGAAAAAGGAAGTATAGATATAACACTCTTTTTAAAGAAATTTAAAAAAGATATTCTCATTGTTCAAATTTATGTGGATGATATCATTTTTGGATCTTCAAATAAAAATCTTTGTGATGAATTTTTTAAAATAATGAGTAGTGAATTTAAAATGAGTTTAATGGGAGATTTAAGTTACTTTCTAGGCTTTAGCATTAAGCAAATTGAGGAAGGTACTTTTCTTAGTCAATCTAAATATCTTAAGGACATTCTCAAAAAGTATGAAATGGACAATGCTAAACTTGTTAGTACACCAATGAGTTCCTCAGTTCAGTTGAATAAGGAGCCTAAGGGAAAATCTGTTGATCAAAAGAAATTTAGAGGGATAATTGGATTTTTACTTTACTTGACTGCTAGCCGACCCGATATCATGTTTAGTGTTTTTTTGTGTGCTAGATTTCAATCAGATCCAAAAGAATCATATTTGACAGCATTGAAAAGGATTTTAAGATATTTGTTAGGAACTCGCAACTTAGGAATTTGATATCCTAAGTTTAGCACTTCCTTTGAAATAATTGGTTATTCAGATTCTGACTTTGCAGGTTGTAGGGTGGATAGAAAAAGCACTTCTGGAACATGTCAATTTATTGAAAATTCTTTAGTGTCTTGGTCCAGTAGAAAACAAAATTCAGTAGCCCTATCTACTGCAGAAGCTGAATACATTGCATTAGGAAGTTGTGTTGCACAAGTACTTTGGTTGAAACAATAGTTGATTGATTTAGGATTAACAATAGGCACTATTCCAATTTATTATGATAACACTAGTGTTATTTGCATTTCTAAAAATCCTATTCAACATTCAAGAACTAAACATAAAGACATAAGGCATCATTTCATAAGGGATCATGTTTCAAAAGGTGAAATTGAACTTACACATGTTTATACTGAAAATCAACTTGCAGACATTTTTACAAAACCTTTAGCCTTTCATACTTTCAGTGCATTAAGAACAAGGCTTTGTGTGATTGATTTAAATGCTTAAATAAAAATGATTTTGCAACATTGACGTTTTGTTTTCATAGTTTTTTGTTTTTGTGATTTTTATTTAAAGTCTATACATTTTCGTTGTTCATTGTGTTTTGTATGTTTATTGTGTTTGCTTTGATAAAAATACAAAAATTCAAAAAATTTATGTATTGTTCATTGTGTTTTCATAGTTTTTTGTTTTTGTTCATTGTGTTTGCTTTGAACAAATAATTGGTTATTCAGATTCAAAAATTTTTCGTACGGGACGATGTGTTGAAATGCGTGAAACTTTCAGATTTAGTGCAGTTTTTTTAGTTTTTTAATATAGTTCGTCTGTACGATCATAAGATCGTCCGGGATGAAATTTTTTGGTAACTGTGTGAAAAACAAGAAAACGGTTCAATGGATAAGGTGGTTTTTATTATTGAACTTCGTCTGTACGAACCTAAAGTTCGTCTGGACGAACATGTGGCGGTTCGAAGTAGGGGACGGTTTTAACTGCCATTAAAATGATTATAAATAATGATCGTCTGAACGAACACGTGTTCTTCTGTAAGATCGGTCAGGTCAAAAGTCTATACGAAAGGATGCATCGTAAGTTGTGTTGATTATGAAAAGTCGTTTCATTTTGGACGAATTCAATCGTCAGTATGAACTTTTTTCGTCCAGACGAATGTGAATTTTCGTCCGGGACGAACCTTTTTCGTTCGGGACGAATGTATCGTTTTCTTTAAATAAGAGGGCTTTCTAACTCAACAATCACACTTCCAAACTTCTCTTTCAATCCCTTTCGAGTTCTAGATCAAAAATGGCTTCCTCTAGCAAGCGTCAAAAGGTACTGGCAAAGAAACCCCACAGGAATCCCTCAAAAAATTTCTTGTCCAAAGATAATGAGGATTTCTTTCCTCAATTTGCCTCTGCTAAGATCACCCCTTCTCGTATTTTTTATTCAAGATGAAATTACCTACAAGGTAATGCATCTATTTGCTACCACACAATTTGGGTTTATTCTTACAGTGATCCACTTTTACAACAAAGAAACCTTTCATTACTTTTTGGCCAACATGTCTTTTAACTCCGATCACTCTACTGTCAATTCTTTTGGTCACAAACAAAAGATAGAAATCACTAAGCATGACTTAGGTGCATTTCTTAATTTAAGAACTGAAGGACTTAGAGCGCATTCCTTAATCACTTCTGGAGAATATAAATGGTTTGAAATAAACAGGGTGATTAGAGGAAATAGCATAGATGAACATGTTGCTAGAGTTTTTGGACTTCTCCAAAATGCTCGAATCATCCAGCACATTCTTAGACCTCAATCATTCCAAAAGCTGGTGATAGAATAAACACTACTCCACTTCTATCTATTGTGACCTTTCTAATCATGAAAGAAGAACCTATTGATGAAGCCCAACTTATCTTAGATTATCTTTATGGGCTATCCGAAATAGGGCATGCTGATCAGAAAAGAAAAAGAAACATTGCCTTGGGTCACTTAGTCACATATATTTTGGAGAAGAAGTACAATATTGTCCATCCGAATCAAGAATATGAAGAACCTCTCTACTACAACGATGCATCCTTTAGAGCAATCTTCAAGGAGGATAAAGGAAAATCACATCCTAGTGATTCAGAAGAAGAAGAAAGAACATCTGCACCTGAACCAAATTTTCAAAATTTGGTTGAGGGATTTGATTGTCTTGAGACTCATTTTGATCAACGATTTGATCATTTTGATGCTCAATTTCAGCAGCAACAACAAGACATTGGTAATATAAGAGATCATCTGAATGAAATAAATAACAATGTAATGTTGATGAGTTCCTACTTCAACTTCTTTGGTGGTGTTCCTCCTCCTCCTTCTCAAAATTAGGGTGATTAGTGTTTGTTTTAGTTGTTTCATGTATGTCTTTTCTTAGTTTACTTGTGATTTAGGAAGTTTTATTGTATCTTTCATTTTATGTATGTTTTGTATTGATATCTTGCAATGATTGTATAATCCTTAATTTGATATCAATATATGTTGTTTTTGCTTTAGATTTGAGTTGTTTTAAGAAATGTGTCTAAACTTTATGAATTTCATTAGTCTTTTTAAATCTTAATTGTGCTTTAGACTATATTGTAAGTTAAAATTAATTTCATTAGAAAAACTAGTTTTTCTAAATTTAAATTTTGTTTATAACTTGTTATAATTAGAATTTTTTAATTACATGTCTTTCATTTTAGACTACAATATATTTAATATTATTATTGCAATTTAGATGTTTTCTTATTTTGTATTTCATTTTTCAAATTGTATTTATGCACTTAGAAAAATTTGAAATTTAAGATTATTAACTTTAGAAAGTATGCAATTACTCTTGAAAATTGTACAAATGTACAAAAATCAAAAGGAATGCGTAAAAGTTTGCAAATGTGAAAAAGATGCACAAAATAAGCCCAATGTAAAAAGATGCATAAAAATGTGCCATAAATTTGAAAAAGATGCGCAAAGCGCCACATGTGGTAGTTTTCTTCTTTCCGGATTCTTTTAATCTCTTAATTCAAATTGATTTTATGTTCATTTATATTTTTATTGAAATTTGAAATATAAAATTTTATTATCCATCCTTCTTGCAATGATTTTCTTTATCTCAATGTCTAAATTGAATCATGTCTTTGATAAATTCTTCTTAGTTACAATGTTATATCACTTCTTAAATTCTATGAATTTCTATGATTTGCCTAATATTTTTAATTTTATTTGCATACCTTTTATAAATAACTTTCAAGATTAAATTATCAAATGAATTTCATATGATTACATACATTTTTTGTCTATTTCTTCTTCACTTTTTGTTGTTGTCAAAAAGGGGGAGAAATTATTTGTTTATTTATTTGTCTTGTGTTTGTCTTGTGTTTTTGTTCTTTTTGTTTTTCATGTTTAGTTCTTTTTGTTTGTGTAAAAATTTTTGAAAAATAAAAATTTGTGTTCTTTGGTTCAAATTGCCTCCTTATTTTTATGTATTCATCAATTCAGGGGGAGTTTAGGAGATTATTAAAATTTGAAATCCTACAAATAATAATTATTTTGCCATCATCAAAAAGGGGAAGATTGTTAAGAGAGTTGCTATTTGCATGTTTACATTCTTGCAACTTGTATAGTTTTGATGATTCCAAATATTATTGTTCTATGTGTAGTTATCTCCTAACAATGTTTTAGAAAATGTGTATTTGCTCTTGTGTGTTCTAACATTTCAGGTGAATCAAACTCTCGAAAATGAAGACTTTAAATCAAATTCAGCAAGAAATACTTTGCAATTTTGAAGTTTAAAAATGTTATTTGAATTGAGAGCGAGTGATTATAATTGAGTGAATAAAAACATACACACAAACTTAATGAGATCATAAAATTTTATATTGATCGTATGGGACGATATCCGTTCGTACGGGACGATCAGTCAGTTATCTCCTATTAAGAGCACATGGAACGAAATAAACTGTCTAAGAAATTTTTTTAAGTCCTGATCGTCCAGAAAAAATTAATTATCGTCTGGGATGATTTGCTCTCGGTAAGAATTTCGTCCAAACAAAATTAATTACCATCCCAGGACGAATTGGCTCTGTAAGAATTTCGTCCAGACAAAATATTTTCGTCCAGGACGATATAACCGACTTAAGACAGTTTTTCTTTGCTCATTATGCAGTTTTTGGAACCGAGCTAGTGATAACCGTTCGTGCCGGACGAACCTGGTTTGTACGGGACTATCAGCGTGTACAAAATTATTTCGTACACATATACAACAGGTTCGCTTCAAGGTTTTTAAGTAAAATTTTCCGGAACGATTTTCGATCGTACGGGACGATCATGATCATGATAACTTGAAATTTTTTGTTTTTAGATGGTTTTTCTTGTCACTTTTATATATAGGCCATTCTAAACTGCCACTAAATCTTTTTACTCATTGATCTTCGTGCCTATTGAGAAGAGAGTCAAGGAGGGAGTGTGAGAGAGCATTTGAAGGAGATTTCTTGCCATTGGAGCGTGAAGGTTTAACTTGGTATTCAAGGGGAAGTGTTTCCACTTTCAAGTTTGAGATTATTTCACTCTTTTCTATTTTCTTTTAGATTGGACTTATGAAGAAGATCTTGAAGAAGATCCGATTCTCTGCCGACACTTAGGAAGTGTAAACAGCCGAGGGTTCTCTGCCTACACCGGGAGAGTGTGAAAGGATGAAGGGTACTCTGCCTACACTAGGAATAGTGTGAAAGGATGAATGGTTATCTGCCGACATGGGGGGAGTGTGAAAGGATGACGGTACTCTGCCAATACTGGGGATAGTGTGAAAGGACGAACGATTCTCTGCCGACAACGGGGGAGTGTGAAAGGACGACGATTCTCTGCCGCATCAGGTAGTGGTGAAAAGAGTTTGCAAAGGCTTCTCCGCCTTGTTGTGGGTGCTAAAGGAGAGTCACTATTGGTATTAGTGCAATACTCAGAGGGTGCCTCTGAGGAGTGGATGTAGGTCTGGTTTTGACCGAACCACTATAAATCTGGTGTCATTTATTTTTCGCTGGTTATTTACTTTTTGTGATTAAAACTTTGTGGTTGAAAAATATTTTGTAGAAAAACTCACTAACTAAATTTTCGTTTCCTTTAATTTCAAAAAGAGGGATAAATTTTTTTTAATTACCAATTCACCCCCCCTTTTGGTTAGCCGTGGGACATTTAATTAGGCTTAACATCCTAATTCTTATTGAACGAGTTTCAACAGGGAAACCATCAACGGTGTTTTCTCCCTTTAACCGATTTAGAAATACTAATCATTGGCCATAAATCTCCAAAGTTTAAGAACAAGAAAAAATCATCATAAAGAAAACAAAAGTAAAAAAAAGACTAGAACAACTGAACAGAAACTAACTAAAATAAAACATAACAATAATCAAAATGCAATTTAAGAATTTGTTAAGCACAAGTTTAGGCAGTTATGAGCTGCGAGCCTCTATTTGTCCAAGTATCATATGCTTCTTACGAGGTATTTGGTGAGAGCAATCCTGCAAGAATCAATAGCTGTCACACTTAGGAATCCAAATAGGTTTCGATCCCTTCTCATAAAAAGTAGAGTGTAATGCATGTGTGGTATGCTGTGAATCATGCAATTTTGGTCTCCACACCCAATGTGTACTACGGTGAATAGTGCAAGTGTGTGAAATGTGTCCTAGCATGCCACATGAAAAACATCTAACTCCAGGAAAATGATTTCTTAAATGATTTGGGTTATTATGCCTCTTCCTTGGTCTTGGCTTTAGATCAAGAGTGGGTGTCATCCTATTTCCCTTAAGTGAGTTCAATTTATTTTTAAGCCTCAAGTTAGTATTTTTCAAAGCATTATTATCAATCCTTAAGTTGCTCTCTATATCTTTAGATTTCTTAAAATCAGATTTAAGTGTGGTGTATGAAACTTTTAACGCATCATGCTCATCAATTAATTCCGAATGTTTTTTTTTTAAATCATCAAATTCATCAAGTAGAGCCATGTGATTTGAATCAATCATAGAATGATCTTTGAGAATAATTTCATACTCTTTTTGTATATTCAAAATTTCCAACTTTAAACTAGCATGAGTCTTTTTAAGTGTTTTGTATGATGCAAGAATTTTCTCACAAATTTCAAATAATTGATCATAGGTTGGTTTACATTCCTCTTATTCAACACTTTGATCAAGATGATCTTCTCCCATTAAGCACAAGTTTGTTGTTTCTTCTTCTGGTTCCGTCCCCGATGATTCCGATGCATAATCCACTCAGAATGCTTTTTGAAGTCTCTTCTTGTCCTCCCTGAACTTGGGTTTCTCCTCATCCTTTCCTTTGCTTGAGTGATCTTGAAGTGTAGGACAATCAGCTCTCACATGTCTGGATTTCCTGCATTCATAACAGACAACATCAGAAGATCCCTTTGAATATTATTATCCTTACCTTTTCTCCAATGATGCTTTTGCTTCTTCCTTAGAAAGCTTTTGAATTGCCTTGTGATTAAGGCAACTTTATCGCTTTTAGACCCGGAAGAGTCAGAATCCGATTTGTGCGCCTTCAGTGCCACTGTTTTCTCCTTCTTCTTCTCACCTGCATCATGATTTCTTTGATTTAGTCCTTGCTCGTAAGCAATGAGTGAGCCAAGTAAGTTGTCAATCGAATAAGTGTTTAAATCCTTAGATTCAGTTAGAGCAATGATTTTAACATCAAACGATTAAAAAAAGCATCTTAAAATCTTGTTCACTTTTTTATAGTTTGAAAGTTCTCTTCCTAAGGCATGCAAAGAAGTAACAATCTGAATAAATCTCGTATACATTTTAGAAATTGATTCATGAGGTTTCATATGAAAAAGCTTGTAGTCATGCAAGAGAATATTCAAACAGGATTATTTCACTTCATTGGTTCCTTCATAAGTAATGCATAACCTATCCCAAATTTCCTTACCAGTTGAGCAAGTGGAAACACGCATGTAATTCTCATATTTCAAAGCACAGAAAAAATAGTTCATACATTTTGCATTCAATTGAGCTAAATATCTTTCATCGAAAGTCCATTTAGTAAAAGCAACTTCCATTTTAATTCCATTAATTTCACGATAAGGTGGAGAATACCCTTCTTTAATAAGCATCAACATGTAATAATCAGTAGATTGTAAAAACATTACCATACAGGTTTTCCAAAAATTAAAATGTAGGTTATCAAATAAGGGAGGTCGTGTAATCAAATATCCTTTAGTAGTGTTATGATTCACAAAGTTAGCTATGGATAATATTCAAAAAGTTCTCAAACTCAATTTTTATGAATCCCGCTCTGATACCACTTGAAAGTTCGTTAGGGATGTTAAGCCCTATAGAATTGGCCCAAGACTAACCAAGAATGGGGGGGGTGAATTGGTATTTTAAAAACTTTAAGCAAAGCTCAACAAATTTCTCAAACCAAAGCACCACAAAACAAATAATACGAAAATTTAAGTGCGGAAGCAGTAAAAATAAGAACATAAAGGTTTATAGTGGTTCGGTCAACTCGACCTATGTCCACCCCCCGGAGGCGCCCTCCGAGTATTGCACTACAATCGTGACTCTCCATTAGCCCCCCACAGTTAGGCGGAGAAGCTCTTACAAACACCTCTTTTTGCCACACCCGACAAGGCAGAGAACCTTCCTCCTTTTGCTTCTTCCTGAAGCAGGCAGAGAACCTCGATCACTTGCTGAAACTTACCTCTCCCAACCCTTCTAAGGATAAGAGACTCTAGGGAAGAAGTGGAACAATGCTTGGAGCAACCCCTTATGAATCCCCTTAGAAGCTCCCCCTCACAAGATCCTCTCTCTCTCTCTCTCTCCTTTAGGTTTTTTTAGGTCAAGATAGCAGCTAAGGATGTTCAAAAACATTGAACAAGAGCTCTTATAAAGAAGAGCTCAAAATAGCTCATTAATTGCAAGTTGCCGACTATATCATCTAGGCCGATATGGAAATCATCCTGGCCGATCAGTACAAATCTCAGAAGATCGACCAGAGCATCGCCCTGAATGCTAACTGGACGATTGAAAATTCGCTTGATCGTCCAGGCCGATCGCATGATCGTCCTGTACGATAAGTTCAAATCAGAGGAAAATCGTCTAGAGCATTGCCCTGAATTCGAGCTGTCCGATCCAGATCGGCCAGAACATCGCCCTGAATTTGTGCTGACCGATATTTATCGCCTAGGAGAAACTAAGGGTTTTTTAATAGATCGACCTGACCGATCTTGCGATCGTCCAGGACGATATGATCGTATCAATCATCCTTAATTACCACCTTAATTGTCTGATCAATTAAGGCATAATTGTGAATATCGTCCACACCGATACAAGATCGTCCTAGCTAATTACCAAAAATACATAATACCTTAATTGTTTATGGCGGCAATTTCTTTCTGTTTTGAGCTTATCGTCCTGGCCGATAAAAGTATCATCCAGTCCGATTGGCTAATGATGGCTTCCTTAATTAAGAACCCCTGGTTAGATTTTCTGTTTTAAGCCAAATCGTCCAGGACGATGTAAATATTTTCCTGACCGATATGAGTAAAAATAGAAATTCTAAGTCTCTCAAGTGTGTGTGTGTGTGTGTAGGGTTACTTTGCATCAGTCACTTCAAACAATTACAATTGACTCAAGAAAGGAAAAAAGAAAATTACAGACTGACTCAACCCTAATCTACCCAGTCTTGAGCTGATTCCAATTTCCGTCCGATCTTTGTGTCCTGAAAAGTCAATAGAGAAAAAGGCAGTCGTAGTGAAACATGATTTGTTTGCTAACATTAAAATCATAATCCAAAAATAGGTTTGTAACACAGTTATTTCATAGGTTAGTTTCCAAAACGCTGTGGAACATAGCCAAAAAGGTCTAAGTCGGTACTTTGTCTAGGGATGAAAATCAGGTTCGTCCAGACAAAATTCTTCCCGAGAAGAATTCTTCCTGGGACGAATACACTTCATCCTAGATAAAATTTCTCCCAAGGAGAATTCGTCCAGGGACGAATACACTTCGTCCTGAACGAAAATTTTCCCAAGAATAATTTGTATTGGGATGAATACACTTCGTCGCGGACGAAATTTCTCCCGAAGAGATTTCGTCCTGAGACGAATAGACTTCGTCCCGGACAAACAGGACTTAGAAAAAAAAATTTTATGGCTCCTGTTCGTTCCATTGCTCTTCCGAGGAGAAAATTGAACTGATAGTCCCATACGATCAGTACAAATTTTTCTAATTTCTCCTTAAGTGTGTGTGTAATTATTCACTCAATTACAATCACTCCCTCCCAAACTCAAATCAAGGAAAAGTACATGCTTCAAATTTACAAAATATCTCATGCTAAATTTGATTTGAAGTCTTCATAGTCTGGAGTTTGATTTTCCTGAAATGTTAGTACACACAAGAGCAGAAACAACTATTCCAACAAGTGTTAGGAGATAACTACACAAAACAATAATATTTGAAATCATCAAAACTATACAAGTTGCAAGAATATAAAACAGGCAAATAGCAACTCTCTCTTAACAGAGGCGAAGTGAACTGGGAGCGTGGCGAGGCAGCTGTCTGCCATTAAAAAGAGCTTGAGCGCTGGAGCTGCAGACTTTGTGTAAGTGGGTCTAGAGTAATAGAAAGATAAGAGATAGAGGGAAGGGATAAGTGGGGACGAAGGAGAGAGGAGGGCACGGGAGCAAAGTGGAGTTATCAGCAGGTTTGCGGCAGCAATGGCGGATTTTTTCGACAGTCCATTTGGGTTTTAGATGAGGCTAGATACTTGCCGCGAGGACAAGCGAAACATTTAGCCTAGACTTAGGTCTTGGGCGCTGGTTACTCAAATCACCTCGTGCAAGAGAGAGCTTGACGATGGATTTCATCATAATTTTACACAATATCTAATGTATATATAAAGTGAGAAATAAAAATAGAACAATATAAGAGACAACATAATTTTTATGAAAATTCCGAAAAAAAAATTATGTCATCTAATCCAGTTGAATCAATCAACTATATACTTAAAGCTATAGAAGTCTGCTCTTCTCTATAATTGGAGAAGATGGGACTACTAGGTTTGGAGCACTTGTTTGGTATTATGTAGTTATAATAAATATCATGTGAGAAATCATTCATGAATGATACAGTCAAATGATGTCAGTCGAGAAACAATGGTTAAGTGATGATGAGAAGGTAAATGTTGTCAGATGATAGTAGTCATATAATGTTAACTGAATGATGGTAAATAATCTATGATGGCCAAATGGTAATGGGCAAGCATTGATGATCAACCAATGTTAGTTGGATGGCGATAGTTAGGAAATAGCAATCTGACAATGATATTGGCTGGTGTGATAGTCGACATCATACTTCAATAAGCGCTTTAAAGTTAATCATATCTTCAAGCTCTCTCTCATCTTAAGTCAAGATCTCCTTTAAATATGGAGAATGTGAGTCTACTTATAGTATTTTTGAAGTAATATTTGGATAAAATTGACAAAAATTCTATAATACACAATCGGATGGCTCATTTTAATATTTTGATTATAAATTATTTGTTCAGCATTTAAGTGACATAAAAACCCTAGAATCAATAAATTAATTTTAGGTTGTTGGATTCAGCTCGTTAAATCACTTGATTTGATTAGAAGATTGCATGTTTAGAAGATTGTTTTGTCCTTTAATTAATATCCTAAAGTTTTCTAATATATTTAAGTGTTCGATTGTGGTTTATTTGGACTTAGATTGGGGCCCTATTTTTGTTGCGCACTATGCAAGGGTCATGGACCCTGCAGGAGAGCAACAATAACAAAAGTGTCATGGGCCTAGTATGAAAGTGACAACAACATAAAGCCTTTATCCCACTACATGAGGTCGGCTACATGAATCATTTTTCTCTATTGTGTCCTGTTAGGAGTCAAATTCTCATTAAAAAAAGTCATTTCTAATATTTTGAAACCAAGTCTTTTATAGTTCTACCTCTACCTTTCTTAACATAAGTAAAATTTAATATATCTACTCTTTTAATCGAGTCATCGAAAGGCTATTATTTTATGTGGCCAAAATATCTTATGCGACTATCTCTAATTTTATCTTCCACTTGAGCTACTCCAACTTTTTCCCATATATGCTTGTTTCGTATCATGTTTCTATAAGTAAAGCACTAATGCACCTAAGCATTCTCATCTCTGCAACACTTAACTTAATATTATGCTTCTCTTTTAATAGCCAACATTCTGCACCATTAAGCATTGCAAGTCTCACCACTATCTTATATAATTTTATCTTAAGTTTGAGGAGGACTTTTTTATCACACAAGCAACCTAATGCATTCCTCCACTTCTACCATCCAACTTGAATTCTACTAATAATATCTCTATTTTATTTCACCATCACTCTGAACAATTGACCCAAGATATCTAAAATGTATACTCTTATTAATAAGTTGATCATCCAAAGTCACAATCTCCCACTAGATCTATTACTATAAAAATTACACTCCATATATTTGATTTTAGATCTTAATGAAGTTATTTAAACTCTAAAACTTAATGAAGTTATTTAAACTCTAAAACTTAATGAAGTTATTTAAACTCTAAAAAACTATCAAAATTATTTTTTAAAAAAAATCTCTTAATTTTTTTTTTAAAGAGAGAAAGTTTTTACCTCTTCAAGTATAAATTTTATCCCATTTGAAAGGGGAAATACTCTTCTAAATTTATTTTTTTAGGGTTATAGTTCCTTCTATTAAGAAGGACTTGATGTTAATAAGCAAAGTATTCACCCTTTACAAGCTCTAATAGCTTCTCTATGATGAGTACCAAGTTGTCCTTCAGAGGTTGAGTTATGAGAAAACTCTACATCTCTTAATTTCTCCTTTGTATGTTTTGGTTGTCTCCTAAAAGAGGTTTGACGCTATCCTATATAGGTGAAGTAATCCCCTTATAGGCTCTAGTATTTCTATATCAAGAGTGTCAAATCATCCTTCATGGGTGAAGTTGTGGGAAAAGCTAGATTTTCTTAATTTTTCCTTTGTAGGTTAAAGTTCCATCTTCTAAAAAAGATTTGATGCTATTATGCATAGGCAAAATTATGGGAAAATCTACATACCTCAATTCTCTTTTGTAGATTCCAATTTCTTCTCTTAAAGAAGGTTCGACACTGTCCTATATAAGAGAACTATTTTTTCTTTTATACGATCCAATATTTTCTCTATCATGAATACCAAATCATCCTACACAAGCAGAGTTATGAGTGATACCTTAGATTTGCAATACTTATTGGAATGCTTCAATCTTCCTTTTAAAGGGGGTTGATTGTCTCCATTTGGATGTGCTAAAATCTCAGCTATCCCTTGACACTTGATCCCACATCCATAATGAGAATTTATGGAGGGCTCACCTGGATCACACCAATCAATGTTAAATCCCAGTCGTCACTAACACTTGATCCCATGGCTAAGAGGGGAATCGTGGGAGGCTCACTTGGATCATGTCAATCTTTGTTAAATCTCAGCTGTCCCATGACACTTACTCCCACAGCCAGATAGGAATCCATGGGAGGCTCACCTGATTCACGCTGATCTCCTTTCATATTTGGGTGGCAATTTTAGGAAGGATTATATCAAGGCAATTATGCATGATTATATAAATATATGTTTCTTTATTAAGATATCAAGTACATATCAATAAATAGGGATAGTTTTGTCTAACAAAATTAAACTTTTTCCTTCTCAAATTCTCTAAATTTAACATGGTATCAGAGTCTTCATCGTCGTGGCTAGAATTTTGTATTTTTCTAACTACCGAACTTTCTGAAGGGAAGGTCGGAAGGTGGGCCTTCCCTTCAAAAATGAAAGGGAATGAGTTTTTTGCTTGTTCGTTCTTGCGTACGTCAAACTGAGAGGAGGGAGAATGCTTAATATATTATTACTATTATTAATTATCACCAATTTCTTTTAATTAGCGGGCTTTAAATTCTAAATTAAATATGATAATAGCTCAACAAATTTTAATTGAATTTAATCTCTATAACAAAAGACAATATACTTTTGGGGATAACAAGTCCGAAAACTTCATATTTACTAAATGACCAAATTTTAAGGAGCCAAATTGATATGTTATTAAGCAACAGAAGTAGTGGTTTTAAAAAAAGTAAGCAGATTAACTTTGTCAAATCATTTGGTGCATTCAGAATGTGCCAAATGATTTAGCGCATTCGCTTGAATATGTCAATATATTCGGCGCATTCCACACACTAACAATTATGGACATGAAGGCATTACTCTTTTTTAAACTTTGTAAATGATTTTAAGAATTGAATATATAGATATCTAATGTATAAGTATAAGTATACATAAAATATAATAATAAATAAATAAGTTATATATATTTATATTATATTTTATAAGTATTATGATTAAATTATTATCTAAATTAAATATTTTTATTATTTATATGGTATTCAAAATTTTCAATTATTTTATATTTACAATCAAAGAAAATGGACATGATTGATGAGACAAGTCATTTGTGATGGACAATCTTTTTGTTTTTGTATAAATAAGAAACATTTATTGATGGTGGATTTAGTAGATATTGTTCCCATAAAGGAGGAATCCTGTGTAGTTTGTTCAGGATTGCAAAATTACTCAAGATAATATATCTTATTTATGTGCTCAATTTCTATATTTTATACTTTGATAATACTATTGGATTACTCTTTCACTATTACAAAATTATTGTATAAGGGACTCATTAAATAGTATGTTATTATCGGGAATAAATTTGTCCTAACATTATGCCTATTTAAGTTCGATGGTTATCAAGTTTGGAGGCACCATATGTAGCTCATTCTCAACTTATTCCTTTTTTTCCTGAAGTTCTTCTTGAGTCTATTATAAGTTACAACAATAAGGATGGGCCATATCTTTAAGAAAGTTAGTAAAGGTTCCTCTAACACATTATTAGTAGAGACAACAGCTCGACAAAGAAAAAAATGTGATTGATCATCAAAAACTAGATTAGAATTGCTTATGCATTTGAATGATGCATCTATTGTTGCACTCATTTTTTATTGTTCAAACATGATTAGTTTCTTATGACATTACATGTGGAGACGATGAAAAAACATAATGTCCCATAATGAGAGCATTTCTAATCAGACCTGGTTGGAAAAATTTAAAGCATTAGATTGTCATATTATTGGGCTAAATTTTCTACAAGAATATATCTTGAGCTAAATTGCCCCAATGCCCCATTAGCATATTGCAATATCATGAAATATATGACATTAATTTAAGCATCAACATGTATCAAAAGTGGAGCAGCCACGATGAAAGTTTATATTGAATTTGTGCAACAAGTTAATGAGAATACATGTTAAATATGATAGGAAGAAAAACTCTTTTAACTGTAATTGATTGGCAAGAAATTTAACACTAATTTGAGTACTACATTCATTGTTATACAACTCAACCACAATTTCAAGCTCGCATGCAAAAGTTATTATGGAGCAGAAGTAGGAAAGTAAGGAGGCAATAGAAAATATGATAGGTTTGGATATATCGTTATTATCTAGTTATTCTCTATAGTGTGAATGTTAACTACTATTAGTGATCATCTATTATGGTTGTAATGTACATTTACGTTTGACATATGTAAGTTGCTCGCTTCTTTTTTATTTTGTTACCTTGTGTTGAAATATACATCATATTTTAAATTAAATTGTGTAATCTTTGATATAATGCAACATTGAGTTTTCGACACATGGACTACTTATAATAAAGTGTATTTGATGCATAAACAAGAATGTTATAATTCATGCTACCTAATTTTACTTGGATATGTTATATTTGATATTTCAATTAATGAGCATCTCTCATATAAATGATTTTTTTTTTTCATAAAAGAAATGGAAAGAGAAAATCCACTAATATTTCACTCATATATTTATATATAAATATATATTTTTGGCGTGCACAGTTACAAAAGTATTTTAGTAGAAACAATGACAAACTAAGGTCCTTGATGTATTGGAATGGCATCTATCCTCAGAGTGTATCAAGCAAGTGTTCACAAAGTTCTTTACTTTAGTTTTGCCTTATAATCTATATGTTCAACCTCATGATATTTTGGGTTGTGCTATACTGGATGCCCTCCTTATAGGAACGGATCTTGTTGCATCCACTATAGGAAAATCATCCATTATCGGTGGATTTTATTATGGCTTTCCGGTGAACTATTTTCCTGCGGCTTTCCAACATATTTCTGGTTGAATATGTCTAACTATTTTTTCTATAGATTTTCCAACAGCGTTTCCAGTGGCTTTTCTGTCGGATTTTAATTCTTATATTTTAAATTAAAAAATGTGACAATTATACACTTTTTCCCTTCCAGCAAACTTGTGGGGTCTTTGGAATCATACTCACTTCAAATTCCAGGACATGCAGGCAACGCGGGCGGGCAGCCGGGCTAACGGGCAGTGCAGCGAGCAACCAAGCTGGCAGGCAGGGCAACGGGCAACCCAGGAGGGTAGCAAGGCAGGAAGAGGACAATTTGGCTTTTTAAATTACTATTTTTTATTTGTGGTAGCATTATGTTTCCAAAAATCCACAGAAAAAAAATACCGCCTGAAATTAGCCATTGGTTGTCATTTCTTACGCAGCTTTTGCCACTGCCAGAAATGCCAATTTTCACTGGTAATAGAAGATTTTCTTGTATTGATTGAATATGAAGTCAAACTTAACAGTGTGAAATGTTTTGTATTTTCTCCCTTCTTTATGAGGGCTTGAAAAAATGAGGCAAGTTATTCAACTCTCCAAACGAATTTCTCAATATTATTATACTTGGAGGCATTTTGCATTTGATCCTCTAGAGTTGTTAGTAGATTCCTGAAAACAAAAAGCTTAGCATTATAGGGTTACATCTCAACGATAAAAGTAGCTTTAGTAATATTATTATCATCGCCATTGACTTCATACAATACCTTGTTAAATATATTGGTGTAATCCTCAGGGGATTCTTCTGTGCTCTAATTGATGTAAAATAGTGACCGAGAGATCTTCAATGACCTCTCGGATATATTAAAAAAAAATTTCTTAAAGGAGTTTATGCTTCCCATGGGTAAAAAGTTAAACCATCTCCATGCATGTTATGTCATTGAAAGTATTCACAAAAAGCTGACATTTGATTGCATTAGAAATGTTGTACTTGGACTTCATGTTTTCCAATGTATTGAGGTGGTATGACATGTCGGATATGCCTTAATATATTTTATTCAAGGGGTCTTGAACTTTAATAAGACCGCCTCTTCAATAATACTTGAAGTGAAACAAAAATTTGTGGACAAGTTGGCATGATGTGAACAACAATAAGGTATCATTCACTTCAATAACCTTCCCTCAACTTAGGGTTTGCACAAGTTGAGCAATGGACGTTAGTGGTTACTGAAGGAAGACCTTGATGATGTATATGAGATTGAGGATATGTAAATAAGGGTCTTTGATGTTGACATTCAAATATTTATGAGTAACAAAAGAAGTGCTACTTAAGGACTCCCATATTGAAGGAGTCAAGGTCATGATGTTAATTATTGCTCGCCATGGATCCTTTCCAAAATAAGAAAAGTGGTGATTAATTTATCAAAAATAACTCTAAAAAAGATACTGGTGGTGACAAACATGCTGAGCAGTGGTGACAACAAGAGTGCATGCTTCAGAGGCTCATAAAAAATGAGAGGGAATATCAAAATAGCCCTTAGGCTCTAAATTCTAGTATATACTTATAAACAACATAATCCTTTCTCATCATCAAAAGAATTCCTTCTTAGGGAATATCAGAATAACCCTCAAGTTTTAGAATCATAATAGCTCTCAGGCTTCATAGTTTTTGTTAGAAACATAAAACAAAATCTATTATCACCGACAACATAATCTCTTCTCCCTGCTAATTCAATTATTGAAAATGAAGTACATTCTAAACTACTAAAATAATCAAAGTACAGTCATATGAGCATACAAAAATACTCCAATGATTGTTAAATAATTTTCACTTGATGTTTTATAGTTGTCAAACCAAGTTTTCATAATTTCATCACATTATTAGAGATTGTGTGTAACAATATTTTGAAGTTTCAATTGAACTAAAATACTATTTTAAGATATCAAAATAAAAATTTATATTGATAAAAAAATTTATTTTTTTCAAAATTACTCGGCAAAAAATCTCAAATAAATACGTATAATGACTAAATAGTCTCACCAATAACATATCAAAAGTTACATAGATAAAAGTTTCCAAAATCCGATAAAACTGCATTTTTTTGTAAAACAAAAGTATAAATTTGATTGGGAAAATCTAAAAAATACCAAATTGTAACATCCCTTGAGACAAACGAATATTTTAAGTAGACCGACTAGCAAAAATGACTCTATGACCTTCAAAACCTAGTTTTTCTTTTCTCTCACCTATATTTTTCTTCTCTTTTCATCTTTTTTCCATCTTTTCCTCCACTATTAAGTGAAATGGACATGAGGAGTTATGCAAGGGGAAATAGATTTTTATAATAAAATAATGAAAGGATATATAGATAAGTATGCTAATTATTAATATTTCAAGCATAAAATTCATATAAATCTTTTTATATATTTAAATATAAGAATCTAAAATTATGAAAAAAATATTCATAAATTAGCTAGGTATATCTAAAATGATTGAAGGAAATCAGTTCGTAAAATAAACACTTAATGATCCTAAAAAAACCACTTGTATTAACACATACTAAATTCTTAAGGAAGTGCAACAATGCTTTGAAATTAGAAAAAAAAATATTATAATTAGAGCACAATAATATATAAGTTGTCTCAAAGCCGATTTGTAATTTGGACTTATAATAATTCATGATATAATTTTGTACTGTTATAAGTCAAAACATATCTTTTAAAATTTAAGGGTTATTAATTTTAGAGAGTTTTCTTGGGACTATAATGCATAGACCAAGAAACCTTCTAAGGCTACCTCAACAAATACTAAAGATCGCCCTGAAACCTTTAATGAGGAAACAATAAGGATAATAGAAGAGTCAAACTGAGTGGCTAGGACACATGAAGCCTTCTTATATAACCTTCCATTCATAAGGTTGTTATTGGCTTTCTAAATTTTTGAGATTTTTGAGGCCACACATGGTCTCCCATTATATTAGAGGAATGATCCATCTAAAAATCATCATTTACCATCACCTAATGATTGTCAATAACCAATTCCTGTCATATATTGATGTTTAATTCTAATGTTCATGATCTCCCCATATATTAGGAGAATGACCAACCTAATTGCCACCATCATCAAACTTTTAACTTCTCTCATCTATCATTGTATAATTTGTGTTATGTGTTAATGACCAACATGTGTCATTCATTAGAGTGAGTTGTCATATTATAAATTTTTTTGATGAGTTTCTTAAAGACTAAAAATTAGTGTAAATAGCCAACAAATGAAGAGAGTTGGTTATTCTATAAAATTTTTTTAGCATACATGTTAATGAACATAAACCAGTTTAATAAAAAAAAAGGATAGCTATAAAGAAAATAACAAATGCATAATGGCCACGTGGTTTTGAAATAATAATAGTAATAAAAAAAGAAATAGAAAATTTGTCTCATCTCTTCATGAGTTGCTCATTCAAAAAGAGATTCTAGTGTAGTGGAGCACTTTTTAACCTAATTTTTGGTATCATGTTGTCTTTATAAAAAAATAGTCATGATGAGTTTTAAAGCCTTTATATATGCTTTGGGATGAGTGCAATATATAAATAATTTATAATACACCCATATTAAAGTAGGTCCAAAGATTTTAAAGCCTATCTTGACCGAAATTTTTTTTCCTTTTTAAATTTTGAGTAAATGCACTAATGCAAACAAATCTAGAAATATTTAAGCTCTTTTTAAAAATTTGCTCAAGAAAACTTGATTTTAGCATATTTTTATGAATTATAACTTCAATTCAAGTAAATTATAATAAAATTAAGATTTAAGTGATCTATTTTAATTCAATTTATACTTTTTTTATGAATGATTTACATACAATGCATTTAAAAGTACCATTGTGGGCTGTTGTTCAGAACAATCTAGTTCTTGAAGTAGTTGACGAAGTCATAAGGTTTTCATTGTTGTTGTTGTGGTTATTGCTCTATATTCGGCCTTAGTGGATGATCTGGCTATTGTGGATTGTTCTTTGAACACCACGAGATTAGAGTAGAACCTAGGAAATTACAGTATCCTATGGTTGATTTGTGATCTTGATGGTCATTGGCCAGTCAGAGTCAGTGTATGTATGAAGTGTAAGAGGTCCAGGATTAATTGATAGTATGTTCAGCTGTAATGCCAAGGAAATGAGTTAAGTTGCCTAAGTTTTGCATGTTAAATCGCTGATACAAGCGATTGAGAAGAGTAGTAATAGATTGAGTGTTATTGCCTGTCAGTATGGTGTCATCAACGTAAATTAAAAGTAGAGGATAATGCAATTTTTTTGGAGATAAGGAGCGATGGATCCGAGTTACTTGTGGCAAAGTCCATCCCGTGCAGGAAAACTGTTAGAGTTTCAAACCATTTTTGTGGTGCTTGTTTAAGATCATAAATGGCCTTATTCATCTTGCATACTTATATTGGGTGATTTTTGTCAATGAACCCCATAGGTTGTTTCATGTAGGCTGTGTCTGATAAAGACCCATGCAAAAATACACTTGATACATCTAATTGACATATTTAATAGTTATGATGTAAAGGAATGACTAATAAAATGTGAATAGTGGATATTTTGGCTACAAGACTGAATGTTTCAGTGTAGTCTAGGCCAAATTCCTAATTACAACCTAACACAATTAGTCTAGGCGCTTGAAGAAGGTTGGTTTCGAGCAGGTTTTGGAGAGAGAGGACTGGAATCTTGAACTTGGAAAGAAGTACTTCTTCACGAGGAATCATTCTACTATCGTGGCTTTTGCAATTGGGAAAAGGTGTCTCCATTTGATCACACCCTACCTGACACACTTGAATGTGAATGCGGAAACAGAACTATCCCCTGTCTGTTTTTTTTTTCTCTCCCAATTTACACTGAGCTAAATATACATTTTTTTAGATATGTTGCTAGAAATGGATTCCGCATTATTGGAGCGTACACGGATAGTCCTTGCCTCAAACTGAAACCCACTTCAAAGGTTGCTGATTTCATACATTTGGTTATTGTTTTGGCTGCTATCCCCTATATCTTTATATTCCATTTGTAAGCTATGATATACAAATTCCATTTGCTATATACTTGATTTGATTAAGATTTTTTAAACTTGTTTGGTTTTTTAGCTACTTTTGATGCATTTTCTCTTTTGGGTATTATTTAGAAGTATTTTTTGGCATGATTTTATCTAAACAAAAAGAGATATAAGCAGTAGAAAATGAAAATGGTTAACTGTTAAGAATGGAGTTGTTGTCCACGATATGACTTTTTTTAGATAGCAAAAGGAGGATATTTGGAAGTGGGCGTGCAGACATATGGTGGTGGGTTGTGGCACACCTGGTTCGATCGTGACTTAACAGTTGCAGGTCAGCTAATTGTAAAGGAAATGAAGGATGGTTCAGTCTCTTACACGGATAAGCTTATCAGGATTCAAGAGCCAATCATGTGGATACCTACATTGGCTATTCATCTTGATATTTATGCCCTTGCAAAAACCTGGCGTTCTTAATGGTTCAGGGGGTACCTATTAATTTCCCAGTTTTTTCCTTCAACTTATTCAACTTAATTAAAGGTGTAGATAAGTATAAATGTGCTAAAATGTTTTTCCCTAAATAATGTTGCCTCCAATCTATTGTGATCGTATGACCTTAATGGAAATTTTTTGCAAAATTTAAAAATTTGAAGGTATATTGTTTCTAGCAATCTTTTTGTTTGGAATGATATTTCCGGAACTTATTCTTCTTTGGAATTAATGAGCTGTTAGAAACTACTCATTCATTATGTCAGCACTAATATGATGTTTCACTTCTTCCATGCAGGGGTGTTATGGATGGATTCAATGTTAATACACAGAGTCATCTTGTCCCTGTGCTTGCAACATCTGTTAAGGTGATTAAATACTAAAATTCTGTATTGTAGACGTCCTTTTTAATTTCCTAAATAAACTTGAGTAGTTCGAAACATAAAATTAGAATCAATTCTCCACTCCATTTCTTCTTGACTTGGCTGCAACTTCCTTCGATGATGTTCTTTTTCTGTCCAATCGGAAGTGATGACATTTTGATTGGAAGCAAGATTTTTGAGAGGAATCAACACTAAATTTTTTTTCCCATCTCTATTGTTTCATCTTGGTTTTTTTGTGTGCATGTGTATCTATATATATTTTGGAGAGGAATATACATATTTTACTTTACTTTGCATATCAAAAAAGAATTCTCCTGCAGTCACTTTACAAACAATTGAATAATCTCAAGTATTTATTTATGATTGCATTTATTTTACACTGCATTCACTTTAAAACCAACTAAATAGTCCCTAAATTAAAATGAACCACACATGCCATAATAACTCTGAATGAACTTTTTGAAGATAAGGAGAAAATATATCGTTAAAACTTAAAATCCATATATGTTCTCAAGTCAATTCTTTTAGCAACTATTCTAACTCTGAAACATTTAATCTTTCCCTTGTAGTCTTTCTTGGTCTTGAAAAGCAACTTACATTTAACAATCTAATGTCTTTGGTGGAGCTCAGCAATATCTTATACATTATTATGAAACATTGTTAACATTTCATCTTTCATGGCATTAATCCACATATGAGATTAAGAACTTGAAATAGCTTCATAATATATTATTGGTTCAACATTCTCTCCTCTATCAAAATCACTTTCACCATTTAAACAAGTTAGTTATTTTAAATAGCCAACCTCCTTTGTCTAATTAATCTTTTCAGTGGAGGAAAATTTGTGGTTGGAATTAGTGCAATAGTTTCTTCTCTAATTGATAAAGGAGTCTCAATTGTCTTAAAATGCTCTTTAGGAATGAAACTGTCTATGTTTCACTTGACCAACATTTAATTCTAAAGCTTTATCATTTGAGACAAAAAAATTCAGGGGCCATGAACATGGCAACTGTGGGCTCTGAAAATTCGGCCCCGGCCTCCCCGCCGCACGTTTTTCTTTTCTATTCGGTGAGGGAGTTTTAACTGAATAAGTTCCGAGGTAAATTTTGGAAGGCAGATGGGTTTGTAGATAAGACCCTACCCAGAGATTTCGCCCTCATTTTGCGAGGACTTTATGATCTGAGTTTTGGTTTCTTATAGGCGCAAGCCCCTATAGTTAATTACCCCTCCCGATCACGAGAGAGAACTTTCGATTAAGGATAGTCGTCGATCATATACGTAGAAAATACGTGTTATCTGGCATATAGTAGCATCAATGGGTTTGGAAATTTGGAGAATTTAGAAGATTGAAAGATGTTTAGAATTTGGGTTAGGAGACTTGATAAATTTGATATTTAAAACTGAAATTTTCACCATCTGGAACTTAAAGCGGATGGTGGGGGAATGGATGAAGACCCGATCAAGATCCCGTGGTTCCGTCATCCCGGGCCATCGTGGGCCCTGGTCTACTTAGTCAGAGGAGGTAGTTGACCCAACCTGACAAAAGGATCCTTGTCGGCAGCCATGGGTTGCTTCGTCCAAGGGGACCTTATAGATCTGGGTTGGATGTTTGTCTAAGGGGACAAATTTGAATCCACCATAGCTAACAAAGGGCTTTGTTCCCTATCGATCATATCCTATTGATTCATATCTCAAGGATTTAACGCCATTAAGGAGCATATTGGCTCTGGCCATAACCACTATCTGTGGTGCCATTTGGCGTCAAAACCACTCAGTTCAGAGGGCCTCAGGTCATAACCGTTTACCTACAGTGCCATTTGGCGGCGAAACTGTCGGTTAGAGGACACGTACCACGTCCTTACTAGCAAGAGATTGTTTGAGAATGTATCCTAGTGATATTTTCGACAAGGCATTTGGCTCTTTGTGAGCTGAAGTTAACTTTAATTTGTCTGCCCCGGCAAATTATTGCGAAGGGTGGATGGGCTTTGCTTTAAGTGTTGGGATGGATAGTTTTATTTTTAAATATTTTTGGAATTTTGAAATTTTTGTGGTGTTTTTGGGTTTTTGGATGGAGCTTGGAAGACATTTGGATATTTGGGAGTCATTTGAAATGTTTGTGAACCCCTACGGTTGAGATGAACATTCAACACGGCCATCATCGTGGTGTTTGTGGTCATTTCCATTTAAAGATTGAACCTTGTCGACTCTGTTTGGTTGTCGACAGAGGATCGGGTTTCGTATGTTTTATGTCCTTGATAGTGAATTTTTATTATTATAGGCCTTGAAGGCCTAATATGAATGTATTAAGACAAATATGGCGATCGCCACAACCGTATATTTGTTTGTTGGTTCGAACCCTGTCGACTTCTATTGACCCGTATAGAAGGATCGATTTCGAACATGAATTCACTTGTCAACCCGCGCAGCATCCCTAGACGTCACGTGTGTACCAATAACACGCTCGCCGGGGCCCATGCAGGTATTTGATTACATTTACCCCTTTTAGTGTGCCTATGTGTATACAAACTATTGTGCACGTGCGGGGGTATTCTTGGAATAGACACCTTCTGTCTGCTTGTACGAATGTTGCAGATCCGGTGGCGTGGAGTAGCAGCTTCTGGATCAGTTATTTGCTGCTTTGTACAGGTAGACTGTCGTGCACTATTTGTTGATTTTTTTTTTGTATGCGGGTCATAGTGCACTAACTAATCTCCTACCTTGGTCGTAGGTGACTGCATGCGTTGTAGTTCTCTTTTACTTGCTCATATATAACATGTTACTTATATAGTGAGTTTCCCACAGTGACTCGTGGAAGCTTGCTTTTGATGTGGCCTTTTGATATTTTTCTCGTAGATGACATTCAGTGTGTGTGATGAGTCTTCCACAATGGTCTGAAGGAGCTTGCATTTTGCTGTAATCCTTTTGAATTTTGCTCATATATGACACTTGGTGAATATGGCAGGTCTCCTACGATGATTTATAAGAACTTGTGTTTATCATAATTCCTTTTGTATTTGTCCACAAATAGCATATAGTGCATATAGCGGATCTTCTGTGAGGACACATATATATTTGCATTTGCTACGTATCTTTCCCATTTATTTGTAGATAAGTTGTTGCATTTATATTAGGAAAGGACCACTTTTATTACATGACTCCATCATCATTGACTTTGAGTGGATCATTGGATTTGTTGGCATACTAACCTTCTTTAGTTATGAATTAGTCATCATTAGCTATGAGCTAACTAATGCCCATCATATTCTTCATAGTTTCCTTCAGTGTATTTTGCTATTGGGTGACCATCTCTTTCACATGATTGATATAAATGTCATAACTGCTCGTCGTTGCTTCTATGTGATCTACTATCCTTGCTTGTCATTTTGCTTGCAACTAGATGATGCCTCATCTCAAAGGATCTATTGCACTCATCATAGCTTTTCCACATGTCCTTATGAAGTGTTTTGCTCATTTAATACACATGGGTGATCTTCATTTTGTAAAGGTTCGCCACATTCGTCATGCACTACTTTAATCATTTGCAAGCATATCATTATGCAAATGGTGAATCATCTACAATTCTCTTGTAGTAAAGTAGGGTTACTCCATATTCTTTGACATGGGTCATGAGCTAGTCGATATTTAAACATATGAATTCTCTATCTTCAAAATGACTTGCCACAATGAGCTTGGGATTATTGCTTTTCAATTAAATCACGACTATGACTTCTTATTTTTTTATTTGAACCCAATATCATGCTTTAACTCATGCCAGATATGAGTTCAAGTTATAGTTCCTTATGCAAATTCAATTTAAGTCTGAGCCCAAATCAAGTTCTAATTCATGTCCTTTGTAGCTTAGCTTGGATTCAAGTCCAAGCTTTTGTTGTCTTTCAAGTTTATATTCACTTAGATTTGAATTTATTAGAAATCAATTGAATCAAGTCCATAAGTTTCTCAATTGATCTTTGAGTTCAATCCAGTCCATTGTTCAACTCATTCGAGTTCAAGTCCGAGTTCAAAAATGACGCCAATCAAGTCCACTTGCAAGTTTATTTGAGTTCAAGTTCAAGTCTTGGCAGCTCAATGTTCGAATCAAGTTCTTATTTTAGATCAAATCAAGTCCACAAATGATCCAAGCTTGACTTTAGTTTAATATATTTTTTATTTGAGTTTAATTGATGTATTAAGTCATTTAACTCTTGTTCAAAAGTCCAAGCACAAGTCCTTCGTCGTTCTTGCATGTCATTCGAGTGCAATCAAGTCCAGGTCCCAAATTATTCTCTTGAGTTCAAATGAGATCCAAATGTAGTATTGCGTTTACCCGAAATTTCGGTAGCCTTCCGGCGTCTCCCCAGTTTAGGGGAAAACTACGGAAAACTGGGCCTTTCCACCACGCTAAGAAAAGCGTGTATGGTAGATGCCCTCTTTCGAGGACACCGCAGCCGTGTAATTTGATCCCCCACCACACTAAGAAAAGCGTGTATGGGTATTTTTTGAATTTTTTTTGCAAGAAAGTGTTTTTTTAAGTTTTTTGCAAGAAAAACAATTATTTCCCCGCAAGCGGGTACTTATGGGTATCCCCGCTTCGTCGTAGGCATCACACCGGACTCCTATCCCACCACTCTAAGAAAAGCGTGTATAGGCGAGGTTTCCAAGGCGATACGAACTTCGAAGAAGGAATTTTAGGTGATTATCCGCTTCGTCGCAAGCGTTGTGACGCACTCCCTCCCACCACGCTAAGAAAAACATGTATAGGTGGTCGTTTTGTCTCGACGTATGCGTTGAAATCGGGTTCTCGGAATTTTAGGGTTTAGAAGTTATACCTGCACGAGGTCGGCAGTGTCGACATGAGGATCGAGGTGGGAAGAGCAAATATTTGTATTCTTACTTTTATATTGTCAATTTTTATAATAATTAAGTAATTATAATTAATAATTAATAATTAATTAATTATAATTAATAAATTAATTATAATTATATTTATTTAATAATTAATTATAATTAATCAAAATTAATTATAATTAATCAAATAATTATAACTAAAAATTAACTATTAATTATTAATTAATCATAATTAATTAACTAATTATAATTATAATTAAATAATAATTAGCATTAATTAATCATTAATTAAATTGATTTAATCCCTCTCTCATTTTCTTCTCTGCTTACGGGATCTGGCCGAAGAAGGGCATGGAAGGGAGAAAGAAAGAGCTCGTGTTGTTTCTTCCGATCAAATGTAGTAACTTCCGATCTGACAGTGAATGGAAAGTCGTCGTCGGAGTGGAGCCGATGATGCACGACAGGGAGAAAGTTCCTTCACAGCAAACGAGCTCGTGCTGTTGCTTCCGATCAAAATGGCGTACCTCCCGATCCGACAGAACAGGGACGTCATCGAGGGAGGTGGAGGTAAGTCGGTCCTTCTCCTTCTCTCTCTCTCTCTCTCTCTGGATCAGAGGAGGCTGAGGCGTCGGAGCTTGTGGAGTTCGGCCGGCTTTGGAGTTCGGCAGAGGGAGGAGTTTGGATCGTGTGTGGAGTCGAGCGTGGAAAGGTATGGGGAAAGGCTTGCGATGTTTCAGCTCTATTTGCTCGGTATTTAAAGACCTGAATGGGAGTGGGATCGAGGGATCGACGCAAGATTTTTGCAGAAATCTTGGAACGGCGCCGGATGTACAGTGGTATCGCGGGATTTAGCACAGGTATATCTGTATTTTTTTGTTTCTTTTTAGCTTAATCCAGAGGTCAACAGCAACAAAACCTATATCCCTTTGAATGCTCTGGATAACCAATAAAAATAATTTGTTATAGGGTCAAAACTACTCTCGGAGGAATTTTTAAGCTTCACCTATGCAGGACAACCTGGTACTCCAAAATGGTTAAGACTAGGTTTTCTCCTCACTCAAGTTTCAAAAAAAAAATTAAAAACTTACTGGGAACTCGATTCAAAATGTATAAGGCTATTTTAACTGCTTTATTGCATAAATCTTCGTGTAAGTTTATCCTTTGTATCATGCTACTCAACATATCCTTAAGGGTATAGTGACTCCTTTTACCAATGTTTAAAAGACTATCAGACTTGGTATATTGGCCAACAATTGTAAACTTTTAAGTACATAGAAAATGGTCCCATATGCTATCCAATAGCGTAATGTTTGCCATAACACTCACCAAGACCATATTTAACAATTTTGATGACTTTATCAAATTTGTTGTCTATCTCCTATTTGAATATATAAAATTTACATAATGCTTCATTTTTTTCTCTAATCAGATAGAGGTACTCATAACGAGAACATTCTTAAAAAATGCAATAAAATACTTATTATCACAAAATATAGAAGACAATGATGCACTGATATATGTATGAATCACATAAAAAAGATAAGAGCTGTTTGTTCTTTTAGTTTTACTTTGCTTACCCCTAATGCACCTAATATAAGTCCCAAGATCATCAAAATTTGAAGAATGCAAACTTCTTTAGAAATATGACCTAAACCTTCTATGCCACAATGGAGATGAATTTTATTTTATGGAAGACCTTGGGAAATGATATTTTCATTATGAAAATAAAAGTGTGAAGAACCTGGTAATAAAGATAATCAATAGAAGCCACTGAACTACCTTCGCCAACATATTTTGAATAAAAAATAATTATACATTTCTATCACTATAATTAAACTATAATCAAAATTTTCCAGAATAGAAATTGAAATTAAGGAACCTTTTTTTGGCAATTAGAAGTGTTGAGAATAGGAAAATCTTTCGTATTCATTAAATATGTTTGATTCTGGATAACATATGGACTGATCGAAAAAGAAGATAACTAAAGTACATCAAAATAAGAAAAATATCCACAACTATTCAAATGAATAGTAATCTTTGCATCTCCAATCAGATTTTAAACTAAGGTATTCATTATATGCTTTCCATGCCCTTTGATTTAGGGTATCTTATTTTTTTAGCGGTCAAACATACTTATGTGACCCAGTAGTGAAAGATGGACATTTTGGGGAAGTTGTTCAGTTTGGGCCTTGATAAATTTACACAACATTATATTCATTCCTATAACTTCTTTCTATTTCTTTCGTTCTCGTACTATATCTATTTTTTCTCACATACTTATTGTCTGGGTTAGTCAACCTGCAGGGTGATCCCAATCTTTCTTCAATTGGCTTCCTCATTATACCCCATTCTTGTCGAAACATAAAAAAAAATTGTCTTACCTATTTTATATATGCGAGAAAGTTTCCTTGATGATCATGCCTAGTTCACCAATTTCACTCTCTCCACAGCTTTTTCATTTTGCTCTAAAAACTGCCTCCTCACCCCATCCCATTCTCTGCACAACATTTATTTTTTGCATCTGGTGGAAGAGTATGGACCACCTTTTACTTTCCCTTGGATGTCCACACCATGTCAAATGAGCTAGCGCAGTGTAGGGCTCTCAAGGGTGTGCTTCCCACTACAACATTTGTTTCTCTTTTTTATTTCCTTCAAACTGTTAAAAATAGTTCCCAATATGTAAATCATGTATCAATGGAAAAAACAATTCAATAGGATCCAAATACCACCTTGAAAAGTTCTTAATATTCAGCATCAACAATCAACGATATATTTGTATAATGCAATGGAATTCTTATGTTTAGTTCACATCCGGTTATATACTGTTCAAATAGTAATGAGAATCTTTTTAATATACTATTAATTTCTTATGTCATAATATTTTGAATAAGCTTTGTCCTGGTAGAAGGGGATGCTTCTGGTGCATCACATTCATGTGGAAGATTGTTTCTTAAAAATTATTATCAAAAGGTTAAGTAGCTGTTGTGTTGTTCTATATTATGTTTTTTGTACAAACTTTCTTTATGTTAT